>LPNX010015017.1:190544-343273 GCA_001517045.1 Pseudotsuga menziesii | reverse complement strand
TGATAGATTGTTTGCATTAATGACTATATACTACTAATATGCATGTGATGGGTAAGTAGCTCATGGTGCTATACAACTCTCCATTGCTACTTATCAAATATCTTTGCTGACATTTTGGATTAGTGCACAATCTCAATAATATCATGGTGGAGATGGAAGGCATCTAGAAAGTTTATGTGAGAAATGGATGAATGTTGTATTGACTAAACAGTTGCATGATGCATAAGAATTTGTCGTTATGCATATGTTTTATGAAATAGTTATAACCATGCAACTGGTGCATTTGAATTGTAGGAAAGGTCATGTACAACCTCCTACAAGAAAAGAAGGATGAGACTTGTTCCAAAGAACAAGTGATGACAATTCAAGATTCACTCCAATAAACATGAATCTGAAGCTCCCAGGGTCAGAGACACCATGACGAAAGAAAGAGCTTCGGAGAGTGGTAGATCCACCTTGAAGGATGAAGACCACCATGGGTACAAGAGATAACTCAAGATGAATAAAAGAATGCTATGAAAGAAGCTATGATCAAAGAATAACAGTTGATCATGGGGAATGATGTATACGATATGATGGAACAAGTGTACAAAGCAAGGTTCGTGATTCTCCCTAGAAAGAATAGACTATGAAATAACATACTCTATTGACCAGTATATATCAAGCATAGAACCACCTGTACAGAATGAAGAGGGAAGATGATACTCCACTTCAGGGGGAGTGACTACAGAAAATTATATCTGAGTTCGACATGGTACGACATGATGGATAGCTTTGTGATGGATCGAGACTTTACCAAGAGTAAAGTGGGTTCCAACCTTCAAGGTTGAATGCAGAAGACTAGGATATGTTGATGACCTGAGAAGAAAAACTCATAGATGATGTTGTGATACTAGAATGATGTTTGGGATATAGTACTCAAAGTGGAAAGCAAGAATGTGGTATCTTCCAAATGGATTTGCAAGATAAGATATGTTGCTGATAGAAGTAAGGTAAGAGTTGTGGCTAGAAGTTTCTATTAGTAAGAGGGAATTAATTCTGAAGAGACACTTACTCCAGGTAGCAAGGTACACTTCCTTCAAAACTATCATGGTAGTTTCTTCCATGATGAAGTAAAGACAAACCTTACTTAATGGTATGATTGAGGAAGAGTCTTACATCGAATAGTCACGAGGATTTGAAGTTGAAGATAGAAGGAATCAAGTATGCAAGTTGAAGAAGGCCTTCTATGGCCTGAAGCAAGCTCCCAAAGCTTGGTATGGAAGAATAGATAGTTTCCTGATGAGCATGGGCTTTGCCAAGAGTAAAGTCGATCCTAACCTTTCCTACAAGGTTGTAGAAGATGTACCTGTCATTCTATTACTATATGTGGATGACTTGTTCTTAACAGGGAATGAGAAACAGATCATGGAAAGCAAGAAGAAACTAGCAGAAGAATTTGAGATGAAAGACCTTGGGTTAATGCATTATTTCCTAGGTTTGGAAGTATGGCAAAGTTCAGAAGGAATCTTTCTCAACTAGGGAAAGTATGTGGTAGAGATATTGAAGAGATTTAATATGTTGGAATGCAAAGTCATGGCCACACCCATGGATTCCAACCTGAAGCTGTTAGCTGATGACTCATTAGAGTTAGTAGATGTGACTCACTATAGACAGATCATTGAGTCATTGATGTACTAAACAAATACCAGACCAGACATTTGTTTTGCTGTGAACACCTTAAGTCAATATCTTGTTCAACTAAGACGGGTTCACCTAGTAGCTGCAAAAGATGTGATGAGATATCTGAAAGGGACTATAGACTTTGGTCTATACTATGATGGTAGCCATGAGTATAGATTGTATGGCTACACAGATGCAGATTGGGCTGGAAGTATATCAGACAGGAAAATCACATTAGGTAGATGCTTTTGTTTGAGGTTTGCTATGAGTTCATGGTTTAGCAGGAAATAGTCCAGTGTTTCTCTTAGCACGGTTGAAGCAGAATACATAGCAGATTGCTCTACTAAGTTGTAAAGCCATATGGCTTTAGAAGCTGATATCAGGTCTCTTTGACCTGAAGATGGACACTATAATGATTCTATGTGATAAACATAGTTGTGATGACAAAGAACCCTATGTTCCGACGTAACACATAGAAATATGGTATTTATACTTACAAGATAAGATGCAGATGATGATACTATAGATGTAGAAGATGGTGATTCAGTATTTCTATACTGAATATAGAGATGATGATGTTTCAGTATTCCCATACTGAAGATATAGATGATGATGATTTCAGTATTCCCATACTGAAGATATAGATGATATTTCAGTATTTACATACTGTAGATACAGATGATGGTGATTCAGTATTTCTATACTGAAGATATAGATGATGATGCTATCAGTATTCACATACTGGAGATATAGATGGTGATAGTTCAGTATTCACATACTGAAGATGTAGATGATGATGGTTTGGATGATGATGTACCGACTAAGCCTCTGCCTCGAGTAGAGTTCGAACACTTTCGAGACAAGCTTGGTGTGGTTCAAAAAGATCTTCCCCGAAAGGGGGAGTAGTGATGTTGCAGTGGGATTGTATCATCCATGGGAACTTGCCCTAAAGTGATCCGGAGCCCTCGGTCTTCGAGAATGAAGAGGGATTGTATCATCCCGGGACATCTTTCCACAATAGATCCGGTGACCTTGGTCCTCGAGAATGTGGTGGGATTGTATCATCCCTGGGCACTTGCCCTAAAGTGATCTGGAGACCTCAGTATTTGAGAATGAAGAGGGATTGTATCATCCTGGGACATCTGTCCATAATAGATCCGGTGACCTCGGTCCTCGAGAATGTGGTGGGATTGTATCATCCTGGGACATCTGTCCATAATAGATCCGGTGACCTCGGTCCTCGAGAATGTGGTAGGATTGCATCATCCTTGGACATAGTCCTAAAGTGATGGGGAGTGATTATCCCGTAATTGTATCGGGTGACTTCGGTCGTCGAGAATGTGGTAGGATTGCATCATCCTTGGACTCAAGTCCTAAAGTGATAGGGAGTGATTATCCTGTAATTGTATCTGGTGACTTCGGTCGTCGAGAATGTGGTAGGATTGCATCATCCTTGGACTCAAGTCCTAAAGTGATAGGGAGTGATTATCTCGTAATTGTATCCGGTGACTTCGGTCGTCGAGAATGTGGTAGGATTGCATCGTCCTTGGACTTAGTCCTAATTTGATAGGGACTAATTCTCCCGTAATCAATCCAGTGACTTCGATTGTCGAGAATGTGGTGGGATTGTATCATCCCTGGACTTTAAGTCCAAAAATGATCCAAATATTTTTTTTTTTTGTCTTTGAGTTGTGGATTGCAGGTTGTTGCTAATGATGATGATGTCGTACTGATCGAAAGATCAGAGTATGATGATGATGACATACTGATCGAAAGATCAGAATATGATGATGATGACGTACTGATCTAAAAGATCAGAGTATGATGATGACGCGCTATGATTATGATGTTTCTGATCGAAATATCAGAGTATGATGATGATGTTTCTATGATGATGATGTTTCTGATCGAAAGATCAGAATGTGATGATGATTATGATCGACAGATCAGAATATGATGATGATGATGTTGCTGCTGATCGAAAGGGAAAATTGTTGATGATGATATTGCTGATCGAGAGATCAAAGTACTGAAGATGTTGCTGCTGATCGAAAGGTCAAGGTGCTGAAGATGTTGTGGATCAAAGACTGAAGATGTTGCTGCTGATCGAAAGGGAAAATTGTTGATGATGATATTGCTGATCGAGAGATCAAAGTACTGAAGATGTTGCTGCTGATCGAAAGGTCAAGGTGCTGAAGATGTTGTTGCTGATCGAAAAGTAAAAATGCTGAAAATGTTGCTGATCGAAAGGACAAAATACTAAAGATGTTGTTGCTGATCGAAAAGTCGAAGTGCTGAAGATGTTGCTAATCAAAAGGTCAAAATGCTGAAGATGTTGTTGCTGATCGAACAGTCAAAGTGCTGAAGATGTTGCTGATCGAAAGGTCCAAGTGCTGAAGATTTCGTTGCTAATTGAAAGATCAAAATGCTGAAGATGTTGTGGATCAAAGACTGAAGATGTTGCTGATGATTGAATATGAAGACTACATGATGTTGAAAAGATTCCAATGATTTATAGATGTGTTACCCTGCTGATGTTGATGATGTCCCCTATCTCTACTCTTGTTGTTGTTGATGTTGCTGTAGAATACCCTTCTCGTTAAGGGGGAGTGTTGAAATATTGTAACTTTGAAGAATATTCTATATGTATTTTTTTGTGGTCCCCGATGGTCCTACCAGGAGAACCACTTGTATTACATTGTACCCCGATGTTCCTAATCGGAATATCTAATAAGAGTCATGAGGTAGTCCCCTCTAATTGAAAAGGTGGGTCATTAGCACCCCAGTGTGGTTACTTGAGCCTACATGTGTAACTCGAGCCTACATGTCAAATGAGTTAACTTAAGTGAACGGATAAATATAAATAGAGGTGTAGTGCTCCTCATTAGTGACACACACTCTCACTTGTGTAGCGCATTAGTGGAGAAGAGAAGTAGCTGGAGAAGGAGGAGGATCAGGCTTTGATCTCCTTGCTGGTTTTATCTTTTATCTTTTTGGGGCATCTATATTGAGGAAGATTTTTCTGGGTTTTTCCCTTTAGGGTTTTCCTAGGATAAATCTTTGTGTTCCTTTTGTATGGTTGTGCTTGTCTATCTTTCAGTGATCCTGTTTATATTATTTTGTTATGAAATAAAATACTAATGTCTTAGCTAAGCATATGGAAATTTAACAGAAACACATCCCTGAATTCCTGCAACATGTGAAAGTCCTCCAACCTAGGAGTTTCATTCTCTATTGCCTCCAAAATATGAGCTACATAGAACTGGAAACCTTTCCTACATAACTTCTTCAACTGCATTGCTGAAATCTGCCTCACAGAAATCACCTTTGGAATGCCTTTCACAACCCTTGAGTTTCCTTCTCCATCTAAGCACTCAAAAGCCTTATTATAATAGTCAAGATTTACTCTGTGAGCCTCTAACCAATCCATTCCAATGAGAACATCATAGGAACCAAGTGGTAGAACATTCAGATCTACACAAGTGACCAATCCATTCATAACCAATGGGAATTTCTCTACCACTTCGCTAACCTTTCTCTTAGTTCCAGTAGCTAGCTGAACTAACCAATATTTTCTATGCTTTACTCTCTTAAAAGCATAAATATCCATTACTCTAGGGGTAATGTAACTGTGAGTAGAACCAATGTCAATCAAAATAGAAACAGATTGCTCAACAATCTTACCTACAACTTCAACCACAGTTGACTGGTGATCTGCCTGACGATCCTCCAGTGCTGTATAAATCCTAGGGATGACCCTTGCTACTTGACCCACTGTTTCTGCTTCTTGAATGTTTTAAGCTAGTCTTGCATTCTCATTCTCAAGTGGAAAATTCCTGTGCATGTGGGGTCCTCCACATTTCCAACATTGGAGAGGTTCTTCGTTCTGCTTTGGATCTCTTGGTTTCTTTCCCATCGCTCTAGGTGGCTACTTCTCAGCTTGTGATGGCTGCTTTTGTTGATTCCTGAAGTTAGAAGGTTTGAAACCTTTCTTCCTTTGGTCAGACTTCTCATTCTTCTTGTCCTTCCATGTCTTACGATAATCAGGTTTTCCTTTTCTTTTCTCATAGCAATACTTAGCTTTCCTTATTGCTTCTTCAAGAGTTATAGGTTCATAAAAATCAATTCTGTCTTTGTAAGACTGAGGCAATCCACTTAGGAAACACTGGATCTTCACTTTTTCATATTTCATGTACCTAACATACCTCAATAGTTCTAGGAACTTGTTAGCACACTCTTCCATAGTATGCTACCGCAATCTCAAGTCATGGAATTCTTTGATCTTATCATCATAGTACCTGTCGGAGAGGTACTTCTACTTGAAGTATTTCTTGAATTGTTTCCACACAATTCTCCTTTCATTAACCTTCTTTACTTGTCTGTGGTGTTCCCACCATATGGATGCTCTTCCAGTCAAATTGAATATAGCTACCCTTGCTTTCATATTTCCGGAGTAGTCTTGAACTTGGAAATACTTCCTCATCCCAAGAAGCCAAGCCTCAACGTCTTTACTAGTCTTTATCTCACCATTGAAGGTAGGAGGCCTTACCTTTCTGATTTCGTCTCTGGAATTGTTCTTTTAATATCTCCTCCTCTTATTCCTATGAGATGGAGAGATTGAATCCCCATTGGGTTTTTCAGAATCAGATGACCCACTAGTAGGCCATTCTGGAGTATTCCTTTTATCCCTGGAAGCCTTCCTGGAGACATGGGACCTTTTACAGGAATCTCACCTGGCACTACTCTTGCTTCTTTTTGGATTAGTTGTCTGATGCTTAGAGTTTATCTGTCCCTGGATGTCTATCAAACTATGCAGTTTAGCTTCATTTATCTGATTTTGATCTTCTTGATCCTTAAACATCCTTTCATTGTCTTCTCTGCAAATTTGAAAATCCACCCTTAGGGTCCTCATGGTGGCTGCAAAATTTGGGGGAGTATCTTGAAATATTCTCCCATTGGACTCTGTCTCATCATTTCCAACTCCGACATTTTCTCCCATAGCATCTTCCTCAAACTAACAGGGGTCCTGTGCATTATTCATGTCGTCAATTCTCATCTTGGCCCAACCAAGGACAAATTTTTGAAACTGCTCTATGCGGAATGTTGCCTTTGAAGGTGACTATAATTCTACAAAGTGTGTTAATAACACAATTGTTAGCTGCATACATTCACATGAATCATACATTACTTACCTGCATTGGAAACATCATATATTGACAACTTTTTCAAATCATAGAATTTTATTTTCACAAAGAAGGACTGTCTTAGGGGGATGATGGGGGTCAAGGGGGATTGCTCCCTTGTGGAAAAAATCCCACTGGAACCCACCTTGTAAATATTTTATTTTTGCGCAATTTGGTGCACAAGATCGCTACCATTTTTCACCCTTTCAGCACCTCTAAATCCCATTGGAATCCTGCCTTTCCACTGAAAAATTCCAGTGAAAACTGCTGAAAATATGCTTCTGGAAACTTGAATTTTCCCATCTGATCGGAAAAACTTCAGGTTTCTCACTCGACATGTTGGATGGACTTCAGACAACTCATCCAGAACCTTATCGAATCGATCTTCCCTTATCTTTCGATGCCTTCTCAAATCGATATTCCTTTGTCTTCTGACGCCTCATCGGGTTGATCTTCCTTTGTCTTCTGATGCCTTATCATATCAATCTTCCTTTGTCTTTTGATTCCTTATTGGATCAATCTTCCTTTGTCTTCTGATGCCTTATCGGATCGATCTTCCTTTTTCTTCCAATGCTTTTGCGGATTGATCTTCTTTTCCCTTCCAATTCTTCGGTGGATCGATCTTCTTTTCCCTTCCGAGATGCCTCGGATTGATCTTCTTTTCCTTTCTGAGATTTCCTATACTTAGAATTTTTTTTTGAATTTTTCTTCTCCTCTTCCTCTTTTTGTTGCCGTGTCGGATCCCTTCATATTTTCTCATCCACAATCATCGGTATCCGTTCGGCTAACTGAGCCGACGTATCGGCTGGCTTCAATAAATGTCTTCCGATAATTTTGACACTTGGAAAAAAATTTCAAAATTTTTCTCTCTGCCTTGGTTTCTTTGTCGGATGGACTTGGCTAAGTCATCTGACGTATCAAATGGACTCAGCTTAAGTCATTCGATATTTTCCCTACTTAGAATTTCTTTGAAATTCTCCTTGTTAGCCTGTGCTCAATAGGGTTTAATTTTACCTCTGTCACTGCTCTTCATGGCCCATTGAGGCTCATGTTGCAACTTGAGCCCTGATACCACATTGCCATGTCCCCGCCCCTCCGACTGGTGAAGAGGACGCTACCGTTATGCGATCTAACCAGGAAACTAGCCCCATGAACATACACATGATAAAAATTGAAATGCTTGAACTAAAGCATGCATAGATGCATAATTATTTATCATACAACAGAAGCAAACTACATTCCATTCAAGCATTTAGCATGTTCATCATTTTCATTAAACAACAAATACAACTGCAGAGATGAAATAGACAAGAATACTTGTCTTATGAAGAAGCTCATCCCGCAACCAGCTATGTCTCTGCAACGTTCCACCCAACCACAGGTCACTGTGATCCTTAATCTCTCAGCAAAAATTCCACCCTCGAGCTGGGCATGATTCCTCAAGGAAAAGGTGTTATACCAAAATCCAGTCACCATAATGTGATAAGACATTTGACATACCTACTTGCCCTGAATCCTAGCTTCTGGAGTGGAAACTAAATGGTTTTTCATCAATCTGTGATACAAATTCCCAGCACCGCGCATGCCCCTTTATCCAAGAGCGGTACCCCTGCTCGCACTGCCTTTCATCGGTTGTCCACAAGCGATGCCATCGCCCATTGCCCTTGGTCCATAGGTGGTTATTACCAGAACCGCTCTGTCATAGAAGGACAAGAGCAGTACCTTGGGTAAAAAGGGAAAAATAGAAGTTTCTCAAGGCTTCTAGATGATAATCCTCATGTACTACCTTATCCCTACTGTTGTGGGTTGGTTGAGCTCGAGCTCCCTCATCCTAGGATCTTAGAGGCCACCTCACCCACTAATTTATCAATTATCTCTATCCATTAAAGCCCTATAAATATGAGCTCATAGCCATGGTTGAGGAGAGAACATTGAAGGTATTGTTATGCTGTTGGATTGATTCTTGGCCCAATATCATTTGGAGAGAGCATAGAGAGCTAGAGTCGAAGATTTTGGGGATGAAGAGCCGGTTTCATGGAGATGCATGTCAACACTAAGGCTTGGTTGTAAACTTCTTCATATTTCTAATGCAAGTTGATTTCTGTCCCACATATGATGTTGTTGTTGTGATTTCACATATATATGTTGCTCGATTCCTTAGTCACTAGCATAGATTAGTAGATCATATTCTGGTTGCTTTGATTCGTTTTGTGTTGAGATTTTTGCAGGTACACAGGTGAACTATCAAAGCCTTGTATTCCAGATATCTACAACATCTAGGGAGAGTCTTCAACCTCTATCCTCTATTTGTTCTAGATCTGAACCATTCAGACTAGTGGAACACCTTGCTGTCTGGAGGAGGTGAAATATTCCAGCTAACAAATATGGCGACTTTGCTGGGGAATGAATTAGTGTATCAGTTGTTCTGATCTTCCTCAATCTGCAACTCTTGTCCGAATCCAGTCTCCTTCTTCAACTCTCTTCAGTTAGATCTACTCTCTGACTGACTCCATTTGGGTTTGAAACCTCCAGATCTGTTCAGATCTAAGTTATTTTGATCTTTTATGCTCTATTTCCATACTCAATTCAGTAGTGTTTACCTTGATCTAGCCTTTTTCTAACTGGATCCTTCGTTCTATTTGTGTTTTGGATTTTTACAGGGAACCACACATGTTCTGTTGGCAAGGAGCGGTGCCACCACCTGAGTCTAGTTAGCCATATGCGGTGCCACCGCTTGAATCCAGTGAGCAAGAAGCGGTTCTGCCTCGAAAATTCCTATCAGCAGCTTCATCTGCGCGGTGCGAGGCAGGCCCTGTTCCATACTCTGTATTTTGATTCTTGGTGTGTTTTTGGCTTACTTTTTGATGAAAATGAAGTGTACTTTTGAAAAAAAATCCCCCCTGACGGCCGAGAGGGGCCATGAATTGTGTATTCTGCAGTCAATTTGAGTGTTATATTCCCTTTGCATTCAAAGAGAGTTTATGTTTCTTGCATTGGATTTTGCATTATTTTCTTTGCTTGAAACCTCTTGCTCTTTTCTGTAGATATTATTCATTGGAATTGGAAATATACATTTGATTTTCATGAGTAGGTTTTGGTTTGCTTTGGATTTGGAATGCAAGAGTGATCAATGTTGTTTTGAGTCTTTCTTTGCTTGGGGTAATTCTTGTTTAACGATTTTCTTCTTGTTTTGTGCATGATTGTTTGAAATTCTAGATCTTACTTTCATTGAGAAGAAATATATGTTTTCAGCTTTGCATGCATTAGAGTTAGATTTGTTTGGAAACGTTACTGAAATCATCTTTCCATTAAGTTTTTATGCATCTTTTTCAAGCATGAAAAGATAGGAAACATTTCTGGTTTATTTATGTTAAATGTTCTCTAGATCTCTTTTTTATTTTCTTTGAAGATTGTTTGGGGTGCATTGATATCTTACTTTTAATTTGAAAAGATAGAGTTGCATTTGTATTTGGGTGTGCATTTTTGGAAGAAAAGTAAATCTCTCTCCCTCTCTTAGGTATAATTTCATTGAAGAGGAAAACTTGCATTTTCATATAGATCAGTATGCATCTTCTTTAAATTCAAGTTTTCACTCCATGGTTCCACCTAAATGCACAAGATAAAATTAACGGTAGTACTAGGGTTAAAAATTTTAGCAATTTGAGTGATAAGTTAGAGACATGTTTGGGTGTCGTTAAGAGTAGGAGCTGTCATTATTTGTCAGCATTACATCCCGTGACTCGCACGGTTCTTCCACGTACCATCAGTATATCGAACGGCCTTTCACGTACCCTTGAGGTATATAGAAAGGTACTTCACATACTTGATTGTATATCAGAAGGGCCCTTGTGAACGGTTATGCATTAGACAACACTACTACCAATCTGAGCTCCCTCATACCTTGCATATATCGGGAGACCCTTTTAGGAATCCTTAAACCATCTGAGTTATCCTTTTGGCCTGTCCTATGAGATTCCTGACTATTATCCACTCCTTTCACATGTTTGCTTGTTGCTTTTAGTTTGAGTAGTACTGGCTTGTGCGTAGTAGTTATGGGGTTATTAGAGAGTTTAGAGATGGCATCCTCATCTGGGACTACCACTCAAGAGGTCCCTTTCTAAGGTGTACCTTTTGTATTCCCTCCAAGTGAAGGTATTGGTCCTCCCTTTATTGCCACTCTAAATCTTCCTGGATTAACTATAGGATTACCGATCTGGATTTTTAATCCAGTAATTCCTGTTACACTTGATGTCTCAAATGTCACCTCTCCTCTTGGAGAGGATCAACCTCAACCTAATCCCTCTCCTTCTTTGCCAGTTGTGGCTTCATCTCTTTCTCCTTCTTCGCTTGATGAAAGATCTATGGTTAGTAGTCATGTGGATAAGAAGAAGAAGAAAGGGAAGAGTAAGAAGAAGAAGGATAAGAAAGAGAAAAATCAGCAACTATCTGCCCTTGATGGTGCTCATTCTAAGAGAACGCCCAGAAAACCCAAGTTCCCTTGTAAGCTTTACAAGGGGGACCACCTTCTTAAGGAGTGTTCCGGTATCTCCCGTGTACAAGAAGAGTGGTCTAAAAGATCCAAACCGTCTGTGTCATCAACCTCTGAACATCATGTTGACGATACTCCCTCAACCAGTGACCCATTGGTAAAAGGTCGTAAGGGTAAAATGTTATACCCTTGTTTGATATGCAAGGCTATGCATCGTAATTTTCTTTGTCCAAGCATGGATGAAGCTTCGCGTTGGTTGGAAAATATTACTGATAATCAACAAGTGATTCCAACAAGTGATAGTAAATTATCCCTCGATCCCCCACTGGTTGACCAAGTGGTCGATTCAGATTTATCTGTGGTTGATCCCACTCTTCCTATGGAGAGTGAAGTTAAAGTGGTCGAGTCGGTGTCATTTCCACCCGATCCTGCTCTTTCATTAGAGAGTGTTAAGACTGAAGTAGTCTCTTTGACCAAATATTCGTCTTGTTCTTCTCTTCCAGTAGAGAATGAACTCAAACCTGCTAAAGTTTTTATGATTCATTCTGATTGTTCTCGACAAGAGGAAATCTTGTCTGTTTCGACAGAACCCTCTCTGAGTAGTGAGGTTATTTCCTTTGAATGGAGTAACCTAACAGAGTCTCGTCTTCATTTGAGTGTTCCTTTCCAAATAGTTGTGAATGTTACTACTAGGTGGATACTTCGCACTATTGTTAACGAAGGGGCTTCTGTTAGTATTCTATCTTCAACTGCTTGGCAAGCTTTAGGTTCTCCTTAGCTTGTTCCAGCCACCGATCAGATACTGGATTTAAATTGCAGGCCTACCTCACCTTTAGGGATCCTTCCTCATTTTCCTATTACATTAGGAGGGAAAACTGTGTACATTGACGTTATGGTGGTCCAAGGTCCTTTAGATTTCAATCTGCCCCTTGGATGCGATTATGTTTATGCCATTAAGGATGTTGTGTCCACACTGTTTTGAGTTATGCATTTCCCCCATGATGGGAAGATTGTGACCATTAATCAACTTTCCTTTGTTACACCTGACCATCGCATTACTCCTAGTAATCAGACTACCCTAAATGTGCCGCATGTTCTTGTTGTTCCTTCCCCTTCTTCTAGTTAGCTTCTTCCCATCATAGGTAAAATGGGGGGCATGGCTCTAGTCTATGGACATCATAATGGAGCTAAGTAGCTAGCTTTTATGAAATGGGGGAAACCTACCAACCTATGGATATCACGTTCAGTAGGAGCAGGTTTGCGAGCATAGTTTACTTTTGGTTTCAAGCTCGGTAAAAAATAAAACCAATCCTTAAGCATAGTTTACGCTTTTAGTTTCAAGCTTGCATAAAAATGAAACCATGTCTAGAGCATAGTTTACTTTTGGTTTCAAGCTCGTTAAAAAATAAAACCACTCCTCAAGCATAGTTTACCCTTTTGGTTTCAAGCTTGCATAAAAATGAAACCATTCCCTTGAGCAAAGTTCCCATTCTATGTCAATCTCGTTAAAAAATGAAACATCACCTGACCATCATGTCAGTTTTCCTTGAGCAAAAGTTCCCATTCTGTGTCAAGCTCGTTAAAAAATGAAACAGATGCCTTTGAGCATAGTTCCCATTCTATGTCAAGCTCATTAAAAAATGAAATAGATCTCCTCAAGCATAGTCACACCTTTTGGTTTCAAGCTTGCATAAAAATGAAATCATTTCTGAGCATAGTTCATTTTCTATTTCAAGCTCGTTAAAAAATGAAGTAGGTTTCCTTAAGCATAGTTTACCCTTTTGGTTTCAAGCTTGCATAAAAATTAAATCATGTCAAGACCATAGTTTACTTTTGGTTTCAAGCTCGTTAAAAAATAAAACCACTCCTTAAGCATAGTTTAGCTTTTGGTTTCAAGCTTGCATAAAAATGAAACCATGTTCCAAGCATAGTTACCTTCTGTTTCAAGCTTGTGTAAAAATGAAACAGATCCCCTTCCCTTGATTCGAGTCTTCACTTTAGTGTTAGAACTTGAACCTTCTCCTGCCTGATTCTCGTTCTTCCTACCCCCTTGGTGAACATTTTCACATTAGTAACCAGGTTTTTAGGTTGGTTATGGAAGAAGAATCATTAGATGAAACGAAGCTTGGGGGCATGTCGAGCCGCTAGAAACCATGTTAGGGGTATGCTTCACTAGCAATCATGCTGGGGGAAAGATTCCAACCTCTGTATAGCATGTTGATGGGATTCTTCAAGCATAGTTTACCCATTGAGCTTAAGTAAAAATGAAACCAATCCCTAAGCATTCTTTCAACCGTTCTTCGAGCTCGTTAAAAACAGTAAGATGGTGTTGAGCTTACTTTTCATTTTTTGTGCTCTGGTTAAAACATGAAAAGTGGTTTGAGCTTAGTTTATTACTTTTTCATGCTCTAGATTCAAACATGAAAAAGGTTAATGGAGTTCTCTTTAAACTCTTTTCAGGTTCCCTAAATACGAAAAGATTGTCGAGGGATCTTGTCTTCTTCACACTTGTTAAAGTATTTGAAGAGTCATCCATCCGACGGTAGGTTATCTCTTATTTGGTTCGGATAGGACTATTTATGAAAAAGGAACACTCCAGCCAATCATGACTGGAAGAGTTTTCTAATGTATGATTTTACACTTTTTCAGGCCTTAGAGACTAAATCATACGAAAAAGGACCCCTTTGGAGTCTCCTTCCGCATCCGTTCAAACTCTCTAAACATGAACGATAGCGAGATTTTGTTCGGTGGACTCATTAAAATTAAACATTGAAAGAACCATTTTGGGAACGAACCCCTCCTCTCTTAGGTTCATAAAACATATGAGTCTGGACTTGTCTTCCGCCAAGCTATATCGAGTTTTTGTTACCCTCTTTGAACTCGTAAAACCAAAAAGAGATACTCATCAATCATGATGGGAAAAAATGGGAAGGGAATCATTTTGCAAGTAATGGCAGTTGTTTGTCATTACCTTTGAACATGGCACTTGTCTGCACAATCATGTCAGTCAATTGGGTATTCAGCTGATCTCCGTGATGATCCACTTTCATGAGTCATGTCAATCCTTTGAGTATTTAAAAAGAATGCATTGTCCACTGTCGCATTGTGTATTTGTCCTGTCTAGTCATGCTGCCAAGTCATTTTGTCGTGCCACCCGATGTTCAAAGGAGATCTAAAGAAGTTTTACCTCTGCAGTCTACACAGTCTTTGTGTCAGTATCTTTGAGTCATTCATATGGTTACTACATTCACATCATTCCAGAACTATGTTCCAAGTTTCGTGTCGTCGATGTGGGACTCATCATGGCCCTCCTTCGACGAGACTATTCCCATTGACTTCAGCTCATCATCCGGGAAATAGTCTTAGAAACAATATTTAGTACCTTGAGATCTGTATGCCTTAATGAAAGATTCTCTCGCTCTCGACATAGGTTCACATCATTGACCTTTGATTGATAGAATCGATTGGGTGTTTGACATTAGGACATCTATTCACACTCAGTATATTGTACTAGGGTACCTTTGGAATCATTGACATTAATGGTGATCTCCCTCGCACTTGTTAACGGTTCACATCATTGGCCGGTAATCAAGTGGTTTCTACCATGTTCTACTTCAGATCATTGTAATCACATGGATAGAATCGTACTTTGTGGAAGACGAGATGAAGACCCTGGGCATTTGTTTAAAAAAGATCATTGTTTTTTCCCCACGTTGCGATGGAGTTTTGTATATCTAGTATGGATCCACATTTGTATGGTCATGGCTATGCTCAAATTTGCATCTGTATGACATAGATCTATGTTGTATTTCTGGTAGCTATGTCCAAGTTTGAGTCCTCTATCACATGGATCTATGCTGTATTCTAGTAGCCATGATTTTTTATTCCACTCATGGATCTGCCTTGTATTGGTATGCAACTATGAGTTTGGTTACTTGTGTCTATGAGTTAACATACTAATGTAATATAGATGCCTAGTTGACTACATACTCCGATCGAGCCGACATTTTCATCTCCTCGCAATGACTTGTTCTCAAAGCTGTCGTTTATTGTATCCCTTTAGGACTCATGCTTTGGGGGGCATCCTGTTATACCAAAATCCTGTCACCATCATGTGATAAGACATTTGACATACCTACTTGCCTTGGATCCTAGCTTATGGAGTGGAAACTAAATGGTTTTTCATCAATCTATCGTACAAATTCCCAGCACTGCGCATGCCCCTTTATACAGGAGCGGTACCCCTGCTCGCACCGCCTTTCATCGGTTGTCCACAAGCAGTGCCACCGCCCATTTTCCTTGGTCCATAGGTGGTTGTTACCAGAACTGCTCTGTCATAGAAGGAGAAGCGCGGTAACCTGGGTAAAAAGGGAAAAATAGAAGTTTCTTGAGGCTTCTAGATGATAAGCCTCATGTACTACCTTATCCCTACTATTGTGGGTTGGTTGAGCTTGAGATCCCTCATCCTAGGATATTAGAGGCCACCTCACCCACTAATTTCTCAACCATCTCTATCCATTAAATCCCTATAAATATGAGCTCATAAACATGGTTGAGGAGAGAACATTGAAGGTATTTTTATGCTGTTGGATTGATTCTTGGCCCAATATCATTTGGAGAGAGCATAGAGAGCTAGAGTCGGAGCTTTTTGGGATGAAGAGCTGGTTTCATGGAGATGCATGTCAACACTAAGGCTTGGTTGTAAACTTCTTGATTATTCTAATGCAAGTTGATTTATGTCCCACATATGATGTTGTTGTTGTGATTTCGCATATATATGTTGCTAGATTCCTTAGTCACTAGCATAGATTAGTAGATCATATTCTGGTTGCTTTGATTCATTTCATGTTGAGATTTTTGCAGGTACACAGGTGAACTGTCAAAGCCTTGTATTCCAGATATCTACAACGTCTAGGGAGAGTCTTCAACCTCTGTCCTCTATTTGTTCTGGATCTGAACCATTCAGACCAGTGGAACACCTTGCTGTCCGCAGGAGGTGAAATATTCCAGCTAACAAAAGGAAACTAGCAGGCTCACACATAGCCAAAGATATGTCAAAACTCAGTCAAGCCAAAGCTATGTTTGGGTTTATCAGACTGCCGGGGGGATGTAAAGGCTTGTTTGCTAAGATAGTGAGATAAACCATAGATCCATGGACACCTACACAATATCTGATAGTGTTTGAATCATCGTGTGTTATAATTATGAGATCACTTCAATGATTGTTATAAATGCTACAATGAAAAAATTAGATGCTTAGATAGTCACAAATTCCTTGGAAGATAGGAAATTTCATATTATAGGTAGAATTGTCTTGGGTATGGAAATATGAGTAAGTCCATAGTAAATAGTAGAATCTACCATGTGCAGAAGCCAAATATTATGAGAAGGATCTCATGCTTGTGAAATATGGTTTCTATAGGGAACATATTTGAAAATTTCATATTTAAAAATTTGCTAATAACTACTAATGAATGTTTCGTTGATCTAGAAATGTGTCAAGAAGACATGTTGTATGTGGATGTATTGGTTATGGAAACAGGTATAAAACCATAAGGGACAACATGTTTCCACTTACAAGGACCAAACATTATGAGGATGGCCTCATGGCTAAATAAATCTAATTCCCGTAGGAGGTAGAATTGGAAATTTAGATTTGAATTTTATTATTAATATTATTGCATGATTGGATATTTGTGAGTTATGCCAGGAGGACACATTGCAAGATACCATGTGTTATGTCCTGCAAGAGAAAAACACATTGAGAAGGATTTCATGTTTTAGAAATTTGGTTTTTGTGTGAAACAAATTTTAAAAATTTCTAATT
Organism: Pseudotsuga menziesii; assembly: GCA_001517045.1. NCBI lineage: Eukaryota > Viridiplantae > Streptophyta > Pinopsida > Pinales > Pinaceae > Pseudotsuga > Pseudotsuga menziesii. Next base: position 326,112 of record LPNX010015017.1, on the reverse strand, counting down.
GAAATTGTTATGATAAACATCTCATGGAAATGATGTGGAACACAAATTAATTCAGCTATAAATTTTGTTTAAAATTTTGATGACATCTCATGTGAACTATATGCTTGTATGTAATGCAAGTGAGATCATGAAAATATTTCTGTTGGGAAAATGTTGGCTGCTAAAGCTAAAAATGGAAAAGAAATACCAAGAGTGGCTTGGGTTTGAGAAACCATGTAAATTCTTCACATGTGCTTGTCTCTATGTAGTGACCTAGAACTATTTATGAACCCTGCAATATTCCCATGAGTGCATGGATGACCATATATATATAACAGGTTCTTCATGTTAAAGTTTCAGAAACATAACCATTCATACACATAATATACATGGAAATGTTATGCTTGCATTTAACAATATTCAAGTAATCATACCGACAATACATAGGACCGCAAAATGACATAAGTGCTACCGATTGTTTGGGAGGAACAAGTACATGTGAAAGGATAAACAACAAATTTGCAACAACAATATTAGCTTCGCAATCATACAACCATTACCATAAAAGGAGATTTTGGTCCTAACATTAAGCACATGTAGAGAAGACGACCAAGCGCCATACAAAGCATGGTTGTAAGAAGTTTGATATTTAATTTACAAATTCATAGGAATGGAGAAATCATCGCTACCTTCCAACAATTGGATAGACCTTGGTGCGTACTTGGACAATTTTTCTCTCAAATCATGCAAATTTTTGGATCTTCTAGTAGAGATGGGTTGGGTGACATTCAAATCATACTTTGGATCACTAGAAATTTCAATTCACTGAACATAAGAAGAGGGTTTTGTAAATTTAGGATGATACATAGTTGTTTTGGCTTCCAATTTTTTCAAAAAAATGGCATAATGAAGTGTTTCTGCATGTCTTTCCTATATCACCTATTTGAATTTTTACTGTAGTATGGGGTATTAAACCATCAACATTGGGTGATGTATCATTGGTGTAATGGGTGAGTGTGACACACAGAGGGTTCTCGTTCAACCCATGGCATTTTGAACAACCACAAATTACTAGGGTATCATAAAAGAGTTCTAGCTCATGGCGAATTACCGTCGATGAACCATGATTACAACTTGAAAACAAAAAAAAGTTACAATTTGAAGGGTAAAGTGGTTTCCCATTTTCATTTACAAACTGCTTGCAGTATCTTGCTCCTAATAAGAGATTATGAAGTTTTGGAATTTGTGGAATATCTTATGCATCCGAACTCAAACCTGAATTGGGATCCTGCTACAAAGAATAAATTGATACTCATATTCACATGGATAAGTAACATAAATTCAAATAAATAGTCAAAATATAAATAAAACCTTAACTTACTAGGGATGGAAAGGGAGAACTCGTCGAACTTTGAACATGATGGAATGAGATGGATTCTGAAGAATTGGCCATTTGATACTACAATTTTTTCTCCTTGCATTTAAGCCAAATCACTAATCAATATACATCTCTACAATCCTAAAAAAATTCAAGAACTATATTAAAATCTAGCTTCCAATATAGTTTGGAAACCATTATGTAAGAACAAGGTGAGTTTAAGAAACATATATATATTATGGAATATTGTAATTGGTGTGGTTGTATACAAAAATAAAATTTGAGATGAATATATAGTTTTAGGTGGACCCACAAAAACCTAGCATTTAAAAATTTGAGCGCTTCCTCTATTCAAATATACATGCACCGGTGTGCTCAAATAGACTAAACGCATTGACGATCAACAATGGTAAACACACCATGAAATAATCTTCGCAAAATCCCCATCGAGATAAAAAATATACTACATTTGGTAGCAGATATTTACCATGCATTATACACAATTATTCATTATAGTGTCTTTTATAAACACAACTGCACTGTTGCATTACATGTATACGTGCACCGAATAATGCAATTTTTTTTAAAGTAGATACTAGTGCGTAGCAATGATAAATGCATTGTAAAAGAATCTTCGCACAAGCTCCCATAGTAGAAAATATCTGCTACATTTGGTAGTGGATATTTATACATGCATTTTTACAACAATTTTCATTCTAGTGCATTTTTTAAACACAAGTGGATTGGGGCATCATAAGTATAAGCACATCGAGTAATTATATATTTTTAAGTTGTGAGATACTAGTGATTTTTATAAAGTACTTCCTTACTGCATCACGAACATGAGAACATCAAACTGCCGAAAATTCAAAATAAAAAAGCATTGCACAATCTATTTTTGCCCTAAACTGAAAAAATGACGACAATTTTAAGTTCGAAAAGTAATTCGAAAGTGTGTTTAAAATAAAAAAGCATAAACAATAACTTATTCTTTTGCCAAAAATTTTAGGGGATAGCTTTGGAATAGAGACTTTTCTAGAAGGTGTTTGGAGCAACTGGATTATTTTGAAGATCAAAATTTGTCAAGTATGGTGAATGAAACAAAACCCTGCATAGTAAAAATTTCAAGTATGTAAATATTGTTGTTGATATTATTATGTTATTTAGAATTTAACGGGATTTAAAAAAAAAACTTTATATGTACCTTTAGTGATGCAACCCTTCTCTTCTCGGTGCTTCTTTTCGTTTGTTGCGATTACAAAATTTTACATTAGGGTTTAAATCGCTCTACTATTTCACACAATTACGATTTCACCTTTTAGAGATTTTAGATTTATTGCATTTGTGAATATATATATAGAAATCATAGGGAAATATGGGGCCATTATTTGGATTGAATCTATAACCATGTCGGCCCTCTAATTTTTTCTTTAAAAAAATGAATGCGTCAAAAACGTGTGTTTTTTTCCAAAACGCATAGGTGTACGTATCATTATAGCGCACCACTAATGATATGTGACACAAAATGTTTACTCATTTGTTCATTTCTTGGTTGTTTGTTATTAGTGGGTTTATAAAAAAATAACACCAATAATGGGATGAACTTCCCGTTTTTTATTTGCATAAAAGAATACATACTTTTCAATCGTTCATGGCACACTTGTGTTGGTATAACACATCGATGCATCTTCTTTGGTCTAACGCATCAATGCGTCTATGTGTATATACACACTGAAGCATTTGATTTTATAAAATACATTGCGTTCAGACTTGTTTTCTATTTTGAAGGTCTATAATTTATTTGGGTAATATATTGATAGCTTTTGTATTTAATTGTCGAGGTTGTCTATTGATAAAAATGCATGGTATGAGTTCAATGAACAAAAATTTTAGCCAACATGATGGAAGCACATCCAGGATTGAAAATAAGGGAAGTGGTTCTAATTAATTTATGTATTTAAATTAATTTATTTGAATTATTTGTAAATTTCACTAATATGTATTCGTTAATGTGTGAAATGCAGAGCCAAAAAATGAGGAAGCTCGATAAGATTCTTACCAATCTAAATCTAGAATAGTGTAAAACATTGATGGAAAGGTTGCTGAGGGATGAATCAGGTGAATAAAAAAGAAGTTATTTTCAATTATTTCTTTAAATTTGAGTAATAATGTACTTATGATTATTCACTAATGTGTTTCAAATAATCTAATTCACATATGTTGAATGTTATGCAGGGACTAATATCAATAAAATTCAATGTCATTATAAGAATTTTTTTTATGGAAGATGCAAATGATGATCAATTGGTCCTTAACTCATCTGGAGTGGTGATAGAAGTTAATAGAAGGGGTAAATATTTTTATAATACTATAAGGGATATAATGGAAAAACATACAAACGTACTTACAATTGAGAAACCAATCAAATGATTCACAAAATAAGATCATATGTAAACTACAAGAAGCATTCCGAGAGCAATGGTCAATGAGACCTATCAGACTTGCAAGCGAAAAAATGTACAAAAAACAAAAAAGAATCATTGAAAAAGTAATATTCCTAAACATATTTAGGTATAATATGTATGTATAACTACTACAGAGTGCCATTCCTTCAATAGTTTTAATTCTACTATATTATTTATTTTTCATATCAATAAAAAAATTGTTTAATGCAATAATTTTACATTTCCAAGAAGATTATGAAAATCCCAAAGGATGAACGAGGTGAGATGCAAAATGTGCCAATTATAGTGGTGTCCAAAAAAGCGTACAAGGATATGGTCAAGGGAATAGACATAATTACATTGCAAGGGGAGCCATCTCAACAACGTGCTTCAAATGTATGAAATCATTGGTTCTTAGAATTATGTAAATATCATTAATTAATTCAACGTTAAATATTCATTTTCAATTGTTTTGTTAATACATAAAAGAAAACAAAATGAAACTAAATCAACAAAAAAGACAGGATGACAAGGAAGAAAGGGGTTGATAGCAAAGTTTGTGAGTATTTGTGATTTCCTTATAAGAAATTAAGATTTCATAGTGGTTGTGATTTGTATTTTTAATATTTTCAGTTTTTACTTCCAATCCTTGGATGTCTTCAAACATGTGTTAACATACAAAGAGAAAATTGTTAAACCCAGTAAGAGCATAGGTACTCAGGAGGCTTGCATGCGTATCCATAACCTTTCTATGATCACACTAGAGAGAACTATAAGGTTTGGGTACACCCGAGGTACTGTGTAGCAGAGAAGGAGTATCATCCTTGTGTTGTGTGAGTGGGTATTGTGGGGTCATACTAGCCTACCGTCAAGTGAATTACCTATGGAGTTCCTGGAGGAAACCACTGGTTTGCATAGGAGAAGGACCCATGTGACCGTATTCCTTTTCATTGCTCGATAAACTTAGTAGAGGTGTTGGATTGGAAATGTTTTTTTTTTATTATAAACCCAGTTGGAGAGCTGGCTTAGAATATTAGTGAAGGGAATGCCTAATAAAACTAGTTGGTGTACTGGCTTGGCATTGGTTATTTAAATATTGTGGAATGTATAGCATGCTAGCTTAACATTTGTTTTATATCTTTGAATAGGTGATCCAAGGATTGTAGAAACTTGGTTACCTTTCGATGAACACCCTAGAGATCACTAGAAGTGGTGGGTACACTCGAGGGATTGTATAGCAGATAAGAGGTACCATCCTTATGTGGGGTGGGGATGGTATTATGGGAGCCATAGTTGTCTGAAGTCAAAGAGAAATACCTATGGAGCTGAAGGAATATGCTTATGCAGATAAGTAATTGTTTTATTTTACATATTCTTGTTGATTTGATCTGACTGTACATGTGTATATACTTTAGTTATGATTTTGAAAATCTTGTTAATGGATGAATCCCATGAGAATATATTTGAAACATAAATTGACTCATTGTTTGAGCATAGGTATTGTTGGATGTAAGGACTTTGAAGGAATATTAAGAATATAGTTGGACATGTGGTTGTCCTAAAAATATTAGTATGAACAACTGAATATTAGAAAGAGATCCAATAGGTGCTGATGAAGAAGAAGAATCATGAGAGTAGATGGAAGCTAAAGAAAAGAAAAAAAATTATGATGTAAGGAAATCATGTGAACACTAGAAACAATGTAACACAAAGGAATGATTGAGCATTGTTGTCCAAGATAGATAGCAGCAAGGAAAAGTGACCTTGAAGAGAAAGACATTGTAAATACAGCTGAAATGAAGGAAATGGAACCTTGTTGGAAATAAAGAGAACATTAAGGATAATGTTATTCGAAGGGGGAGGGGATTGTAATATCCCTAGTTTTGACTTAAAATTTATTTAACAAGAATTATGTAAATGATGTAAATATTCTAGTATGGATTCCTAGTGTGGAGCTCAAGGCCACGGCATAACTTGTGAATGGATAGGAATGTATGTTGTAAATATTGTTATTGAGCCTTATGGTTTCCTTGCCATTCTATCTCGAAAATGTATGTAAATATTATCTACATAAATAATAAAATGGGCCAAGAATGGATGTGTAAAGAGCACCAAAGGGGATATGATTCCACTAGAGGGGAATAAGAAAGGAGGAGTATGGGAAAGTAATACGTGTTTCCAAGTGTCAACTTTAGAACTCACCCAAATTTTGTCATGTCACTTGAATAAGACAATTATCTCCTCTTTGACTATTTTCCAACCACTAAATGCATGTGTGAGGTCGGTGGGAAAAATCACTTCATATAGTTATGGAAGCATGGGGTTGACTACACTTGGCTGATTGTTTTGTCAGTTTCCAGGAGTCCTTTCTTCTATTTCCATAAGCCATGTCATTTGTCTTTCACCATTTCCTCATACCTCTTAGAGACTACCCTCATTCGTTGATCATTTAGGTAGGAAGACCTACACTATGCAGAGATCTGTATCATTGTTCATGACTGTGTAAAGCCCTGGAAATTCGAGTGAAGAGATAGATCAACCATTGATTCAGGAATAAAATCGATGGTTGTAGGTGAGTAGAGAGGTTGGTCTAGCTAGGAAACATTTCCCATCGAGTTATGCTACTCATAGATGCTTGGGAAGCCATGAATTTCAGCTACATGTGGTTCTCCAACAACATTTAGCAGATTGCTCTTCTTATATGCACACGCTGGAATCACTCAATAAGATGGATAGCCCTAGAGAACTGTGTATCAGTGAAGGGAATTCCTAAGCCAAGAAGGGTGTTGCATGGGGCATGTATTGTGGAAGCCAAGTCTGTGAGAGCTTAGTGAGATCCCTGTAGAGATCTCTATGAGTAGTGGGATAAGCATAGATATCCGATCGAGTTGTGGGAATAGAGAGAGAAGCCTGTAGTTATTTCCTTCATCCTGGTGGCCTCTTAGCAGAAAGAGTATAAGTTGGCCAGAGTGCCTATGGTTGGGTGGAAAATCACTCTTACATAGCCAGTTGCTTGGATCTGTGTTGTAGATAAGTGTTCTTGTGTATTTGAGTTTGCTATGTTGTTAATTGATTCCCATGTCCAATTATGCTTGTATATACATGAATCATGTGTGTGGATCAAATTTATTTTCGTTGTGCATGTTTAATTTTCATCTACACACATTTTTTAAATTGAAAGAGTATTTTTGAGTTTTCATTATCGAAGTACCAATGCCGATGTCTAAATCTTGAAGGGAAATCTCGATGGAGTATGTTATTAAACATTAAGAGAGTTTCTGAAGTGCTAATGTGTTGCTGCCAAGGTGTCGACATCGGGATCAACATATTATTGGTAGAAGGATCATCGTACTAGTGTCGATGTCGATATGTCGACATTGAGGTGTTGATTTTAGAATCGGGGGTTTCCTTGTGGTGCTGTGATTCCATTCCAATTTTCAACTTCCGACTTATGAGTTGGAGGGTGATAAAGCCAAGAGCATATGGGTCATTTGTAGTTTCGATGTCGAGGTGGTGATGTTGATGTTGGCATCAAAAGGTCTTTGAAAAAATTGTTGTTCAACTAATGGCGACTCTTGAGGTATGATGTGTTGATGTCGAAATTGGCATGACCATTGGGAATGAAGTTCAGACTCGTGTTGACATTCAATATACAACGTCAGAAGAACTAATTTCCAAGATCAAAACATCGATACCAGTATGGGGATTTAAATATGTTCCACTAGAATTCTGACTTCTGACTCCTGATGTCTGAAATGTTGGGAAGGTATGGTTGAGTCAGAATGAAAGAAATAACAGTCAAGACTGCTTATAATGCTAATTTAATAAGTGGTGAGCTAAATTTAATCATTAACTAAGCAATCCAACCTATGGATAATTGCGGTTCCACAATGATTAGTATTGGTGTAGCCGTGTAACATTGAGGTACGTGACAAAATGGCATCAGAGCAAGAAAAATTGATAGAATGACATTTGAAAGAGTTCCCTATCATCTTAAAGGGCCACTAAAGTTATCGAGGGCGTGACATTTAATTTTTTTTGATAAAACTAAAATTGAAATAATATGTACACTAACCATCTTCAACATAAAAAAATATACTTAACTTTTTATATAAAGTGATATCATATTAGGACAAACTTTTATTTAAATTCAAATAATTAAATGAAAAGTTTATAAATGATAATGACATTAAAATATAAATATGTCAAGATTAATTGCATGCATGATAAAAAAATATTTATCTATATTCAATGTAACCAACGAAGGATCTTAAATGGAAACGAACGGGGGCAAAAAGTTATAAACTTAGGGAGAGCGTTGAAAAAAATAATGTATTTGGACCTCCTCCTATAAATCGGTTCTCAATGGCTTTTTTTTATGGAGCTTCTACTGCCTCAACTAGAGGTGTGGGAGCTTGCCTGTGGTTAAATGATCAACACGACTTTTCTATTACTCTTGGATGTGGTCCCAGCACGAACACTAGAGTTGAACTACTGGTACTCTGGGAATTACTGTCTTTTGCCAAAGACATTGGATTACCTTATCTATATGTCTTTGGTGACTCCTCTATGATTATAAATTGGGTTAATGGTGAATCTTCACTAAACATGGTGAACCTTGATGCATGGTGCTACAACACCAAAATGCTCATATCTTCTTTCACTCTTGTGGAATTCAGCCATGTCTATAGGGAGTATAACACGAGGGCAGATTCTTTATCCAAGGCAGGGCTTAAAGAGGTTGTGGGCTATCTTACACTCTCTGAAATATGTGAAGGTGAGGCTATGGAGGAAGTGAGATTGCAGTTATTTTGAGAGCTCTGCTTTGTTGGACTATAGGCCTGTGGGTCTTCTGTTTATTGGTCTTGACTTTACATGTTTTGTATATTTTCTGGTGATAGACATGTCTTTTGAATTTGTGTGAAGACCCTCGCCCTGCCTTGGATAATGTCTTTGGGCTCATGTTATCCTCCTTAGAGACATCTTGGCTGTCAGTTTGTAGGATGCTTATGAGAGGATTATTTTTTGACATAATGCCCGGGTTGTCAGTAGCGCTTTCGGCTATTAGTCCTTGTGTATGTCAATAGCAAGTAGTTATTTAACTTTGATGTTAATATATTGATGGGGTGCTGGTTTATGTATTGTTGGGTGGCTGATATTACTAGTGACCACTTGTTTTGGGTCCTGATTATCTACTGTTGATGTACAAAACTCTTTTGATTCAATAAAATAACAAAAAATGTTTTTTTTTTTCGTTTGAAAAAAAAAAAGTCTTCCATCATTATAGAATGCCAATATGCAAAGTAGAGTAGAGATAGGAGGGAATTTATCTTCTTCTTCGTCATAAGTCTAATGTAAGTTAGACTTTGTCTTTCATTTTAAAATAAATAAAAATTAAGGTATAACATGGTATTTATGTTTAATATATTATGTAGGTTTAATGTGATTTTGTATTTTAAACATTTTCATTCTTTATAATGATCATCATCATAAGTCTAATGTATGTTAGACTTTGTGTTTCATTTTAAAATAAATAAAAAGTAAGGTATAACATGTTATTTATGTTTAATATATTATGTAGGTTTAATGTGATTTTGTATTTTAAACATTTTCATTATTTATAATGATCATCATAAGTCTAATGTATGTTAGACTTTGTCTTTCATTTTAAAATAAATAAAAGTAAGGTATAGCATGTTATTTATGTTTAATATATTATGTAGATTTAATGTGATTTTGTATTTTAAACATTTTCATTCTTTATAATGTGAAGATATTTAAAGTTTTTTTTGAATTTTTTTTGAAATTTTTTTATTTTGAGTGAAATCAAAAAATATATAAATAAGCTTGTGATTTATATTCTAAAACTGAAAATTTTCCTTTCCGTTCTTTCAAAAATCTAATTAAAGATTGATAAAAAAAAATTAACTATTAAGTTCACAATTTACTTAAACATAAAAGCTATAATTGCAAAATTACTTTTGTAACTTTTCACCTGTTATTAAAAAACCTAAATCGATCATAAAAGTGATTGAATGGCTTCAAGAAAGATTAATTCTTCAATTCTTTCATGAGATACATGTTATCACATATATAGTAGTCGGGCTACCATATTCTATTTTTCAAATTTAGTACGTTTTTCAGCCAGATCCCCTACATATGAGATGCTGAGATGAACATTTATGATGGATCATTATTTATTTGATGGACTATAGCACTCTCCCATGCCAAGACTGAGTCTTAGGACACTCAGATCTGAGGACTGATGTAGCCATTTATCCATGTGCAGAGCAGTTAGCAGTGCCCATCAGTATTTTCTCAAATGTTGTTTCAGATGGATTATTTACATACTTGTGACTCGGCTTATATTATATTGTGTTATGGTTATCATTTATCTTATACTCATTTTTGTGACATGTATTGGCATTTAGTGTCCTGATCTGGCGGTCATATAAATATGTGGACTTGGATGTATTTATATTATGTATTGATGTCCCTTCTCGGACCTGGAATTTCTTGGTCTATACTCATTGGTTTTACCCTCCTTAGAGAGAATACAGGTAGTCATTCCCACCATATTTTGGCTTGCTAGTGTTGGTTTAATCATTCATTGTCTCCACCCATCCATGACCTTCCGGTTGTGTTTTAGCTCAACTTACTACCTGACTTGTGGCATGGAGGACCTTTCCTCGCTAGAGCCTTTGTTGGACAAGCCTCCCTGTTTATTTGTGTCTCGGCTCTGAGTTGCCTAGGATGTGTCTGCTTACCTGAAACAAGTAGCGCCGCCATCAATACAATATATTTGGAAATGAAATGAATATCTTATAAAAAAGCCCATTCATGAAAAGTAGTGTTTTTCAACATACATGAATGCAAGGCTAGCCTAATGAAATTGGCTCTAAAAAATATTGCAATGAAATATCTAAAACATTCATGAAAAGTAGTGTTTTTCAACATACATGAATGCATAAAGCCTAAATAATAAAAGTCCGTACAAAAAATACGTGGACAAAGGCTATGGAAAATCAAAGGCCCAAAAGCAATGGTTCCTAAAAGTTATATCTAAAGATTGCTGGCCTTAATTGTATTGAGTTGAATTGTGAGCATTTGTCAAGGTGAGTAAGCACCTCTGAAGTAGTTCACCCATTTGTGAGGCACTTCCATCCCCTTTGTTATTGTTTGTCTGGCATATGGCTAGAGTGAGTATTCCCTTTCCATATCCAAAGTGTCACAGTGTTGAGTGGGCAGTCATCCTTTGTCCTAACCTTATCAATTTTAGCCTCCACCCTTCACTAGCAAATTGACTACAACTATGAAGTGAGTATAGTCTTGAAAGTTTGGTCCGAGTTATAATAAATAATACCCTATATATGTATTTGATTGATGTACCGCTAGTGAAGTGATTGCTACTTGTTATGATTGTTACTTAAATAATTTATAGACCATGTCTTAGCCTTTTAACACTTGCAGCAGGTGGATGTCAGCATGAGTTACATTATTGGTATCTGGTCATTTACAAGTTATTATTTTGTCTATTTGATATTGTAGATGATCAAGCAGAGACCTGGAGAGGGTATGAGTATATACCTTAGATGGATTTGGACTTTCTGGGTCCAGTGAGACTGCTTGTTTTAAGTTTCAGGCACTTACAGAGATGGTCAAGCTCATTTTACCCTTCTGGTGCAGCTTTGCTTCACTAGATGGCAGGTCTAAGCAGGGAGATGATTTTGTTAGATCTCCTAGGGCGATGTATGGAGCATAGGGGGTCCAGCCACTTGATTGTACCATAGAACCCCCTTCCCAGAGATCTTGGTGGGCTCAATTGGACAACACAGGCACCATCGGAGGCTGTTCTAGGCATATCACGTTTCTCGAGGCAGATTAAAAAATAATTAAATGGCTACTGAAGAATTCAATTTTGGCTACTGAGGCAAGGAAATGGCATGGAATGAGGTCTGATGATGAGAATGATGTCTTCCACACCTTCTTCGGCAATTGCAGCACCTGGTTAGGCCTACATCTATTTGTCAAGCATTTTATATTATATTCTGGAGCTTTTGGAGGCTCACGATGTCCTCAAGGAGGCACAATTTCACAGTTTAAAAAATTATATTATTTTATTGTGCCATAGGGACACCCAGAGGGAGTTAGTTAACACTCCAGGGACCCACCATGTGCTTCATTTATTTCTTGTTGAGTGGGATCCCCTCTCTTTGGGTGATTTAGTCCACTTTTATGTTATATGGTTATATTGATCCATGTACTGTATGTTGAGCTCATCTCAACCATTGATTAAACATTTATATCTTTTAATATTAGCCACTCATTTGAAAAGTGGTTATGATTTTGGTTCTCTCATTCCTATTTAAAGGAGAGAGCTTCTCATTTGTAAGGAGTCTTTGGCTCTTGGATCTGGATAATAGAAAAACCTTTCTTGTGGATATTTCTTGGATCTCCTTTGCATCTGATGTTCTTAGATGGTGATTGAAAAGTCTTTTGCTACCTAGCATTCGGGAAATTGTTGCAAGAACTATATTTTATGGGAATCTTTGTCTTGTCTATAGGAGGGCGACTTCAGCTTGGCCGTTTTTGTAGGGGGGCCTCAACTTGCTTGGATTGTCTTCGTTTTTTATCAGGGAGTTTTCATTAGTGTCATTGCGATCTATGATTTCTTCTTGCTATTTTTCTATAGCATTTAGTTTTTTTCTCATGTTGCAACAAATCTGATATGGTTGAAGTTTGTTGTGCAGGAGAGAGGGCGCATTGACTCCTTGGGGCAAAACGTTGGACACAGAACTTGCTCAAACCTTCTCAAATTGATTGGGATAACACAGATCAACATCATCAAGGCATCTACAAGGTTTTCTAGGTAAGATCTATAGGTTAGTCCCTTTCTTCCAGATCTCAATCCATTGACATCTGCTTTTCTTAACTTTTATACTGAAAAATCCCATAATAATAAAAAAAAAACAAAAAATACTTAAAAAGGGCCGCTTGATATAGAGCCAAACCACTGATGGGTTTTGTAGATCGGGTCATCCCCTAACCATATCACCCAATGCTGATCTGAAAGTGGCTGGTTTTCCCTAAATCTGAGAAACTGACTTCCCAAAACCTAGCGTTGTCCACCATTTTTCTAACTTTTTTTGTAATCTGATTTTTCTGGCAAAATACCTTCGTGGGTTTGTAGATCGGGTCATCTTCTCACCAAATCACCTTCAACGCTGAGGTAGAAGCTAACAGGTTTCCCTAGATCTAAGAAACTGACCTCCCAAACCCTAACGCTAACCATCCTGTTACTGGTTTTTCCCGTGATCTGACTTTTTCGGCCAAATACCTTTTTGGGTTTGTAAATCGGGCTATTTCCCAAGTGGGTTTCCTCCAACACTGGGCAGATAATGACTCCATTGCCCTGGATCTGACAGGAACTGATCTCCAACCCTAGCACTACCCCCTCTTTGGCCTCTTTCCTCTGAGATTTGACTTTTCCCTGGTGACTCGGGTACTTTGACATTGTCATATCACTCATCGAGTCTGTCCTTGGGTACTAGATAGCCCCAATCCTGTCCTTCCCCTCCCTGCATTGGTTACGTTTCCCAAGGCAGTAGATATCTTCATTTATTGCTAGTACCTTAACCCCAGATCTAGGATTTACTTCATAGGTCACCTATGTCCTACTCTAGATCAAGACTCACACTTCCTAAACCCTAATCCAAAGCCTGGGTTCACCTAGTGACATCATCCATAGATCTAGGGTTTCCATTACCTTACACCTTACGTACCTCAAGTCCATTTGATTTGATCTGGTGTCTAGGTTTGATGTCTCCTGTCAGGAGTAGATCCGGGTCTCCCACTTTGTTGTCTTGGGCTAAGATAACATAAAGCGAAGACTGCCTCGATTGGCGTGACAACCATCCATTTGGGGGTCGAGGCAATCTTGGTTCCACCTCCTTAGTTGCTTGTCCCTCTACCATCCATCCTGGATCCACCTCACATAGGCAACTACAAGGTTGGTGATAACATTTTGGCACAGTTTCCGGGGAGTTAGAGGCCTACCTTGGTTCAATATGTTATCACATATATAGTAGCCGGGCTACCATATTCTATTTTTCAGATACAGTACCATTTTCAGCCAGATCTCTTATAGATGAGCAGTTTTGACGGATCATTATGTTGTTAGTGGACTATTATACTCTCTCGTGTCAGGACTGAGTCTCAGGACACTCAGATTCGAGGACTGATGTAATCATTTCGTCATTCGTAGAGCAGTTAGTGATGCCCAGATTGGTATTAGTGTTTTCTCATTGAAAATATGATGGTTCAGATGGATTATTTGCTTGGTTATGACTCGGCATTTATTATATTGTGTTATGGTTATCATTCCTCTTATACTCATTTTTGTGACATGTACTAGCATTTAGTGTCATGATCTAGCGGTCATAAATATATGGACTTGGATGTATTTGTATTGTGTATTGATGTCCCTACTTAGATTTGGAAGTTCCTGATCTATACTCATTGGTTTTACCCTCCTTAGGGAGAATAGAGGTAGTCATTCCCACCATTTCTTTGGCTTGCTAGTGTTGGTTTCATCTTTCACCATCTCCACCCATCCAGTACCTTCCAGTTTTGTTTAAACTTGACTTATGGCATGGAGGACCTTTCCCCGCAAAAACCTTTGTTGGACAAACCTCCCTGTTTATACTATGTCTCGACTCTGATTTGGTGACAGAACTTGCCTTTGGTAAGTTGGATTGTATGCCTAAATCATTCTGGTCAGTTGTTCCGATGTTTGGCACTGTGCAGAACTCCCCCTGGTCACTTGAGATGTTGTTGGCTAAAACTGAAAACTCATGTACTACTTGTATTGGAAATATTCATATTTGTGCCCATGGAAAATGTAAATTCTAAACTGTGTTTCTTAACATATTTGAGCAAAGGGCAAGAACAATGAAATGCTAAAATACCCCGTGAAAGGTATAAGAAAAGGTCCCAAAAGCAATGGTTAAATATATGCTATATCCAAATATTGTTGACCTTATAAATTTGAATATGTCCTGGATGAAAGCTGCGATTAGCTGTGCTTTTAAGCACTGGTGAAGTCCCAAAAGGTCATATACGCCAAAAAGGCCATGGAAATAAAATTGATTGTCCTAATGAACTTGGATCAAACTTGATGTAGACATGATGTCTAAGTTGAATAAGCACTCTCTGAACAACTTAACCTTTTGTGAGACACCGCCATTCCTTGTGTTGTTGTTTGTCCAGCATGTGGTTATAGTGAGTATTCCCTTTCCATATCCAAAGTGTCATGATATTAAGTTGGCAGTCACCCTTTGCTCTAGCCTTGTCAATTTCAGCCTTCACCCTTCACTAGCAAATTGACTACAACTATGAAGTGAGTATAGTCCTGAAAGTCTGGTCTGAGTAATAATAAATAAAACCCTATATATGCATTTGATTGATGTACCGCCAGTGAGGTGACTGCTACTTGTTTTGATTGTTACTTAGATTTGTAGAGCATGTCTTAGCCATGTAACACTTGTAGCAGATGGATGATAGTCTGAGTTATATTATTGGTATCTGGTCATTTACAGGTGATTATATTGTCTATTGGATATTGTTGATGATCATGCAGAGACCTTGAAGGGGTATGAGTATACACCCTAGATGGATTTGGACTCTCTGAGTCTAGTGAGATAGGTTATTTTTAGTTCTGGGTATTTGCAGAGATGGTCAGGCTCATTTTACCCTTCTGATGCAGTTTTGCTTCACAGGATGATGTGTCTGAGCAGGGAGATGTTTTTATTGGATCTCCTAGGGCGTTGTATGGGGCATAGTGGGTGCAGCCACTTGATTGTACCATAGTACCCCCATCCCAAAGAGCCTGATGGGCTCAATTGGACAACGCAGGCACCCTAGGAGGCTGTTTTGGCAGGTTCACATTTCTTGAGGCACATTAAAAAATGATTAAATGGTTATTGAAGTAATCGAGTTGGGCTACTGAGGCAAGGAAATGACATGGGATGAGTCATGATGATGAGAATGATGTCCTCTGCACCCTTCTCCAGCAGTTGCAACACCTGATTGGGCCCACACCTATATTTTGGGCATTTTTACATTATTTTCTGGAGCTTTTGGGAGGCTCACGATTTCCTCGAGGCACAAAGTCAAAAAATTAAAATATTATATTGTTTTATTGCACCATGGGGCACCTAGAGGGAGTTAGTTAACACTCCATGGACCCACCATGTGCTTCATTTATTTCTTCTTGAGTGGGATACTCTCTTTATGGGTGATCTAGTCCACTTTGGTACTTTGTGGTTATATTCATCCATGTATTCTATGTTGAGCTCATCTCAACCATTGATTAGAACATTTATATCTTTTAATCTTAGCCACTTGTTTTGAAAGTGCTTAGGATTTTGGTTCTCTCATTTCTATTTAAAGGAGAGAGCTTCTCATTTGTAAAGGGTCTTTGGCTCTTGGATCTGATTAATAGAAAAAAATTCTTGTGGATATTTCTTGGATCTCCTTTGCATCTGGTGTTCTTAGATGGTGATTGGAAAGTCTTTTGCTTCCTAGCATTCGGTAAATTGTTGTGAGATCTATATATTTTTCGGGAATCTTTGTCTTGTCTACAGGAGGGCGACTTCAGCTTGGATGTTTTTTCAGGGGGACCTCAACTCGCTTGGATTGTCTTCGTTTTATCAGGGGGTTTTCATTAGTGTCATTGCGATCTATGATTTTTTCTTGCTATTTTTCTATAGCATCTAGCTTTTTTCTCATGTTGCAGCAAATCTCATATGGTTGACGTTTATTGTGCAGGAAAGAGGGCGCATTAACTCCCTTGGGCAAACATTGGACATAGAACTCACTCAAAGCTTCTCAAATTGATCAGGATGGCAGGGATCATCATCATAAGAGAATCTACAAGGATTTCCTGGTAAGATCTATAGGTTAGTCTCTTTCTTCCAGATCTCAATCCATTGTACCTGCTTTCACTTCATTTTACTGAAACTCCAAAATAATAAAAATAATAAATATTTTAAAAAAAAGTGAGCCGCTCGATCTCTGAACCAACCATTGCTGGGTTTTGTAGATCAGGCATCCCCCTACTCACTTTACCCTCGGCGCTGATCAAAAAGTGGTTGGTTTGCCCTAGATCTGGAAAACTGCATGATAAAAACCCAACACCGCCCACTGAAATTTTGATTTTTCCGAGATCTGCTTTTTTCGGGAAAATAACCACTTGGGTTTGTAGATCGGGCCTCGCTCTGAGCAATTCAACCCTAATGTTGAGCTAGTTTGTCCTGGTTTGCCCTAGATCTAAGAAACTGCATTCTCAAACCCTAGCGCCCCTCACTGAATTTTTGACTTTTTCCAAGATTTGATTTTTCCAGGAAAATAACAACTTGGGTTTGTAGATCGGGTCCTCCTCACTCCAAATCACCTCCAATGCTGAGCTAGACGCTGACAGGTGGCCCTAGATCTAAGAAACTGTCTTCCGGGATCCTAGCATTTCTCATCATTTTTCCGACTTTTTCCTAGATCTAATGTTTCTGGCATTTTTCCAACTTGGGTTTGTAGATCAGGTCATCCCCATCCCATTTCCCCTCCAACGCTGAGCTGATGGTCTCTGAATTTCCCTAGATCTAAGGATCTTCCTCTCCAAACCCTAGCGCTAGCCACCTTACTGTTGGTTTCCTCTGTAGACTGAATTTTTCGGCCAAATAACTTTCTGAATCCATAGATCAAGGTGTTTCCCAGGTAGGTCCACTCCAACGCTGGGCAGATATTGACTCCATTACCCTAGGTCTAATAGGCACTGATCTCCAACCCTAGTGCTAGCCCCTCTTTGGCCTCTTTTCCTTGCAATCTGATCTTTCCCTGATGACTCAAGATCTCTGATATTGTCACATCTATCATCGAGTCTATCCATCAGTACTAGATAGCCCCAAAACTATCCTTTCCCTCCCTGCATTGGTCACGTTTCCCAAGGCACTGGATTTCCTCACCAGTTGCTAGTACCTCAACTCTAGATCTGATGTTTACCCCATAGGTCACCTGTGTTCCACTTTGGATCAACCCTCATTTGTCTACTAAAACCCTTATCCAAAGCCCTGGCACACTTAGTGACACCTTCCATAGATCTAAGGTCTCCAATTACCTTACACCTTACGTACCTCAAGTCTGATTTATTTGATCTGGTGTCTAGGTCTGATCTCTCCTATCGGGAGCAGATCCGGGTCTCCCCGTTTGTTATCTTGGGCTTAGATAACATAAAGTCAAGGTTGCCTTGATTGGCGTGACAACCATCCATTTGGGAGTCTAGGCAGTCTTGGTTCCACCTCCTTAGTTGCTTGTCCCTCTACCATACATCCTGGATCCACCTCACATAGGCAACTACAAGGTTGGAGATAACATTTTTGGTGTCGTTGTCAGGGAGGTAGAGGCCTACCTTGGTTCGACATAGCTCACCTTTCCCTACGACATATCTCTTTTTGGTGAATTACTTGTGTGGTTCACCTGGCAACTCCACCCTGCGACTCCACTGAGGACCATACCCAACGTATTAATCTTAAGTTCCTAGAACATCCCATAAATGACAATGAACTCAAATTTATTCATAATTTTTCAATGAAATCAAGGAAAATTCAACCAAGCTTAAAAGGCAATTTTTATCTCGTATGGACTTCTCTGAAATCTACGAGGCACCTCATCCTCTGCCAAAAAGATGCATTAAAGGGTTGCCTCATTTCTTTGCAAATTCAACCAAATCAATTGAAAGCCACTTGGATGCTTATTGGTGTTATATGGAATCCATGGGCGCAGAACATGAAGATGTCTATATGCGAGCCCTTTGTGAATCCTTAGGAGGTAACGTTGATTATTGGTTATACACGTTAGCACCAGGATCCATCACTGGATACGGCATGTTTACCGATTTATTAAGAAAAGAATGGGGTACAAGCATTGATAAATCCATACATCCAAATAATGATTGTGTTGTTGAGGATCAATTTGATGAAGATGATCAGGATAACCATAATGAGATAACTGACGATTTTCCTCATCAAACTGATTCCTCCTCTCCCGATCCAACAGTGGACATGCTTTTGAATGACTCTTCGATGCAAGAGAGTGACGATGATCAAATCTCGACCCTTCAAGATTATGACCTTGATATTGATATAGAAGGGGAACTTATTAAAATCTTGTCATCATTAGCTCAGGAAGGGACAAATAAAGGAGAACAAAATGATCACTATCAAGAAACATCTTTAGTTGAGCCTTCCATTGGTGAGGTCATTAAAGAGCCTTTAAAAGAGCAACTCCATAGGCATTGCCTAATTGATGATAGTTTGAGTCAGTATCCAACCTATCCGAATATGGATTCAGACCTTGATCATATCACTGCAGAAGAAGAAAGGGTTGAAATTAATCAAACTTCTGTTGAAGAACAATCCTATGGTCATAGTGTGATTGAAGAGAATGCCTGTAAGAGGGATAGGGAAACTGAAACCAAACTTATTGATGTTTTTCCTTATCTAGAGCTTAAAGAAGAACAATCACATGATGATATGATTATAAGTGAACTTGATCAAGAACATTGCAATGAGGATCCTTGTCCTGATATTATCAATAGAATTCTTCATCCAATCCTTAATCAGAATATGTTGGTTCAATGTGTGGATACTGACCTTGTTTCGAATCTTAAAATCACTCCTGGAATTAATTTAAAAGCTCTTTCCTCTCGTCAAATTCTGAGATCAATTATTCCAAGTCTGGGACAAAATTTGCAATTCACCTTCCTGTCCCAACTTTTCGAGTTTTCTAGTATGGGTTTGTCTTTTAATCAAGTTGATACTTTCCAAATCTTTAATCAGGAGTTTAAGCATCACCACGTAATTGGGGAAAATGCACTTCATGTCCCTTCTCAGTCATCTGTAATAAATCATTTTTATTCAATTTGTAAGTCTGTATTATGGATGGTTGGAGAAGGTGTATAAAGATAAATTTCATCTTTTCTCCATTTTTAAACAACAAATGGGCTTGATCTCATTCACAGTTTCATTGCATTACAACTTGTCCCCATTTGATTTTCCCATTTCTTTTGGAGTGAATAGAATTGAATGTCCTAGTAAAGTAGAGGAGAAAACAAAGAACTGTTTGGAGTGGTTGAATAATGAGTCATTTTGTCTCCTTCCATCAAGAGCGTGCTTGCATACTTCTTATGATCCTGTCAGTATCTGGATGGATGAGTTTCTAGAAAGTCAATTTCAGCCTTGGCTTGATTTCATTCCAGATCTTTCTTTGAATTTCAAACAAGTTAAAATGGTTTCAATTTTCAGATACATTACTTTCAAACCATCTCTGACTTGTTGGGTCATTAACTGTAAAGAAAGCTCAATGGATTCGTTCAACAAATGGTTGCATTGGATTTATGATTTTACCTAACACTTGTCTAAATTGGTTAGAGTAGGGCAGGTAGGACTTAAATAAGCCTTTCCCGGCAATAGTGTAGAATCTTGCATCTTTGCCTGAAGCTCACCTTTGAAGCTCTTAGTATAGTTTTGATTTTTGTCATCCTACACAATAAAAAAATCAAACTTTTCTTGAAAGTTATGGTTATAGATTAGATTTATTTTCTGCTTTTCAGTGTTCATACATTTTCAGTTTTAGTACTTTATATCAGTGTTACAAATATCGTGTCGGCGAATATATCGCCAAGGGTCCAAAAAGAAATTATCGGATTTATCGGCAAAAATGTCGGCAAACATCGGCAATATATCGGCAAAATAAAAAATACAAAAATATAAAAAAATACAAAAAAAAGAAAAAAATCACAGTATAGTTGAAAAAATCGCCAAATATCGCCAAACATTGGAAAATATCATGATAAAATCGACAAATATCGCGAGAAAATCGGGAAAAATCGCCAAAAAAAAACGGGAAAATATCGGTGCGATATTTGCCGATTTTATCGCTAGTGAGTTAACATCGTGATATATTGCGATGTTGCCGATATATCGGCGATATTTGTAACACTGGTTTATATTATCCACATGTGGCTTTGACGACCAGTCTGTGAATTTGGTATAGCTATGGACATGATGCAGGTAGTTGGTGACATTTTGGTAGAGGTTGCAGAGCTGGAGGGATTGATCGAGGATGCAAGAAGAGGAATGCAAGGACCATAGATTTTGGGGTTCTCAAGCGCTCTTTTCAGCAAAGCACTTGTCCCAAATGGAGCCAGATGTTATCACATTTATAGTAGCTGGGCTACCATATTCTATTTTTCAGATGCCATACCTTTTTCAGCTAGATCTCTTACATATGAGATGCTGAGATGAGCAGTTTTGACGGATCATTATGTTGTTAGTGGACTATTATACTCTCCCATGTCAGGACTGAGTCCCAGGACACTCAGATTCGAGGACTGATGTGGCCATTTAGTCATTCACAGAGCAATTAGTGATGCCCAGATTGGTATTAGTGTTTTCTGATTGGACAAATGATGGTTCAGATGGATTATTTGCATGGTTATGACTCGGCATTTATTATATTGTGTTATGGTTATCATTGCTCTTATACTCATTTTTGTTACATGTACTAGCATTTAGTGTCATGATCTGACGGTCATAAATATATGGACTTGGATGTATTTGTATTATGTATTGATGTCCCTACTTAGACTTGGAAGTCCCTGATCTATACTCATTGGTTTTAGCCTCCTTAGGGAGAATAGAGGTAGTCAATCCCACCATTTCTTTGGCTTGATAGTGTTGGTTTCATCTTTCACTGTCTCAACCCATCCATTACCTTCCAGTTTTGTTTTAACCTGACTTACTACTTGACTTATGGCATGGAGGACCTTTTACCGCTAGAACCTTTGTTGGACAAACCTCCCTGTTTACACTGTGCCTCGGTTCTGAGTTGGTGACAGAACTTGCCTTTGGTAAGTTGGATTGTATGCCTAAATCATTCTGGTCGATTGTCCCAATGTTTGGCATTGTGTAGAACTCCCCCCGGTCACTTGAGATGTTGTTGGCTAAAACTGAAAGCTAATGTACTATTTGTATTGGAAATATTCATATTTGCACCCATGGAAAATGTAAATTCTAAACTGTGTTTCTTAACATGTATGAGCAAAGGGCAAAAGTAATGAAATGTTAAAATGCCCCGTGAAAGGTATAAGAAAAGGTCCCAAAAGCAATGGATAAATATATGCTATAACAAGATATTGTTGACCTTATAGATTTGAATATGTCCTGGATGAAAGCTGCGATTAGCTGTGCTTTTAAGCACTGATGAAGTTCCAAAAGGTCATATAGGCCAAAAAGGCCATGGAAATAAAATTGATGGTCCTAATAAACTTGGATCAAACTTGATGTAGACATGATGCCTAAGTTGAATAAGCACTCTCTGAACAACTTAACCATTTGTGAGACACCGCCATTCCTTGTGTTGTTGTTTGTCCAGCATGTGGTTATAGTGAGTATTCCCTTTCCATATCCAAAGTGTCATGATGTTAAGTTGGCAGTCACCCTTTGACCTAGCCTGGTCAATTTCAGCCTTCACCCTTCACTAGCAAATTGACTACAACTATGAAGTGAGTATAGTCCTGAAAGTTTGGTCTGAGTAATAATAAATAAAACCCTATATATGTATTTGATTGATGTACCGCCAGTAAGGTGGCTGCTAATTGTTATGATTGTTACTTAAATGATTTGTAGAGCATGTCTTAGCCATGTAACACTTGCAGCACATGGATGATAGTTTGAGTTATATTATTGGTATATGGTCATTTACAGGTGATTATATTGTCTATTGGATATTGTTGATGATCAAGAAGAGACTTGGAAAGGGTATGAGTATACACCCTAGATGGATTTGGACTCTCTGAGTCTAGTGAGATAGGTTATTTTCAGTTCTGGGTACTTGCAGAGATGGTCAGGCTCATTTTACCCTTTTGATGCAGTTTTGCTTCACAGGATGATGTGTCTGAGTAGGGAGATGTTTTTATTAGATTTCTTAGGGCGCTCTATGGGGCAGAGGGGGTGCAGCCACTTGATTGTACCATAGTACCCCCATCTCAGAGAGCCTGGTGGGCTCAGTTGCACAACGCAGGCACCCTAGGAGGTTGTTTTGGCAGGTTCACATTTCTCGAGGCACATTAAAAAATGATTAAATGGCTATCGAAGAAATCGATTTGGGCTACTGAGGCAAGGAAATGACATGGGATGAGTCATGATGATGAGAGTGATGTCCTCTGCACCTCTAGCAGTTGCAGCACCTTATTGGGTCCACACCTATTTTTTGGGCATTTTTATATTATTTTCTGGAGCTTTTGGGAGGCTCACGATTTCCTCAAGGAGGCACAAAGTAAAAAAATTAAAATATGATATTGTTTTATTGTGCCATGGGGCACCCAGAGGGAGTTAATTAACACTCCATGGACACACCATGTGCTTCATTTATTTCTTCTTGAGTGGGGTACCCTCTTTATGGGTGATCTAGTCCACTTTGGTACTTTATGGTTATATCCATCCATGTATTGTATGTTGAGCTCATCTCAACCATTGATTAAAACATTTATATCTTTTAATCTTAGCCACTCGTTTTGAAAGTGCTTAGGATTTTGGTTCTCTCATTTCTATTTAAAGGAGAGAGCTTCTCATTTGTAAAGGGTCTTTGGCTCTTGGATCTGATTAATAGAAAAACTTTCTTGTGGATATTTCTTGGATCTCCGTTGCATCTGGTGTTCTTAGATGGTGATTGGAAAGTCTTTTGCTTCCTAGCATTCGATAAATTGTTGTGAGATCTATATATTTTTCGGGAATCTTTGTCTTGTCTACAGGAGGGCGCCTTCAGCTTGGACGTTTTTGCAGGGGGACCTCAACTCGCTTGGATTGTCTTTGTTTTATCAGGGGGTTTTCATTAGTGTCATTGCGATCTATGAATTCTTCTTGCTATTTTTCCATAGCATCTAGCTTTTTTCACATGTTGCAGCAAATCTGATATGGTTTACGTTTGTTGTGCAGGAGAGAGGGCGCATTGACTCCCTTGGGCAAACATTGGACATAGAACTCACTCAAAGATTCTCAAATTGATCGGGATGGAAGGGATCATCATCATCAAGGAATCTACAAGGATTTCCATGTAAGATCTATAGGTTAGTCTCTTTCTTCCAGATCTCAATCCATTGTACCTGCTTTTACTTCATTTTACTGAAACTCCAAAATAATAAAAATAAAAAATATTTAAAAAAAAGTGAACCGCTAGATCTCTGAACAAACCACTGCTGGGTTTTCTAGATCGAGCATCCCCCTACTCACTTTACCCTCAACGCTGATAAAAAAGTGGCTGGGTTGCCCTAGATCTGGAAAACTGCATAATCAAACCCTAGCGCCCCCCACTGAAATTTTGATTTGTAGATCGGGCCTCCCTCTCACCAATTCAACCCTAACGCTGAGCTAGTTTGTCCTGGTTTGCCTTAGATCTGAGAAACTGCCTTCTCAAACCCTAGCGCCCCTCACTGAATTTTTGACTTTTTTCGAGATCTGGTTTTTCCAGGAAAATAACAACTTGGGTTTGTAGATCGGGTCCTCCTCACTCCAAATCACCTCCAATGCTAAGCTAGAGGCTGACAGGTGGCCCTAGGTCTGAGAAACTGTCTTCCGAGATCCTAACATTTCTCATCATTTTTCTGACTTTTTCCCAGATCTGATTTTTCCGGCATTTTTCCAACTTGGGTTTGTAGATCAGGTCATCCCCATCCCATTTCCCCTCCAACGCTGAGTTGATGGTCTTTGAATTGCCTTAGATCTGAGGATCTGCCTCTCCAAACCCTAGCGCTAGCCACCTTACTGTTGGTTTCCCATGTAGACTGAATTTTCCATCCAAATAACTTTCTGAATCCATGGATCAGAGTATTTCCGAGGTGGTTCCACTCCAATGCTGGGAAGATATTGACTCCATTACCCTAGGTCCAACAGGAACTTATCTCCAACCCTAGTGCTAGCCCCTCTTTGGCCTCTTTTCCTTGCAATCTGATATTTCCCTGATGACTCGGTATCTCTGATATTGTCACATCTATCATCAAGACTATCCATTAGTACTAGATAGCCCTAACACTATCCTTGCCCTCCCTGCATTGGTCACGTTTCCCAAGGCAACGGATTTCTTCACCAGTTGCTAGTACCTCAACCCTATATCTGATGTTTACCCCATAGGTCACCTGTCCACTTTGGATCAACCCTCATTTGTCTAAAACCCTTATCCAAAGCCCTGGCACACATACTGACACATTCCATAGATCTAAGGTCTCCAATTACCTTACACCTTACGTACCTCAAGTCTAATTGACCTGATATGGTGTCTAGGTCTGATCTCTCCTATCGGGAGCAGATCCGGGTCTCCCCCTTTGTTGTCTTGGGCTTAGAAACATAAAGTAAAGGTTGCCTTAATTTCCGTGACAACCATCCATTTAGGAGTCTAGGCAGTCTTGGTTCCACCTCCTTAGTTGCTTGTCCCTCTACCATCCATCCTGGACCGTTGGTGAACATGGCAATTCGTTCACCTGGCGACTCCACTAAGAAGCGAACCCATCACATAAATCATAATAAATTCAGATATCTTTATCAGACGCATGAAGGAATTAAATGAAAGCATAAATGAACTTGAAAGGAAAATAGACAAGAGGGATAAATGGACATCATATTCTGGGTATGAAGATGATCTTGACCAGGATTATGGGTATGAGTCTAGTTATCACAAACCTTATGATACCCACCAATTCCCTTACCCACACTATAAAGAATGCCTAACCATCTCTAGTAAGCCAATGAGCAAGTATCAAACCCAATGAAAGCCTTATAGCCAAGTAACCAGAGCTGTTAAAAAGCAAGGAAAACAGTCTCCTTTTGACTTTTCTGAAATACCGGGAGCACCTCATCCTATGCCAAACGATTACAATAGGAGGTTGCCGCAGTTTAATGGAAATAATGATATATCTATTGAAAGTCATTTGGATATTTTCTGGGATTACATGGAAATTAGAGGTGCGGACAATGAAGATGTTTATATCCGAGCCTTAGGAGAATCCTTGCGAGGGGATGTTCAACTATGGTTTGATCGTTTAGCACCAGAATCCATCATTGGGTATGACATGTTCACAGATCTATTAATATATAAATGGGGTAGGAACGCTGATAATTCTTTAGAGTGTGAGTCTAGCAATGATTTTAATCAGTATATTGACAATTTGCTTTCTCAATTGGATCATTCCTCTCCTGAAATGTTCCAAATTATGAGCGTGCCTGCAATCTGTTGTCCACCAATTGCACACCAGCAGCAGAAACTTTCCGAAAGCTGTCTCCTCACTTAGGAAAGTGGGAGAGGTGTGACCTTGGGGGCAAGCACAGAGCTAGATACTGTCACCTACTCCTAGCTCCTCCGTTTAGGCTAACTCCTAACGAAGCCAAGGGGGGTGGTCCCTACAAAAGAGTTTCTATGGCTCTTAAGTTGTTTAAGTGTTTTTAATGGTTACGGATGTGGATGGGTGTTGTTTAGGAGTTATTATGATGAAATATGTTTGTTTATTATGAATTCTAAACACAAGACAAAGCAATCCACGTTGCTATCACAAGAATTAAAAGATAGACAATAATTTGAGAACTCACGAAATAATAAAGCATTCACAGATATAACTTATAATCAAAACATCCAATGGACAAATGGCCCAGATTATCAACAATGCGTAAAAGATAGAACCAGTGCCTATGGAGTCAACTTATCAGAGATGCTTCAAGCGTAAAGATGATGTGAATCTCGAAATGATGCCAGTGAATGTTTATTGAGCTTAATCTTGGTTAATTTTAAAGATTTTAGGTGATCATGATTATGGTTTCAGCGAAAGGTTTTCAATAACCGCGAAAATGTTCCAAGTTAATCCATTGGAGACATGATGGCCCGGCCAGTATCCCAGGCTGGTTTCGCGAAGATTGACCAGCTAGTTGAGAATCTTAGACAGCGGGTAGTTTCGGTGCCTTTACTAAGAAAAACTTTAAGAGATTTTCTACAACGCCAGTCCGTTGGTTATGGGTAAAAATTTTATTGTGTTTTTCTTTGCGAACTTAGCAAGTCCGTTCACCGTTCTGAGTACGAGCCCAACTCGAAAGTCGACAGAGAATACTAGGTGAAGGATAATCAAGGAAGTAAATTAACTAGGGGAATGTGAATTGCAAAATTTTATTAAGTGAATTAATTAAAACTCTCCGACAGAGAGCGCTCTTGACCTTGTCTTATGACAAAGGTTCAAGAGACTTAGCTATTCTATATGCCTAATGCAAGGAAAATGCAAAACTAACTATACTCTCCGATAGGGAGTGCTCTTGACTTGGGTTATGGCAAGTTCAAGAGACTAGCAATTAATTGATTAAACTCAAGAAGAATTAAAAGAACTAATCTACCCAAGAGTCTCTTTTATGTTTTTAGGCCCTAATCGGGAGAGCATGGGGGTAAGTAAATCAAACCAAGATAACAAAAGCAACTCTCCGATAGAGAGCACTCTTGATCCACCTTATGGTGAGATTCAAGAGATTTTGGTATTTTTTAGGTTTTGCAATATTATATCAAAGAAAGTAAATAAAACTTTGAATTAACTAAGTAATGAACTAATCAACTTTTCTATCTAACTTCAATGAAAAGAAAAATTCTAACAATTTGAAATTATTATATGTGTTACCACCTAAGTTGTACTTAGTGGTTTTTTTTATCAAGTGAGCCTGGTGAACCGGACAAGGATAACTTGTTCGGACTTTAGAAGACCTTCAGTCTTGCTTCTGGGAAACTTTGTTGTACTATATCACATGTTCATACCCCATGGGGGAATTGTAATAAATGTTCTAGCATGATAGTGTCTGTAAAAGACTCAGTCTCTTAGCCTTTAATTGTCAATCCGATCAGCCCAGGGTGTTTTTTCCCTTGATTATTATTGGTTGTTGAATAAACGACTGATAATTTCTGAGTTTTTCACTCAATACCTCCAAAGTTGGGGTGGTCGGCTTGGCATTTAGGCCTATTGAGGTTATTAGAGTCTATGTGTCAATGTATAAACATGCTAGGCATCATGGTTGAGTCATATGAACCTGTCTAAGTCCCTCTAGGTTTTTAATTTTTTTAATTTTTTCAGTGTTTTGTATTAAATTTTAATTTTTCCAAAACTTAGGCTATTTTTTAATAGTTTAATTGGAAAAATTGGTTTTGTAATAAAAGTGGGCTCGAAAGTCAGATTCAGTCATGTAGGTGCTCATTTTCAAGCTCAGAGCACCCAGTAAACCTATAGACCCACTATTTCTTAGTTTTGAGTGATTTTCCATCACTCAAGTCAGAAAGCCCCAAAAAATCAATTATTGATTATTTTAATTAATAAATTGATGAATAATGGAGCAAATCCAAAATCCTAGATCAATGGATTCTCAAAGGATTTGATTGAAATCAGTCTCATCGGCACCAAATTGACTGGATCTTACAAATCCTTGACTGAAGGAGGTGATCTGGGTGGATCCAGAGTTGAACTTCAGCTTCCTTTATGGGGAATTGCGCCCTCTCTCTCTCCTTCACACGTGTGGGATCTTCTTGAGGCTCCATGGTTGATGATTCAGTCAGCAGGTTGATGTGTCAGCTCAATCAGCCCCCCGATTGACAAACAGAATCAGTGGAAGCTCAGTTCAGCTTCAGATCAGGCATTGATGGACTCTCCTTCAGCTGCAGTTGTCTATCTCCTTGGGATTTGCACCCCCTGTGGGCTGGGGTTTCAAGTTTTTGTATAAACAAAGCATGCTTGCCTCCTTTCCGAGTTAGTAAGAGTTGGATTGAGGAGCTGGTGTTGTTGTCATACTGTGTAATATCTTTTGCTATTGGAATAAAGTGAAGCTTTGGAGGCAAGATGGTGTCATGTCATTGTATGTGTGGATGAGCATTGCCATGTTTTACTAAGGTAACCTGTATCTATGTTCATAATTTGTTGATTGTTTGTGGATTCATTGCTAAGATTGATAATAAATTTATTATAATCTTGATAGGAAAGGAGTTTGTTAATAAGTTTATTGGCCATCTCTTTCCTTTTTTATGCATGTTTAGAGATCTAGATTTAGCATGTTTTATAAGTTTATATGCATGTTATTCTGAAATCTCTATGTATGTATTAACCGGATCTCACAAGTATTTTGGCAAGTCTTTGGATTCAGTTGCAGGTTCCTAGCTTGGAGAGGATGTTGATCTAGTTTGCTTCTTCATTCTCTCCAAAACCATTCAAAGGCATAGTCCTTCGACATTCCACCGGAAAGCTCCACAGTTGATCTTCAAGGCTTCCAGCAACAAATGCTCTTTTTTTCCTCTTCCTCATTCAAATTTTTCTAAAATCAGTCCGGTTACTTGTTTGCAGCTTTAAAATTGTTTAGATCTATCAATTTCAAAGTTTATTTTACATAGATCTTGCTACCTTAAAACTCATAAACTAGATCTCATTCCTAAAAGAAAATTTACAAGCATTCTAGATCTAGTTTTAGGAAAAATTGTCATTTTTCAAGGCTGTGAAAGTAGATCTAAAGCTTGTTGAATGCATGATTATTTCCTTAGAATCTAAAAAGTTATATTCAGCAATTTAAGTGCTTCATATTGGATGCCCCCAAATCAGGCCAAGATTCCAAGGAAAGCTTGCTTTCCTTGGTTCCTTTTTTGCTTCTTTAAAAACTAGTTTTAACTTAGAATTTTTTGGTAAAAAGTTTGTTCATCCAAAAGTAATTTCAAAGTACTTTTGGGCATATTTAACTGTGATAAGCTTGCTGGTTTTTAGCAGGTATAACAAAAAAGAGGACGAGACGCTGTCCGGAAAGCATTTTTGGACCATTCGAAACCCCCCAGGGGGTCTCCGTCTTCCCAGAATTTCAATTTTTTGCAATTTGTAAGTCTTTGGTCTCATTCCATATAAGGACCAAGTGGATTAATTTCAGTTTGTTGATATTGTAGTTGCTGCTAATAAAAAGAAAAATCTTTTCGAATAGGCTCTTTTGAGCCTATTCACCATCCCCCCTAGGGAGATCCGCATCCGTTTCACTTTTTTGCATTTTTCCCTTTTTTCTGTTCTAGTTTAGTATTGACATGCAGGATTGTATACTTTGATAATATTTTACATTATTCCTTTTTTTTCAATTCAAAAGTAATCATACTACTTACCCCACGACTTCCCGATTGACCTGCAAGGGGAAAGAGATGCGTGGTAAGACTAATTAGAAAACCGGTGTTGTGTATTTCTAATTCCATTTTCATTAATTGTTTTGATAATCATAATAAAATCAATCCCTCCTTGATTCCCCGATTAAGGTCCACTTGGACCGAAAGAGGTTCTTGGAGGGTTTTCTTTTTAATAAGAACACCTCTTTTAAAATTTACTAAAAATAACAAAGACTCCAGTGTGTATGCTCTGTACTTGGCTGCGGTTCGTTCGATCAGTCAAGTTGCATCAAAAGCACTTGAGTGACTCGATTAATTAGTCTTCACCTCCCAAATTGACAAACTATCAAGCGAAAATCCAATGCCTCGAACAAACTGTAAGCGGTAGCAAAATACCCAAAGGAGTGGGAACAACTGGAAAGTGACCTCGAGGTGCCGATCTTTGTCACACCCTGAAGGGTGCGTTATGAACAATAGTCTCCGAGACTCTGTTCCAGCCCACAAACACCTTGTGGGTAGCCATGAAAGTTCACTTTTGGACATACTCCAAGTACCCTTCGGGTATATCTGGAGTCCCCTTTTCGCCTAATTTAATTCATTCACATTCCACATTAATTTAAAATCTACCAAGAGACATTTGCAAAACATTCTTTGAAGCACATGCAAGCACATTATTTTCTCTGTTGACTCCATTTAAGGCACTGGTGATTTATTTGATCAATTCTTTCGATTATATATATATATATATATTGAGTGTCATTGTTGTGCTTATCTGCTTAAAATCTTGCATCTTGTTATCTTTTGTTTCCATTGGTTAATTTCAAAACTCCTAAACAACTTAATCAATATAACACCATCACACTAATTAATTAGCCTTAGTAATTTAATAGGGTCTACCCCCCTTGGCTTCGTTAGGAGTTAGCCTGAACGGAGGAGTCAAGAACAAGGTGACAACCTTGACTCAAGACTTGCCCCCAAGGACACACCGAGTGGCTTGAAGATTTATGCCACGTAACCCAGGTGTGTGAAAGGCGGCAACACTTTTTGGCACCGTTGCCGGAGATAAATCTTTTTATTCCCGAGTACGACTTAGCTTAACTTTTTTCTAAACAACTAAAAAGATAAAAAAAAAATTGATTGATCTTGTCGTTAAAAAAAACATAAAAATTAAAACTCGATCCATCTGGTGACTTAGCTTAACTTTTTTCTAAACAAATAAAAAGATAAAAACAAAATTGATTGATCTTGTCTTTAAAAAAAACATAAAAATTAAAACTTGATCCATCTGGCGACTCCACTGTCTAACATCCCTCCAAGATTTTCTACTCGAAGAAACCACCATCAATTATTCATCCCTCTCCCTGATCCCGAAAGGTTTATTAGGGAAAGATTGAATAGGCAGACTTATCGTAGAAACCTTGAAAATTTAGGAGACCAATCCCTCTCAGATATCCATCACTTATTTGTAGAGAGTCATGTTCACCAATCTCAAGAAATGACGAAACTATTCAAACCCCTTGACTTTTCTCAGATAGCAGGTGCTCCCCATGCCATTCCAAAAGATGCTATCAAGAAGCTCCCCATATTTCAGGGCAATAATGCCATCACTACCAAGTCTCACCTTCGAAAGTTTGAAAAGCACCTGGTCAGTTATTGCAATGATGCTGCCCATGACCATGACAATGTCAAAATGAAGCTCTTTGCTTTATCCTTAGAAGATGATGCTAAAGAGTGGTACCTCGACCTATGATGATTCATATAAAACTCTTAGTGAATTCCAAGATGGTTTTAAGAAGAAATGGGGAGAAAAGAAGGAACCAAGACATCTGCTTACTGCCCTTTATAGCATAAAGAAGATGGAGAATGAAACCATGGATGAATTTAACACTAAATTCAGGCGTGTGGTTGTGGACCTTCCTAGAGACATCAAGCCAAAAAATGCCTTTATCCTCATATCCTACATTGAAGCCTTCACCCATGACTTGAGGTACCAGTTGAGAGATAAAAAACGGGTCGATCTGAAAACTACCCAGGAATTGGCCGAAAAAATAGATAAGAATATGCAATCTTCAGGCAAGTCCAACATTCCAGGTTACACTAGGGGAAACACTTCCTACAACAAAGAGAAGGGTAAAGCCATTGAATTAGAAGAAAAGAGAACTTCTAAAGATCCCATGGAAAAGGTGATGGGCATGATAAAAAACTTGGTTACTAGTCAAAACCAACTAATGGCCAATCATTCTGCACAATTGAATCATATGCAAAATAGAATAATCACAATGGAAAGGAATAATGGACCTAGGAACTTTCAACCCAAGCAGAATCAGATGTATCAAAAGAAAGTTCCTCAGCAAGAGCCTAGGATTCCAAACCAGTTAGACTCTGCTAACATGGTAGAAGAAGTAATTCCATGGTGCAGACCTTGTGAACAATTCCACCAAGAAAGCACTTGTTATGTTGCAAATCAATTCATGGAACATGGACTTTCCGAGGTCAGTAGTCAGGAAACAACTTCAAGCAATCCTGATCATGTATACATGGTAGGCCAGGCCTACCCTTTATCACCAGCTAAACAATAAAAACATAAGGATGAAACCATTGTAGAATCTTATAGTGAAACTTATGATGAAAACCGTAATGTTCATGTTGGGACTCCTACGTGTTCTCCATATAATGATGACAGTCTGGAAGGTTTACTGCCTTGTGACCTTTTCTCTGAAGAAGATGAGTATGAAAATGAGGACAAGTATAACTTGGAGCATGATACAAGTGACGAAGACTCCCTTATCTCCGACAAAGATGTTAATGAGGAGTCCTGGACATTCATGGAAAATCCAGTCTATGACATGAATAAAAAGGAAAATAATGAACCAGAAACTTTTGATGGTTTTGTTGATTCTCCTGTCTATGGCATATCTAAAGGAGAGAGCATGGACCTTGTGGCCTTGGGAAACTTTGATATGGAAAAGGAGCATGCAGTTTATCCATATGATCAGTCTGAACCATATATCAGTATCAGTAATGAAGACAAAGAGAACTTGATATCGGAACTTGATATCAGCAATGGGGAATCCACCACATTTGACATAGATGGTGGTGATGACTATTGGGATTTTTGTGGATATCTTATTAAGAATCCTATCTATGCTATATCCAGTAAGGGGAGTGTCTATTTAGAAATTTGTGGAAGTCCAATCTACTATACTTCCATAGAGGGAAGCATGGATCTGGAGACCTGGGAAAATCCTAGTATAGAAGAGCAGCATTCAAAACCCTTATATGGTCATTCAGAGTCATATCATGCAGAGCCGCACAAAGGTATCAATAATGAAGACATTGAGAAGCAGTGTTGTGAAAAGACAGATATGATGCAGTCAGTAGAATATCAGTCTCAACTATCATCTTCACATATAGAGTTTCCTTATGATTTGGATCCGCTTGGGGCTTATACAATGAGTTATCATCCGGTAAGCCTTGATGATCAGTATGATGGTGTAGTCAATCTTCCTCATCATTCTGATTTGTATATCAGTCGTATCCAGTCATGGATAGAAGTAGCATGCGTGAGCACATACCATTTTGGGAAGCAATTTGGTGAAGTATTATATTCTTATGATCTCCCATCCATCCCGCCCATTCCGGGTCATCACGCAAGTTTGCATTTTCTGAATAAAGTATCCTTACTTTGGCTGGTAACCAAAGACAAGGAAAAAAAAAATTATGTTAATAAAATGCTTAGGTGGTTACATTGGATTTCTGATTACACTTAACCCTTTTTATATCATGCTTACAGTAGGAAAATAAGCTCCTTAAAAGAGAGCATTTACTTTCTGCATTTCAGTTTTGTACTTGGCTATAATAAAAAAATAAAAATAATTAGTTAGTTACATTTATTTTGTTTAAATAAATCAACTTAATGGTTCATTTGGTATTTTATAAAACTTGTGCTACTGAGGTTTTCTTGTCAAGTTGAGATGTTTTTACAGGGTATATAAACCAGAGATTCTGTTGTTCTCGTATCCTCTCTTTGCCTTAAAGACCAGATCGAGCACATGTCCCACAGTTGGAGCCAGATGTTACCACCTAAGTTGTAGTTAGTGGTTTTTTTTATCAAGTGAGCCTGGTGAACCGGACAAGGATAACTTGTTCAGACTTCAGAAGACCTTCAGTCTTGCTTCTGGGAAACTTTGTTGTACTATATCACATGTTCATACCCCATGGGGGAATTATAATAAATGTTCTAGCATGATAGTTTCTATAAAAGACTCTGTCTCTTAGACTTTATTTGTCAATCCGATCAGCCCAGGGTTTTTTTCCCTTGGTTATTATTGGTTTTTGAATAAACGACTGATAATTTCTGAGTTTTTCACACAATACCTCCAAAGTTGGGGTGGTCAGTGTTATCACATATATAGTAGCCAGGCTACCATATTCTATTCTTCAGACACAGTACATTTTTCAGCCAGATCCCTTACATATGAGATGCTGAGATGAGCAGTTTATATGGATCATTTTTGTTTTAGTGGACTATTGTACTCTCCCATGTCAGGACTGAGTCTCAGGACACTCAGATTTGAGGACCGATGTAGCCATTTATGTTATTTCAGAGCAGTCATGGATGCCCAATGTTATATTAGTTCTTTCTCATTGGACAGATGATGTCTCAGATGGAGTTTATTGCATGGCTATGACTCAGCATTTTATATTGTGTTATGGTTATTATTGCTCTTATACTGATTCTTGTGACATGTATTAACTTGTGGTATCATGATTTGGTGGTCATAATTATATCGACTTGGTTGTATCTTGTATTATGTATTGATGTCCTTAGTTAGACTTGGAAGTTCTTGATCTATACTCATTGGTTTTGCCCTCCTTACGGAGAATAGAGGTAGTCATTCCCACCATTGTTTTGGCTTGCTAGTGTTGGCTCCATCATCCACTGTCTTCACCCATCCATTACCTTCCATTTTAGTTTTCAACTCGACTGACTTCTTGACTTATGGCATGGAGGACCTTTTTCCCCACTAGAACTTTTGTTGGACAAGCCTCCCTGTTTATATTGTGTCTCGGCTCTGAGTTGGTGACAGAACTTGCCTTTGGTGAGTTGGATTGTATGCATAAATCATTCTGGTCGGTTGTCCCGATGTTTGGCATTGTGCAGAACTCCCCCTAGTCACTTGAGATGTTGTTGGCTAAAACTGAAAGCTCATGTACTACCTATATTGAAAATATTGAATATGCGCCCATGGAAAATAAAAATTGTAAAACTGTGTTTCTTAACATATGTAAAAAGAGCAGGAGCAATGAAATGCTAAAATACTCCTTGAAGAGTATAAGAAAAGGTCCAAAAAGTAATGGTTTAAAATGTGCTATATCCAAAAATTGTTGACCTTATTAAAATAAATATGTCCCGGATGAAAGCTGCGATTAGTTGTGCTTTTAAGCACTGATGAAGTCCCAAAAGGGTCATATAGGCCAAAAAGGCCAAAAAGGCCATGGAATAAAATGTGACCCTAATGAACTTGGATCAAGCTCGATGTACACATGATGCCTAAGTTGAATAAGCACTCTCTAAACAACTCATCCATCTGTGAGGCACTCCCATTCCTTGTGTTGTTGGTTGTCCGACATTGGTTATAGTGAGTTTTCCCTTTCCTTATCCAAAGTGTTATGATGTTGAGTAGGAAGTCATCCTTTGCCTTAGCCTTGTCATTTTCACCTTTCACCCTTCACTAGCAAATTGGCTACAGCTATGAAGTGAGTATAGTCTTGAAAGTCTAAGTCTAAGTAGTAATAAATAAAGCCTTATATAAATATTGGTTGATGTACCGCCAATGAAATGAATGCTACTTGGTGTGATTGTTACTTGAATGAGTTGTAGAGCATGTCTTAACCTTTTAACACTTGCAACAGATGGATGTATTCTGAGTTATTATGGGTATCTGATCAGTTATAGATGGTTATATCGTTTATTTGATGTGGTTGATGGTCAGATAGAGACCTATGATGGGTATGAGTATACACCTTAGATGGATTTGGACTCTCTGAGTCCAATGAGACAGTTCATTTCCAGTTCCGGGCACTTACAGATGTGATCAGGCTCATTCTGCCTTTCTGATGCAGTTTTTCTTCACAGATTGATGTATTTGAGCAGGGAGATGTTTCAATTGGATCTCCTAGGGCATTGTAGGGGCATAGGGGGGTGCAGCCACTTGTTTGTACCATAGTACCCCCATCTCAGAAAGCCTGGTGGGATCAGTTTGACAACGCAGGCACCCTAGGAGGCTGTTTTGGCAGGTTCACGTTTCCCGAGGCAGATTAAAAATGATTAAATGGCTATTGAAGAAATCGATTTGGGCTACTAAGGCAAGGAAATGGCATGGGATGAGTCATGATGATGAGAGTGATGTCTTCCACACCTTCTCCAGCAGTTGTAGCTCCTGATTGGGCCCACACCTATTTTTGGGCATTTTTTATTACTTTCTGGAGCTCTTTTTGGAGGCTCAGGATTTCCTCAAGGAGGCACAAAAGTCAAAGAATTAAATTGTTATATTATTTATTGTGCCAAGGGGACACCCAAAGGGAGTTAGTCAAGCACTCCTTGGACCCACCATGTTCTTTCATTTATTTCTTGTTGAATGGGTTACCTTTATTTGGATGGTTTAGTCCACTTTGGTAAATTATGGTTATATTGATCCATGTGTTGTATGTTGAGCTCATCTCAACCATTGATTAGAACATTTCATCTTTTAATCTTAGCCACTCGTTTTGAAAGTGGTTAAGATTTGGTTATGTTGAGGTTCTCTCATTTCTATTTAAAGGAGAGAGCTTCTCATTTGTAAGGGGTCTTTGGCTCTTGGATCTAAATAATAGAAAGACTTCTTTGTGGAAATTTTTTCTGGATCTGCTTTGCATCTGATGTGCTCAAATGGTGATTAGCTAGTCTTCAGCTTCCTAGCATTGTGAAAATTCTCATGAGATCTATATTTTTCGTGGCTATCATTGTTTTGTCTACAGGAGGGCGTTTTGGCTGGAGCGTTTTTGTAGGGGGACCTCAACTCGCTCGGTTCTCTTCGTCTTGGATCAAGGGGTTTTCATTAATTTCATTGTGATCTATGATTACTTCATTTTACTGTCTTGTAGCATTCAGTTTCTTTATCTTGTATTAGCAAATCTGATATGGTTGATGTTTGTTCATACAGGGTAGGGGGCGCATTGGTGGCTTGGAGCTTGCATATGCCATAGAAATCATGGGGATCTTCCAGAATTGATCGGGATAGCAAAGATCGTCACTGTTACAGACTTCTACAAGCATTTCTAGGTAAGATCCAGTAGTTAAGTCTCTTCTTTTTCAGATCTTATTCCATTGTACCTTGCTTTTCTTCAACTTTTTATGAAAACTCCTAAAGCACTAAAAACCCTAAAAAATAATAAACTTGGGAATAGTCCGATCTTTTGCCAAACCATTTCTGGGTTTCATAGATTGGGCCTCCCCTTCATCAAATCAACTGAAACACTGGTCAAACTCCTCACAGTTTGACCTAGATCTTATTTTTAAGCAAAAAACTACATAAACCCCACTGAAAAATTGACCTGCTAGGGTTTTGAGTTTTTTTGAATTTTGACTCCACAGACGGATAGATCGGGTCCCACACAACCTAAATCAACCCCAACGTTGTCCAATGGCTTGACCATTTGACCTAGATCTGAAAAATTGACTAAAACTACCTTAGCACCCTCACTGAAAATTAGACTTTTCCGGAAGTGAGTTTTCTTCTGAAATCTGACAAGATAGACAGATATATCGGGTCCCGAGCATTCCAGAACACCCCCAACGCTGAGCTAGTTCTCTCTGGTTTGCCCTAGATCTAAAAAATTGGTTTTCAGCCGCCTAGCCCCCCATATCAGATTCTGGCTTTTCCAGATCTGATTTTTCTACTAATTTTCTTATTTGGGCTTGTAGATCAGGTCACCCTGACCTCTTCTCTCCTTCAACGCTGAGCCATTAGCCTCCAGGTAACCCTAGAACTGCAGATTTGTCCTCCTAAGCCCTAGCGCTAGCCATCCATTGAGTTAGGTTTCCTGTACCTTAGCTTTTCCGGACCAACTACTTTCTGGGTTCGTAGATCAAGGTGTCTCCTAGGTGGGTTCTCTGAAAAATTGGTTTACTGCTGACTCCATTGCCCAATGCATACAAGGCACTGATCTCCTAGCTAGCGCTAGCCCCATCTTGACCTCATTTTTAATCCTTTTGCCAACACCTACTGATAACTCAAGTCACCTATCTTTCACTGAGATTGTCCCCTTGGTACTAGGCAGTCCCAACTCTGTTCTTGCTCACCCTATCACAGTTACGTTTCCCAAGACAGTGGTCATCTCCATCAGTTGCTAGTACCTTAACCCTAGAGCTAGGGTTTCCATTTACCTTGCACCTTAAGTACCCTGAAGCCCCATCTGATCTTCTTCTGGTGTCTAGGTCCGATCTCTCCTGTCAGGAGCAGATATAAGTCTCCCCCATTGTTGTCTTGGACTAGGATAACATAAAGTGAAGGCTTCCTTGATTGGTGTGACAACCATTTGGGAGTCTAGGCAGTCGTGGTTCCACCCCTTAGTTACTTGCCCCTCTACCATCCATCCTGGATCTACCTCACACAGGCAACTACAAGGTGGGTGATAACATTTTGGCGCCGTTGCCGAGGAAGCTAGAGGCCTACCCTGGTTCAACATTTATCCTTAAGCTCTCCACCCATTCTCTTTGCCAACATTTTGGCGCCATTGTTGGGGAGGTAGAGGCCTACCTTGGTTCAACATACCTCACCTTTCCATACGACATATCTTTTTCAGTGAATTACTTGTGTGGTTGACCTAGCGACTCCACTAAGGATCGTACCCGATATATTAATCTTAAATTCCTAGAGCGTCCCATAAACCCTCAAGGAATTCCCATAACTTACACAAGGAAAAACAGGCAAGTGTCCAACCTCACTGTTCCCTCAAGTCATCCTTTGGGATCCCTTTCAGACTTTCAGTTTCATCTAGCCCAATGGCCGGAGCAACACTGCTCCTCCTCCACAAAACCTTAGGGTGTTTGGAAGGAAGGCCAAGGCATCACCTTTAGATTTCTCCCTAATCCCGGGGGCCCCACATGACATGGCTAAGAAATATTTTGAAAAGGTCCCTAAGTTTGATGGAGTATCTGCTACCTCCATTGAAGACCACATTGATAAAGTCTGGGACCATATGGAAGCATATGGAGCTGTGGATGAAGATGTATTCATGAGAGGTCTTCTATTTTCTCTGGAAGGAGATGTGCGGAAGTGGT
The DNA here is from genome assembly GCA_001517045.1 of Pseudotsuga menziesii. Taxonomy (NCBI): domain Eukaryota; kingdom Viridiplantae; phylum Streptophyta; class Pinopsida; order Pinales; family Pinaceae; genus Pseudotsuga; species Pseudotsuga menziesii. The sequence goes on along the minus strand of LPNX010015017.1, from coordinate 286,745 downwards.
TTGATAGATTACCTGCGTCATCCATCAATGGTTATGACCACTTTGTCACAAAGCTTAATAGTGATTGGTCTCATAAGTTGGATGGGAAGTTCCTCTTGCATCAACTATTTGACATAAAGAAGAGGGAGAATGAAACAGTCCATGAATTCAACCTGAGATTTGACAAGACTGTAGGAAACATCCCAGATAAAATTAGACCAAAATACCAAGCGATTATTATCCATTATCTAGATGAAATTAGACCAAAAGACCAAGCGGTTATTATCCATTATCTGAATGCTTTTGATGGTGGGTTGGGTTTTAATTTGAAGGATAAAAATCCGAATGATTTGAAGACTGCCCCGTTCAATGCAAAGATGGCTGAGTAGCACGCGGCATCTATGGGCAAGCAAAACTTCTTTGATCATTATGCCCCATCCACTTCTAGATCCGAGCCTAAGCTTCGAAAGCCTAAGGAGCCTGTGAATGAGCCAAAAGAGACAAAGGACACGTTAGAAACCATGCAAGAAATGATGAGGCAATTAACTGTCCTGACAAAAAACATGGCTAGTTTCCATGATCCAGAGAGACATAGAAATCCTTATGGCCCTAGACCTTATTGGAACAACAATAGAGGTCCTGAGAGAGATCCTAATAGGAGAAGGCTCGAGTATCCAAAGAATCCTGAGAAGAGGAGTGTTAATTGGTGTGATGAAAATGACGAAGAACCAACAAACACCAGTCACCTTGAAGACCAACCAAATAACATTAATTTCATGAATGATTTGTATTTCGATGATGAGTTTGGAAGAATTCTCCTAGAGGAAGAACCATGGGAACAAGAGGAGGAAATTTGGGATCAGAAAGAGGATTTTGTTGATGAGCCTAAACCCTCATGTTGTGCAGTAGGTATCCCTGAAACAAAAGAAGAACCACAGGTTAGAATTTATAAACGAAGAGTGGATTCCTAGCCTTCTTTCTTTGACAAAAGAAAAGTAGTGAATGAAGACAAAAGGGAAGAAGAAGATCTTGCCGTAGGGGATTTGAATCTGAACATTGACATCAAGAAAGAGTTGAGCAAGATAGTATGTAGCATCCCAATAATTGAACTGATGAGTGTTCCCTCTGTAAGAAGCCAAGTGGAAGAGTTCTTTGATGGTATTGGCCAAGACAAAACCCCTGAGTTTGTTTTAGAACCTGATCACATTCAGAGTCCTGAGAGGGCACATCCTAACAAAGATGAAAAGGATCCACCTATTAACATACAATCTGCTATCTATGAGAGAAATAATGGTGGTCACCCTCCCTTTTACCTAACCTTGCACATTCAGAATATGCTCCTGCATAATTGCATGTTGGATTCCGGACCAGCTATGAATGTAATGCCTTTGCATGTCATGAAAGAAATGGGATTGGAAGTGACTAGGCCTTATGGAAATGTGTGTGGCATAGACTCAAGGCGAGTACCATCCTATGGATTGATCAAAAACCTTAGAGCTGATCTGTTTGCATGCTCAGACATTTCCACTATGATGGATGTGGTTGTTATTGACTTGCCCCCAGCTTATGGAATGCTTTTATCTAGAAAGTGGGAAGCTGGTTTAGGTGGATACCTTATGATGGATCTATCATACCTTTGTGTCCCAAACTCTGACGGGGCTCTGATCATAATCAATAGGGAACCTTGCTATGAGAAGCATCTGGAGACTTTTGAAGAAGGGATAAAAAACACTTATGCGGAAGAATTGTTGAATAATGCTAATGCCCATTTTGTAGAAGATGCAAATGAAGCATGGAAGTATAGGCAGCCTAAAAGCATGTTTCTGGCAATAGAAGACTCTGACTTATCTTCGGAAGAAAATCAAAGAACTCATAGTGTCAGGATGGTTAGTTTGGAAATGCCTGAAGGTGAAGGTTCAGAGCAATTAGAAGAATTAAGAAGCAATGAGATCCCTTTCCAAGATCCCGAGCAAAACAATGCTACAAATCTTATGATTGAGGTTGATGAGATTGATGATGGTAGGCATGTCGAAAGAATCCCTCGTAGAGTGAATGAGTGGTTTGCTTTGATTGACCAAAATAGAGAAAGAGAAAGCCAAGGCCTAGAGCCTATTTATCCATGGGAAAGCCATCTTGAATTACCTGGTGTAATAGAGGCTGATACTGAAGTCAGCAGCACCCATGTCTCTGATTTTGCTAGGTCATCTCATTTATCTTTGGAAGATGGCAGCTTAATTCAAGTCCATGATAGCTCTCTAAGTTGGCAAGAGGATGCCTTAATAAATGATGCGCCTGAAGGAGATTTTAGTCTAAATAATCTTGCTATGTTTCAAACTCCTTCAGCCATGCCGATTAATGCCTTGTCTGCTTATCCTCTCATTCCTAACTTTCTCCTACCACCTGAGTCATCTAGTCTTTGCAATGATGATCTATCTCACATTCCTAGTTCTCCTGCACCACAACCTAGAGTAGAATCAACCGATCTAGAGGGTATGCATATTCATGCTCCTACAGGGGAAGGATCTAGCCACGGTACTATTTTATCTCATAATCCTCATCCTTCAAAGGAAGATAGAAATTTCTTGACAATGGGAGAAATTGTCAAACATGTTTATCTCCTCATAGTGATAAGCCTAATGCAAGTCAACAAGGGGTAAGGAAAGAGATTAGAGAGATCCTAGTTGGTAGCATAGCTATTCCCATTGATGGCGGTCCACCCAGATTTGATGTAGTGCCTTCCAGGAGAAGTTCATAGATAATCACCCCACAGCCACAAAACATCGTTGATGTCCATCCCACGCCTATACGTAACATTCAAGTGGTTCCCGAATCGGTAAATAGGAATAGATTTCCCACTAGAAGTCAAGTCCTTATTCAAAACCACTTGCTGCATTTCCGATCGGGGCAAGCTAATGATCTCTGGGTTGGACCTTTTTCTGTAGAGCGTTGTGTTGATGATATATGTTTTCTTGTTACCAGTACTGGACGACAGATTTTGCTTCCTATCAACCAGAGGGATTTGAGGGGATACATTTCCAACCCTACTTAGCCTTGAATCCCACTTTGTATAGTAGAGTAGAGTAGGTAGGACCTGAATAAGCCTTTCCAGACAGTAGTATAGAATCTTGTTTTGTTGTCTGAAACTCACTTTTGAAGCTCTTAGTGTAATCCTACAAAATAAAAAATCAAACTTTTACTGAAAGTTATGGTTATGGATTAGATTTATTTTCTGCTTTTCAGTTTCATGCATTTTTATCCAGTATTCTATATATTATCCACATATTGTTCTGACGACCGGTCTGTGAGTTTGGTATAGCTCTGGACATGTTGCAGGTAGTCAAGTACATTTTTGGTAACGGTTGCAGAGCTGGATGGATTGATCGAGGATGCGAGAAGCAAAGTACGAGGACCAGAAATTCTGAGGTTCTCAAGCGCTCTTTTCAGCAGAGCCCTTGTCCCAACTGGAGCCAGATGTTATCACATATATAGTAGCCAGGCTACCATATTCTATTTTTCAGACACGGTACATTTTTCAGCCAGATCTCTTACATATGAGATGCTGGGATGAGCAGTTTATATGGATCATTTTTGTTTTAGTGGACTATTGTACTCTCCCATGTCAGGACTGAGTCTCGGGACACTCAGATTTGAGCACCGATGTAGCCATTTATGTTATTTCAGAGTAGTCATGGATGCCCAGTGTTATATTAGTTCTTTCTCAATGGACAGATGGTGTCTCAGATGGAGTTTATTGCATGGTTATGACTCAACATTTTATATTTTGTTATGGTTATTATTGCTCTTATACTGATTCTTGTGACATGTATTAACTTGTGGTATCATGATCTGGCGGTCATAATTATATGGACTTGGTTGTATCTTGTACTATGTATTGATGTCCTTAGTTAGACTTGGAAGTTCTTGATCTATACTCATTGGTTTTTCCTTCCTTAGGGAGAATAGAGGTAGTCATTCCCACCATTGTTTTGGCTTGCTAGTTTTGGCTCCATCATCCACTGTCTTCACCCATCCATTACCTTCCATTTTAGTTTTCAACCCGACTGACTTCTTGACTTATGGCATGGAGGACCTTTTTCTCCACTAGAACTTTTGTTGGACAAGCCTCCCTGTTTATATTGTGTCTCGGCTCTGAGTTGGTGACAAAACTTGCCTTTGGTGAGTTGGATTGTATGCCTAAATTTTTCTGGTCGGTTGACCCGATGTCTGGCATTCTGCAGAACTCCCCCTAGTCACTTGAGATGTTGTTGGCTAAAACTAAAAGCTCATGTACTACCTATATTGAAAATATTGAATATGCGCCCATGGAAAATAAAAATTGTCAAACTGTGTTTCTTAACATATGTAAAAAGGGCAAGAGCAATAAAATGCTAAAATACTCCTTGAAGAGTATAAGAAAAGGTCCAAAAAGCAATGGTTTAAAATGTGCTATACCCAAAAATTGCTGACCTTATTAAAATAAATATGTCTCGGATGAAAGCTGCGATTAGCTGTGCTTTTAAGCACTGATGAAGTCCCAAAAGGGTCATATAGGCCAAAAAGGCCATGGAATAAAATGTGATCCTAATGAACTTGGATCAAGCTTGATGTAGACATGATGCCTACGTTGAATAAGCACTCTCTAAACAACTCATCCATCTGTGAGGCACTGCCATTCCTTGTGTTGTTGGTTGTCCAACATTGGCTATAGTGAGTTTTCCCTTTCCTTATTCAAAGTGTCATGATCTTGAGTAGGAAGTCATCCTTTGCCTTAGCCTTGTCATTTTCACCTTTCACCCTTCACTAGCAAATTGGCTACAGCTATGAAGTGAGTATAGTCTTGAAAGTCTAAGTCTAAGTAGTAATAAATAAAGCCTTATATATGTATTGGTTGATGTACCGCCAATGAAATGAATGCTACTTGGTGTGATTGTTACTTGAATGAGTTGTAGAGCATGTCTTAACCTTTTAACACTTGCAGCAGATGGATGTATTCTAAGTTATTATGGGTATCTGATCAGTTATACATGGTTATATCGTTTATTTGATGTGGTTGATGGTCAGATAGAGACCTATGAGGGGTATGAGTATACACCTTAGATGGATTTGGACTCTCTGAGTCCAATGAGACAGTTCATTTCCAGTTCCAGGCACTTACAGATGTGATCAGGCTCATTCTGCCTTTCTGATGCAGTTTTTCTTCACAGATTGATATATTTGAGCAAGGAGATGTTTCAGTTGGATCTCCTAGGGTGCTGTAGGGGCATAGAGGGGTGCAGCCACTTGTTTATACCATAGTACCCCCATTCCAGAGAGCTTGGTGGACTCAGTTTGACAACGCAGGAACCCTAGGAGGCTGTTTTGGCAGGTTCACGTTTCTCGAAGCAGATTAAAAATGATTAAATGGCTATTGAAAAAATCGATTTGGGCTACTGAGGCAAGGAAATGACATGGGATGAGTCATGATAATGAGAGTGATGTCTTCCACACCTTCTCCAGCAGTTGCAGCTCCTGATTGGGCCCACACCTATTTTTGGGCATTTTTTATTATTTTCTGGAGCTCTTTTTGGAGGCTCAGGATTTCCTCAAAGAGGCACAAAAATCAAAGAATTAAATTGTTATATTATTTATTGTGCCATGGTGACATCCAAAGGGAGTTAGTCAAGCACTCCTTGGACCCACCATGTGCTTTCATTTATTTCTTGTTGAATGGGTTACCTTTATTTGGGTGGTTTAGTCCACTTTGGTAAATTATGGTTATATTGATCCATGTGTTGTATGTTGAGCTCATCTCAACCATTGATTAGAACATTTCATCTTTTAATCTTAGCCACTCGTTTTGAAAGTGGTTAGAATTTGGTTATGATTGAGGTTCTCTCATTTCTATTTAAAGGAGACAGCTTCTCATTTGTAAGGGGTCTTAGGCTCTTGGATCTGAATAATAGAAAGACTTCTTTGTGGAAATTTTTTCTGGATCTGCTTTGCATCTGATGTGCTCAAATGGTGATTAGCTAGTCTTCAGCTCCCTAACATTGTGGAAATTCTCGTGAGATCTATATTTTTCGTGGCTATCATTGTTTTGTCTACAAGAGGGCGTTTTGGTTGGAGCGTTTTTGTAGGGGAGACCTCAACTCGCTCGATTCTCTTCATCTTGGATTAGGGCGTTTTCATTAGTTTCATTGTGATCTATGATTACTTCATTTTACTGTCTTGTAGCATTCAGTTTCTTTATCTTGTATTAGCAAATCTAATATGGTTGACGTTTGCTCATGCAGTGTAGAGGGCGCATTGGTGGCTTGGAGCTTGCATATGCCATAGAAATCATAGGGATCTTCCAGAATTTATCGGGATAGCAAAGATCGTCACTGTTACAGACTTCTACAAACATTTCTAAGTAAGATCCAGTAGGTATGTCTCTTCTTTTTCAGATCTTATTCCATTGTACCTTGCTTTTCTTCAACTTTTTCTGAAAACTCCTAAAGCAGTAAAAACCTTAAAAAATAATAAACTTGGGAATAGTCCAATCTTTTGCCAAACCATTTATGGGTTTCATAGATCGGGCCTCCCCTTTATCAAATCAACTGAAACGCTAGTCAAATTCCTCACAGTTTGACCTAGATCTTATTTTTAAGCAAAAAACTACATAACCCCCCACTGAAAAATTGACCTGCTAGGGTTTTGAGTATTTCTAAATTTTGACTCCACAGACGGATAGATCAGGTCCCACACAGCCTAAATCAACCCCAACGCTGTCCAATTGCTTGACCATTTGACCTAGATCTGAAAAATTGACTGAAACTGCCCTAGCGCCCTCACTGAAAATTAGACTTTTCTGGAAGTGAGTTTTTTTTTCTGAAATATGACAAGATAGACAGATAGATCAGGTCTCGAGCATTCTAGAACACCCCCAACGCTAAGCTAGTTCTCTCCGGTTTGCCCTAGATCTGAAAAATTGGTTTTCAGCCGCCTAGCCCCCCATATCAGATTCTGACTTTTCCAGATCTGATTTTTTTGTTGATTTTCTTATTTGGGCTTGTAGATCAGGTCACCCTTACCTCTTCTCTCCTTCAACGCTGAGCCATTAGCCTCCAAGTAACCGTAGAACTACAGATCTGTCCTCCTAAGCCCTAGCGCTAGCCATCCATTGAGCTGGGTTTTGTGTGCCTTAGCTTTTCCGAACCAACTACTTTCTTGGTTCGTAGATCAAGGTGTCTCCTAGGTGGGTTCTCTGAAAAATTGGTTTACTGCTGATTCCATTGCCCAATGCACACAAGGCACTGATCTCCTAGCTAGCGCTAGCCCCATCTTGACCTCATTTTTAATCCTTTTGCCAACACCTACTGATAACTCAAGTCATCTATCTTTCACTGAGATTGTCCCCTTGGTACTAGAAAGTCCCAACTCTATTCTTGCTCACCCTGTCACAGTTACGTTTCCCAAGACAGTGGTCATCTCCATCAGTTGCTAGTACCTTAACCCGAGAGCTAGGGTTTCCATTTACCTTGCACCCTAAGTACCCTGAAGCCCCATCTGATCTTCTTCTGGTGTCTAGGTCCAATTTCTCCTGTCGGGAGCAGATCTGGGTCTCCCGCATTGTTGTCTTGGACTAGGATAACATAAAGTGAAGGCTGCCTTGATTGGGAGTCTAGGCAGTCGTGGTTCCACCCCTTAGTTGCTTGCCCCTCTACCATCCATCCTAGATCCACCTCACACAGGCAACTACAAGGCGGGTGATAACAGTCGGCTTGGCATTTAGGCCTATTGAGGTTATTAGAGTCTATGTGTCAATGTATAAACATGCTAGGCATCATGGTCGAGTCATATGAACATGTCTAAGTCCCCCTAAGTTTTTAATTTTTTTAATTTTTTCATTGTTTTTTATTAAATTTTAATTTTTCCAAAAATTAGGCTATTTTTTAATAGTTTAATTGGAAAAATTGGTTTTGTAATAAAAGTGGGCTCGAAAGTCAGATTCAGTCATGTAGGTGATCATTTTCAAGCTAAGAGCACCCAGTAAACCTATAGACCTACTATTTCCTAGTTTTGAGTGATTTTCCATCAGTCAGGTCAGAAAGCCCCAAAAAATCGATTATTGATTATTTTAATTAATAAATTGATAAATAATGGAGCAAATCCAAAATCCTAGATCAATGGATTCTCAACTGATTTGATTGAAATCAGTCTCATCGGCACCAAATTGACTGGATCTGACAAATCCTTGACTGAAGGAGGTGATCTGGGTGGATCCATAGTTGAACTTCAGCGTCCTTTATGGGGAATTGCGCCCTCTCTCTCTCCTCCACACGTGTGGGCTCTTCTGGAGGCTCCGTGGTTGATGATTCAGTCAACAGGTTGATGTGTCATCTCAATGAGCACCTCGATTGATAAGCAAAATCAGTGGAAGCTCAATTCAGCTTCAGATCAGGCATTGATGGACTCTCCTTCAACTACAGTTGTCTATCTCCTTGGGATTTGCGCCCCCTCTGGGCTGGGGTTTCAAGTTTTTGTATAAATAAAGCATGCCTGCCTCCTTTCCGAGTTAGTAAGAGTTGGATTGAGGAGCTATTGCTATTGTAATACTATGTAATATCTTTTGCTATTGGAATAAAGTGAAGCTTTGGAGGCAAGATGGTGTCATGTCATTGTATGTGTGGATGAGCATTGCCATGTTTTACTGAGGTAACCTGTATCTATGTTCATAATTTGTTGATTGTTTGTGGATTCATTGCTAAGATTGATAATAAGTTTATTATAATCTTGATAGGAAAAGAGTTTGTTAATAAGTTTATTGGCCATCTCTTTCATTTTTTATGCATGTTTAGAGATCTACATTCAGCATGTTTTATAAGTTTATATGCATGTTATTCTGGAATCTCTATATATGTATTAACCGAATCTCACAAGTATTTTGGCAAGTCTTTGGATTCAGTTGCAAGTTCCTAGCTTGGAGAGGATGTTGATCTAGTTTGCTTCTTCACTCTCTCCAAAACCATTCAAAGGCATAGTCCCTCGACATTTCACCGGAAAGCTCCATAGTTGATCTTCAAGACTTCCAGCAACAAATGCTCTTCTTTTCCTCTTCCTCCTTCAAATTTTTCTAAAATCAGTCCGGTTACTTGTTTGCAGCTTTAAAATTGTTTAGATCTATCAATTTCAAAGTTTATTTTACATAGATCTTACTGCCTTAAAGCTCATAAACTAGATCTCATTCCTAAAAGAAAATTTACAAGCATTCTAGATCTAGTTTTAGGGAAAATTGTCATTTTTCAAGGCTGTGAAAGTAGATCTAAAGCTTGTTGAATGCATGGTTGTTTCCTTAGAATCTAAAAAGTTATATTCAGAAATTTAAGTGCTTCATATTGGCTGCCCCCAAAGCAGGCCAAGATCCCAAGGAAAGCTTGATTTCCTTGGTTCCTTTTCCGCTTCTTTAAAAACTAGTTTTAACTTAGAATTTTTGGGTAAAAAGTTTGTTCATCCAAAAGTACTAAAAGTACTTTTGGGCATATATAATTGTGATAAGCTTGTTGGTTTTTAGCAGGTGTAACAAAAAAGAGGAGGAGGCACTGTCCGGAAAGCATTTTTGGACCATTCGAAACCCCCTAGGGGATCTCCATCTTCCCAAATTTTCAATTTTTTGCAATTTGTAAACCTTTGGTATCATTCCATATAAAGACCAAGTGGATTAATATCAATTTGCTGATATTGTAATTGCTGCTAATAAAAAGAAAATCTTTTCGAATAGGCTCTTTCGTGCCAACAGTGGCCCTCTTGAGCTTAACAATTACTCTACCATGCCAACAGTGGCCCTCTTGAGCTTAACAAAAAAACCGATTTCAAAGTAAAAAGGTAATGGGTTAGAAGCAGTATCACCTCAACCATGAAACATTTACCACATGTAAAGAGCTCATGGACCTCCAAAGTTGAAATTCTTATTTATCAAATGCAAGCAAAGCTTGATACAATTTCTACATAGTAACTCCAGCACAAAAATTCCATCCCAATAGAGCTAAAGGAGCCTCTATTTATACAATGAGAGAAAGCCCAAAACCCTAACACCACACCACTCAGGGAGGGCGCAATACCTAATGATCTAGCCATGTCTGTGAGCCAAAACCTAAGATAAAGAGGATGAGAGTGAAGGGAAGGCTCCCCCACTCCAACCCTAACCAACCAATCTCCATACCATATGAGCCCTCCATCATCAAAAACATGAGGATCCAGACCTAGGGTGTGCAGGAGGAGAGAGAGCACATGTGAGGCAAGGAAGAGTAGGTGTGAAGGTTTGGAGAAGCTCAGAGCTAGGTAAGGAGGAGCCCATACCTAGCACTCAATAACACATGTCATACATCAACCTCGAATGAATCACCAAGCCAATAGATAGGTGCCACCTCACCCCAACGTGGTCATCACTGAAGGAGGCGAATTGGCCAGGTGAATGATAACTCAATGCTCACTGAAACCGATTTCTGTTAACTCCAATCATCATTAATGCCCGATGCCATGTCACTCTGCATTTCATTTCACTCAATTCGGATTAATTTGGAGATATTTGGATTTTCTCCAAAATAATCATTTTTATTATTTAATCAATAATTTCCCCAAAACTGACTTTTTTGAGAAATTATGAGTTATGTGGCTGAATGATGATCTGAAACCTGGAGCTAGCTAGCTGGTTGATCATGAATGATTTTTTGCTTAAGGTTAGAGCCTTCAATCACTGAAAACGGACCCCGGATGGCTGACTCATTACAAATTGAATTTTTCCATTTAAATTATGGAAAAATTTAATTAAAAACTTAGGAAAAATTAAAAAATTAAAAATAAAAAATTTGACGCGTCCGATAAAAAAATTTCAAAGTTTTTTCTGAGGGTCCTAGTGACTTAAGACATGACCATAGTCTATTCTAATAATGTCTAGTAGGTTTATACATACTCAGTTGGGCTCTAATAACCGCCCAAGGCCCAGAATTCAAAATCGAGCATTCCAGCTTTGGAGGAAGCAGGAGAAAACCTCGTCAATTATACTCGGCTATAGGCAAAGCATAATTGTCAAGGGCAAAAAACTCCCTAAAATACCTTAGTTGAAATTCTACGTCTTAGGAGACCAAACCACTCAAAACACCCTACTAGCATATTTTATTACAAACCTCGCGGGGCCATGGTCATAATTATTCAAAACAAAAACTGACTAGCCAAAACTGGCTAGGCACAAAGGCAGATCATCTGATACACTGGAAACAAACATTTATCATGTTTGTAAAATGGCGGCTCCTCAGCTAATCCAACTATGGTACAAAAAAGTTGGCAACACAATCCATAAGAATGTTACAGAGTACTTTGAGAATACTGTTTCAAAACCTCATGCTGAAAACTAAGAGGGATATTAATCAAATCATACGAGATACTCTGTTATTATTTCCTGAAGCAGTAACAGAGCGAATCTTGGATTTAATCCGTGGAAGGGAACCTAACAATCACCATCAGGAAACATTTATAGTTGAGCCTTCCATTTGTGAGTCCATTAAAGAGCCTTTAGAAGAGCAACAACATAGTCATTGCCTAATTGACAATAAGTTGAGTCAGTATTCAAGCCATCTGAATCTAGATTCAGACTTTGATGAAATCAATCAAACTTCTGTTGAAGAGCAATCTTGTGGTCATATTGTGATTGAAGAGCACGCATGTAAGAGATAGGGAAACTAAAACCGAACATATTGATATTTTTCCTTATCTAAAGCTTAAAGAAAAACAATCACATGATGATGCGATTGTAAGTGAACTTGATCAAGAACATTGCAATGGGGATCATTGTCCAAATAGTATCAATAGAATCCTTCATCCAATCCTTAATCAGAATATGTTGGTTCAATGTGTGGATACTGACCTTGTTTCAAATCTTAAAATCACTCCTAGAATTAATTTAAAATCTCTCTCCTTTCGTCAAATTCTGAGATCAATTATTCCAAGTCTGGGAGAAAATTTTCAATCCACCCTCCCGTCCCAACTTTTCGAGTTTTCTTGTATGGGTTTGTCTTTTAATCAAGTTGTTACTTTAGAAATCTTTAATCAGGAGTTTAATCACGTAATTGGGGAAAAGGCACTTAATGTCTCTTCTCAGTCATCCGTAATGAATAACTTTTTTCAATTTGTAAATTTGTATTACAGATGGTTGGAAAAGGTGTATAAAGATCAAATTCATCATTTCTCCATTTTTAAACAACAAATGGGCTTGATCTCATTCACAGTTTCATTACATTACAACTTGTCCCGATTTGATTCTCCCATTCCTTCTGGAGTGGATAGAATTGAATGTCCTAGTAGGGTAGAGGAGAAAACAAAGAACTGTTTAGAGTGGCCGAGTCATGAATCATATTGTCTTCTTCCATCAAGAATGAACTTGCATACCTTTTATGATCCTATCGTTCTATGGGTGGAAGAAGTTTGCAACAATCAATCTCATCCCTGACATGATTTCATTTTTCTTTATCCATATCTTTCTTTGATTTTCAAACAACAAGTTATAATGGCTTCAGTTTTCATTCACAAGCCATCTTTGATTTGTTGTAGTATCATTAACTATAAAGAAAGCTCAATAGATTCGTTCAGTAAGTGGTTGCATTGGATTTTTTATTTTACCTAACACTTGTCTAAATTGGTTAGAGTAGGGTAGGTAGGATGAAATAAGCCTTTTAGGAAGTAGTGTAGCTTTTAGTCTTGTACCTTTTGTCTTTGCCTGAAGCTCGCCTTTGAAGCTCTCAGTATAGTTTGGAGTTCTATTTCTTTTTCCTGCACAATAAAAAATCAAACTTTTTTAAAAGTTATGGTTATAGATTAAATTTGTTTTTTGCTTTTCCATTTCACGCATTTTTATTTTCAGTACTTTATTTTATCCACATATTGTTCTGACGACCAGTTTGTGAGTTTGGTATAGCTCTAAACATTTTGCAGGTAGTTGGTGACATTTTGGTAGTAGTTGCAGAGCTGGAAGGATTGATCGAGAATGCTGGCAGCAGAGTGCGAGGACCATAGATTCTGAGGTTCTCAAGCACTCTATTCAGCAGAGCACTTGTCCCAGCTAGAGCCAGATGTTATCACACATATAGTAGCCAAGCTATCATATTCTATTTTTCAGATTCAGTATATTTTTCAGCCAAATCCTCTACATATGAGATGTTGAGATGAGCATTTATGATGGATCATTATTTATTTGGTGGACTATAGTACTCTCCCATGCTAGGACTAAGTCTCAAGACACTCAGATTTGAGGATTGATGTAGCCATTTAGCCATGTGCAGAGCAATTAGCAATGCCCAGATTTGCATTAGTGTTTTCTCTTTGGACAGATATTGATTTAGATGGATTATTTGCTTGATCATGACTCAGCTTATATTATATTGTGTTATGGTTATCATTGCTCTTATACTCATTTTTGTGACGTGTTAGCATTTAGTATCATGATCTGGTGGTCATATAAATATATGGACTTGGATGTATCTATATTCTATATTGATGTCCCTACTCAAAACCGGAAGTTCTTGATCTATACTCATTGGTTTTACCCTCCTTAGGGAGAATAGGGGTAGTCATTCCCACCATACTTCAGCTTGCTAGTGTTGGTTTCATCATTCATTGTCTCCATCCATCCATTACCTTCCAGTTGTGTTTTAGCTCGACTTACTACTTGACTTGTGGCATGGAGGACCTTTCCCCGCTAGAGCCTTTGTTGGACAAGCCTCTCTATTTATTTGTGTCTCGGCTCTGAGTTGCCTAGGATGTGTCTGCTTACCTGAAACAAGTAGCGCTACCATCAATACAATGTATTTGGAAATGAAATGAATATTTTATAAAAAAAACCCATTCATGAAAAGTAGTGTTTTTCAACATACATGAATGCAAGGCTAGCCTAATGAAATTGGCTCTGAAAAATATTGCAATGAAATATCTTAAAACATTCATGAAAAGTAGTGTTTTTTAACATACATGAATGCATAAAGCCTAAATGGTAAAAGTCTGTATAAAAAATACGTGTACAAAGGCTATAGAAAATCAAAGGCCCAAAAGCAATGGTTCCTAAAAGTTATATCTAAAGATTGTTGGCCTTACTTGTATTGAGTTGGATTGTGAGCATTTGTCAAGGTGAGTAAGCACCTTTGAAGTAGTTCACCCATTGTGAGGCACTGCCATCCCCTTTGTTGTTGTTTGTCCAGCATATGGCTAGAGTGAGTATTCTCTTTCCATATCTAAAGTGTCACAGTGTTAAGTGGGGAGTCATCCTTTGTCCTAACCTTATCAATTTTAGCCTTCACCCTTCACTAGCAAAATTGACTACAACTATGAAGTGAGTATAGTCTTGAAGTCTGGTATGAGTTATAATAACTAAAACCCTATATATGTATTTGGTTGATGTACCGCCAGTGAAGTGATTGTTACTTAAATGATTTGTAGAGCATGTCTTATCCTTTTAACACTTGCAACAGATGGATGTCAACATGAGTTATATTATTGGTATCTGGTCATTTATAGGTTATTATTTTGTCTATTTGATATTGTAGATGATCAGGCAGAGACTTGGAGACGGTATGAGTATATACCTTCGATGGATTTGGACTTTCTGGGTCCAGTGAGACGACTTGTTTTTAGTTTCGGGCACTTACAGAGATGGTCAAACTCATTTTACCTTTCTGGTGCAGTTTTGCTTCACTAGATGGTAGGTCTGAGCAGGGAGATGATTTTGTTGGATATCCTAGGGCGTTGTATGGGGCATAGGGGGTCCAGCCACTTGATTGTACCATAGTACCCCCCTCCCATATATCTTGGTGGGTTCAGTTGGACAACGCAGGCACCCTAGGAGGTCGTTCTGGGCATATCACGTTTCCCGAGGCAGATTAAAAAATAATTAAATGGCTACTGAAGAATTTGATTTGGGCTACTAAGGCAAGGAAATGGCATGGGATGAGGTCTGATGATGAGAGTAATGTCTTCCACACCTTCTCCAGCAGTTGCAGCACCTGGATAGGCCCACATCTATTTTTCGGGCATTTTATATTATTTTCTCGAGCTTTTGGAGGCTCACAATTTCCTCAAGGAGGCACAATTTCACAGTTTAAAAAATTTTATTATTTTATTGTGCCATGCGGACACCCAGAGGGAGTTAGTTAACACTCTAGGGACCCACCATGTGCTTCACTTATTTCTTGTTGAGTGGGATCCCCTCTCTTTGGGTGATTTAGTTCACTTTTATGTTATATGGTTATATTGATCCATGTACTGTATGTTGAGCTCATCTCAACCATTGATTAAACATTTGTATCTTTTAATCTTAGCCACTCATTTGAAAAGTGGTTATGATTTTGGTTCTCTCATTCCTATTTAAAGGAGAGAGCTTCTCATTTGTAAGGGGTCTTTGGCTCTTGGATCTGGATAATAGAAAAACTTTTCTTGTGGATATTTCTTGGATCTCCTTTGCATCTGGTGTTCTTAGATGGTGATTGGAAAATATTTTTCTTCCTAGCATTCAGGAAATTGTTGCAAGATCTATATTTTTTGGGAATCTTTGTCTTGTCTACGGGAGGGCGACTTCAGCTTGGGCATTTTTGTAGGGAGACCTCAACTCGCTTGGATTGTCTTCGTTTTTTATCAGGAAGTTTTCATTAGTGTCATTGCGATCTATGATTTCTTCTTGCTATTTTTCTGTAGCATTTAGCTTTTTTCTCATGTTGCAACTAATCTGATATGGTTGACGTTTGTTGTGCAGGAGAGAGGGCGAATTGACTCCTTGGGGCAAAATGTTGGACATAGAACTTGCTCAAACCTTCTCAAATTGATCGGGATAATAGGGATCATCATCAAGGCATCTACACGGTTTTCCAGGTAAGATCTACAGGTTAGTCCCTTTCTTCCAAATCACAATCCATTGGCATCTGCTTTTCTTCACTTTTATACTGAAAAATCCCATAATAATAAAAAAAACCAAAAAATACTAAAAAACAGGCCGCTTGATCTGAGGCCAAACCACTGCTGGGGTTTATAGATCGGGTCATCCCCTAACCATATCACCCTCAACGTTGATCTGAAAGTGGTTGGTTTGCCCTAGATATGAGAAACCGACTTCCCAAACCCTAGCGTTGTCCACCATTTTTCTGAATTTTTCTGTAATCTGATTTTTCCAACAAAATACCTTCGTGGGTTTGTAGATCGGGTCATCCTCTCACCAAATCACCTTCAACGCTGAGCTAGAAGCTGATAGGTTTCCCTAGATCTGAGAAACTGACCTCCCAAACCCTAGCGCTAGCCATCCTGCTCCTGGTTTTCCTCGTGATCTGACTTTTTCGACCAAATACCTTTTCGGGTTTGTAGATTGGGCTCTTTTCCAGGTGGGTTTCCTCCAACGTTGGGCAAATAGTGACTCCATTTCCCTGGATCTGACAGGAACTAATCTCCAACCCTAGCGCTACCCCCTCTTTGGCCTCTTTCCTCTGAGATCTGACTTTTCCTTGGTGACTCGAGTACTTTGACATTGTCATATCACTCTTCGAGTCTTTCCTTGGGTACTAGATAGCCCCAATCCTGTCCTTGCCCTCCCTTCATTGGTTACTTTTCCCAAGGCAACGGATATCTTCATCTATTGCTAGTACCTTAACCCCAGATCTAGTATTTACTTCATAGGTCACCTGTGTCCTACTTTGGATCAAGCCTCACACTTCCTAAACCCTAATCCAAACCCTGGGTTCACTTAGTGACATCTTCCATAGATCTAGGGTTTCCATTACTTTACACCTTATGTACCTCAAGTCCATTTGATCTGATCTGGTGTCTAGGTTTGATCTCTCCTGTCGGGAGTAGATCTGGTCTCCCCCTTTGTTGTCTTGCGCTAAGATAACATAAAGCAAAGGCTAGCTCGATTGGCGTGACAACCATCCATTTGGGGGTCGAGGCAATATTGGTTCCACCTCCTTAGTTGCTTGTCCTTCTACCATCCATCCTAGATCCACCTCACATAGGAAACTACAAGGTTGGTGATAACAGGGCTTAATCATCTGGGCCCTCTTAATAGCTTCATCTTGAACCTGGCGAACAGTCCATATTGTTTCACAAAGGAACCAGTGTTATTTTGGATCCTCTGATCTATTCCCATTAAACACAAGTAGCGTCATATCATCCCCCACCCTATGTTGCATGGGAGCTCTCCCTACCCCCTCGCTCCTGCTCCCAAAGTATGCTTCCTTTGGAAGCTCGATCCCAAAACTCTCCCAAGGCGCTCCCGTCCTTTCCGATACTAAATGCTCCTATACTAGATTGATCATTTAATGACAATGTTAAGGTACCTCCCTTCTTTGCCAAGCTCCTACAAAAGTTTTTAAGGGATATCATTTGATGATAATGTTATAAGTTATAACTACTAGATTGATGTTATATGGTCTAATCCATGTATTCTATAGCTAATTCAACATCCTACATGTTTTTTAGATATAAATCTATCAAAATATATTAAAATAAATACTATACAAAAAGCACTCCCGAAACGCTCTTAAAAGGGGAGCTTTTGAAAATTCCGCTTTTCGCTCCGCTCCTGCTCCCCAATCCCAACAACATAGCCCTCACCATTCTAGACCTCCAGGGTATTGACTGGCTGGAATTCGTAGGACCACTACTTGGAACTTTATTATTTGGTGTACTTCTATTCTGACTATTACTGCTAGTCTGATTTAGTTGGAAACACTACGACAAACTATTAGGTCTTACCTCTGTTTCTGGAGAAGTACACGGGGTCGTGGGTATGTCGCAACCTTTGTTTTGAGTCGTATCTACAGGTTCTTCTTCTTCTTCTAAAATAAGCCGATATTCCTCCTCTTCGTCAAAAGAATCTTCGTCGAGTTGTGGTACTGGTTCGTAGTCTCCCCTTCCGGTCACACTGCAACTCTCTCTCCTTGTCGCAGTCCTTCCTCTCTTGTTAGATCGGAATCTCTTCCCACTCCTCAAGAACCCACACTCTTCATCAACCTCACCTTCTTCTCCTCTTATCATTTCAACTTATTCCATACATTCTACCAAACCTTCCTCCACTCAATACCCATTCCCACCGCGCACAATTGCTTTAGTCGTCAAAGTTCATTCTGAAGACCCCTTTTTCACACAATAACATTTTAATCCACCACTTCAAAGATTTCAAATATCTACCTCGTTTCCCCTTAAATAACTCCCTTTCAGTTTGGATGTATGACTTGATTGTGTCGAAGGCGAACTCAATGATATATCACTCTAGGATACTATCAACCCAATAGTCGACAGCACATGATATCTTGTTATTCACACTATTCAGTCACTAGATCAACTCAGGTGTCCATCTCTCAAGTTCACCCCCTTGGAAGTTCGTCCAACCACTGTCTTGGAGTCGGTCGCGGATCTTGGTTTTCTTCTTGAGCAAACTCCTTTGTCTTCTGATCAAGCCAAGCCTCAATCTCAGGCTTCGATGGATGCCACATAAACATGTCACCTTCACATTGGTCCCAGTCTCGACAACGGAACCATTTGTTGGCACAATCTTAACACAACCCAAGTCCAAACAACGTCATATCAACAAATACCCAAGATACCAAAACAAAAGGGATTTAGCCCTTTCGGCAACACCTGCAGGGTAGATGGGGTCTCACCCGAAGTACCTATGCGGACTGCAGGAACTAGGTTTTTGCAACACAAAAGAGGAATATTTCCATATTACACAAATAGAACTTCGACATATTAACAAATACGATAGTTGTTACCAATTTCAACCACAACATTAACCATAACTACGACAACATAGAATTTCATTCAGTTATTACTTTGTCCATTCATCGCATATATTTATCAATTGATGCATTAATAAGAAAATAGCAAGGAAACACACACATCAGATACAATTTGACACCAAAGATTTAACGTGGAAACGCAAGACGGGAAAAACCACAAAAGCATCCATTATCATTAAGAGTCGCAACAAGAACGCTCAAGTGTGTGCACACAGCCAATAGACATCTCCTTAACAACCCATTACAAAATATCTGCGCACACAGCCTGCATATCTAACTTCATCCTTGCGACTCTACTCATCTTATACTTCGATAGATACAAAAACATGGCATCAACTTCACTTTGAAAGTATACAAAAAGCACATGTTCTTTCCTCAAAACTATTTAACCCCAAAAATCCCAACGCATTACATTTTTATAGGATTTTTCTAGCCTTTCATCCCGCGCCCACTACTTGATCCCAATAATGTAAGTGGACAAACTTTTATAACTACCTAACCAACCTTTCAGGCGGACTTCATCAAAACAGTTTCACTTCCTAAAAAATTGATTACATTTTTGAAGCTGACCACCTTGTCGAACCACTTTGTTCATACTTCGACCACTTCGTTCAAAATTGGTGCCCAAAATATCCAAAAACTTCCTAGGGACAACAGTGAGTGCTCCTCATATGCACATCTTGCTCTGATCTTCTTCTATGAGGAAGTTTGTTGCAATGCCAATGCATCCAAGCTGGAAAAGGAGGAATACTTGACATCCAAATCCATTCTTTAAGGAGTTTGTTGCATGATCCAAATTCTTGCACCATTAAGGAAATCCATCCAGTTATTGAGGCATAGGTTGACTTTTCCTCCCTTGGATCTAGCTGTTGTACACATATTGGACCACAATTTGAGGAGGTTTTGACCTTTGGGAAACTTTATTGGAGCATTGTATGGTATTTTATGATGGAACATTTCATCTTGGAGGCCATTTTCACTAATTAAAGGACATTTTCTCTTGGAGAATTTGAGGGATTAGTAGGATAATTGACAAGGTCATCTAACTACTTTAGGGGAGGATCCTGCCTTCTTGTGCGATATTTGGAGGGGGGGGGGGGGGGGGGGCGTTCTACTCGGTCAAGACCCTAATTCACCCCGCCCTTCTTGAGTCCACTTTGTTGAAAGTTATTGTTATACCAGATTATATATAGGGATTACGACCCTCATTTTTGTTGAGCAGATCGTGGCTGAGATTCATTTTTGTTAAAGTAGAGATATCATGATTGCTGAGATGCTATATTATGGTTTCCATACGTTGCCTTGCGATGATACCATACCATTACGATACAGTGCCAATTGCATGCCTTGAGGATATTTTTATCATGGATATATGGCCTACGGTGATGATTGTACCAAAAGTTACCCATGTTACTTACACCTGTAATTCTAATAAGTATGGTTAGTAGAAATGTTGTGTAGATTAGTACATAGAATTTGGTTTTGTTTTTTGCACATACCATTGACTTACATCTCTTGATTATTACAGGGACCATAAATCTCCTTTGGCTATACCTATGGCCTCTCCATCTCCATGTCATATTATCTTTGTGTCTTGGAAAACCATTGGCTAAGACTTGACAGATTAACTCCCTCTGTGATCCCTTCACCATGAATGCCTTCCTTTTCTCCCTAGTGTCTTGGCTCTGTTGTGTTACAATGATGTTCTCTGACAATATAGGAGGATCACTTCTAAAACCTTAGGGCTAGTTATCATCAAGGAGGGGAAATTACCATGGAGCAATGTGATCCCTAAACTTAAAAGTTAAAACAACTTTTCTCTATCCTTGAAACTGGTTAGTGGTTGAAAGGGTAGGTACTCCTTGAATTAAGAGATACTGCCTATTTGATCAAAACAGGCATTATTGTGGCAACCCCATTGGGCCTATGGACAATCGTCGACAGCAGAGCTAAGGCTATGTCATCAATGGTTCCCATAAGGCATCCAATTTAAGTACCTTTCATCCGTTAGCCAACTAAATGATAAGAAAAAAACAAAGAAAGAAAATCAAAAGAAAAGAAAAAATAGTGCAAAAGAAAAAGATCCAAAAGCAAAAAAATGAGAAGGAAAGAAAAGAAAAGAAAAATAAAAAGGGGGGGATTTCTAATGTCGAAAGGGGTAGTATCTCCTTACACTTCACCCATTTGTGAGACACATTCCCTAGTGTTTGGTTGATTGGTGAATGCCATAGAGTTGTCATTGTCCATTTATCTTGAATCAATTAATCGTCTTTGACTAATCCTCTACTTGACTAGCCTTGTTGACTTTGTCCACTCACTTCATCGAAAGGAATAGGTGGGATGAATATAAAACATTAATTTCATGCTATGTACTAGTTTATGTAATATTATCTATGCTTAAAGCCATGCAATGATTCAAATGAATCACTTTTGTAATGTAAGTATTGTTGTTTAGATGGTGGCATGAATATAAAAACATCAATTTCATGTTATATACTAGTTTATGTAAATATTTATCTATGCAATGATTCAAATGAATCACTTTTTTTAATGCAAGTACTGTAGCTCTATTGTGTTATCAATATGATCCATTTGAGATACTATTTTGTCCTCCCAAAGGAATTGGATAAGTCCATTCATTCATTGACCAAGGTTGACTTTTTTACTTGGTCAAAGGGAGATTTGACTTGGCCAATAGGACCAACCAGCAATATGTGGTTATCTTGCATCATCATTCATCATATTTCAACCTTTAGAATCCAATTTGATCCTTCCAAATGTGATTTTCAGCTTATATGGACAAATAGGCTCCAACAAATGGAATTTCTGAAGTTTCCAATAAAAAGAACCCAAGTCCTGTTACCAACTATTTTGTACAATAGTTGAACTTCCTATTGAGCCGCCAGTTAACGAGCATGATGAATGCTCATCTAAAGAGTTCAGAAGTTTAGTGTGCTCCAGAGTTAGCCAGTTTTGGGCTAAACTTTTTATTTTTTGTAAATACATGTTCATACCCCCTCGGGGAAATTGTAAAAAATGTCCTAGCATTTAATTTTTTATAAAAAGGCTCGGATTCCCAGACTTAAGCATCAAGCCGACTAGCCCAAATTGTTTTTTCCCTTGGTTATTATTGGTTTTTGAACAAACGACTAATAATTTCCGAGTTTTTCACTCACACCTCCAAAGCTGGGGTAGTTGTCTTGGTGTTTCGGGCTTACGAGGTTATCAAAGCCTTCGTGTCATTGTTTTTCAACATGCTAGACATTCCGATTGAGTCATATGAACATGTACTAGGTCCCCCTAGAGTTTCGTTTGATTCCGAGAAAAAAATAAATTTTCTGTTTTTTAAACTGTTTTTTAATGGTTTAATTGGAAAAATTCAAAATGTAAAAAATATGTGATCTGGAGTCCGTTTTCGGCATGGTTGGGATCATTTTCAAGCATGGGGCAGCATCGTTACCCGAGGGGCCACTTTCACTATGTTTCGGCCAGCTAAAGCATCCTGAAAGTCATCATTCGGCTAACAGAGCGTCAAAGTAGCATTTAAATGCTAAGTTTGGATAAAATGCACCAAAAGTCAAATAGTTGAAAAGTCAACAAATTAATATTTTATTAGTGGAGGGTGACATGGCATGTGAGCCATAATAGTCTTACGACCTAAGTTGCCAAGAAACATGGGTACGGGGACGGGTACTGGTACGAGGACGGGGACGGGGACACCACTTTTTGAAACAGGGTACTTGGGTACGTCGAGGGTACTGTATATATATATATATATATATATATATATATATGTCTGTGTGTGTGTGTGTGTGTGTGTGTTTGAGCATGTGTGTTAAAATTTATAAAAATAAAACATTTCATACTCACATCATACATGCATATTTGATATTTCTAAATTCAATGATTCATATGAACATTCGCATTGAAAATTTGAAACATAAAATAATAAATTTGATAAATCAAATGACATAGACTCATAGTAGATATCAACTGGAAAACTGAAGTTATATTAATATAATTAACAACATAAAATATTATATGTTCATGACACCATGAGTTCAAACTTCATTGCCATACTACATCCAAAATTTGCCTAAAGGCATTTTTAGAAATGAAAAAGAAAGTTCAAAACAGTAAACATTGAACATGAACAAGATAGTTGATTTGGCTTCCTCAATCCATGTCATCAGCAGCCTTAGGATCAATGTCATTAGCATCATTAAGATCCTATGTCACGTCGTCGATGGAGTAGTGAGCACAGTGCACTAGTAGTGAGAAATGCAGTGTTGCGCTGGTTTAGGTAAGGAGCAAGGGCCCACATAACATCTATTTTAGTGTTTTATTATTTAATTTTTTAAATTTTGAACTTCAAACTTTGCAAATTGACTCATCCCGAACAACGAGCTAAGATAAATTGTCCAACGGTTGTACCGGTCGCGTACCTAAACATGTGGTACGGAGTACCAAAATCCACGCGAGTACCCTATTTTCATACATGAAGTACCCAGTACGTGAGATTGGATTTGGGTACGGCTGGGGACGTACGGGATGTACCATTGAAGTACCCAAGTACCTGGTACTGGTTTGTGTATCGGACCCCCCGGTACAAGTACCCATGCAACACAGCTTATGACCCTCTTCAAATTACATGGCAAATCAAACCATGGTTTAAAGGCATGGTTTCAAATTAATTCATAAAAGGATGACGTGAGGATATGAGGACTCACGACTGTGATGGTTTAGGTGGGAGTGGGGTGGACCCCCCTTCCATTTAAATTAAATATTATAATCCATGATCTAATACACCACACCATGCGAATTTTTTGAAACTTGAATTATTTCATAAGGAGAATGACGTGAAGGATAGAGGGTGACGTGAAGCATGGGACTCACGCTTATGTGGAAATTGGTGAGTGAGATTTGGGGGGACCCATCCACATGAATTGATATAAAATCAAACCATAATATTATATCCATTTACTTATCATGATGTGGTGTATCAAGCGAATAGTGGTGACGTCAACCCAAGTTTGGAGCTCGCGCTGGCTTGTTTGGTGGGCGCCTTCCTTGTTTTATGGCCACCACATGGCTCGGCTCCCTTCAATCGCGAGTTAGCTTTCACTCCAACTTAGACTTCATCTCCCACAGGGGACTCACGCACATCTCAAAGGTTCATGCATATCTCTCTTGGCAACTTCGTATTTGATGGGTGATATCCCCAAAGCTTGAGTGGGGGGCGCCTTGCCAAGGTGGAGGCCACCTCCCCACTCTCCTTTATTGTAGCTCGAGTCTATCTACTCCAAGCTTACTATCACATGGATTTGATTGGTTTGTGATGGAGAGTTCGACTGTGTCTATTGTGCCATTGGCTCTATTGAAAGCCAATTTGAATTAGGGCTCTAAGCTCTTGTATTTATGTATAAGTAGAGGTGCTTTGCACTCTCTTTAAAAATGGAGAATTGGGCATAGAAACTCTGCTAAAATTGTAATCAGTCTTTCATTGAATAAAGCTTTTCAACTTTGGAGGTCTATGTGATTGTTTCTTCATTGGTGGATGTGTCTATTATGAGATGATATCTTTCCTTGCTTTCAAAATGTTTCTCATGTGTTGGATCAAATAACTAGCTTTAGAAGTCTATTGTTAGAACATAAGATTTTCCATTTGCAATTGTCAAGTTGGATTATTATGCAAAGCTTGTTGTAATCTAGATGAATACAAGTACTCAATTATATGAAGTATTGATCTTGATTTAATATTCCTAGCATACTAGTTATTTCGTTTGATCTCACTAAGTTTCAAGTTGATTGTCTCAACAGATCTTGCCATTTGGAGAAGGGTGTGAGCTCAGTTGCATGATCTCATCTCCATCATCATAAGAACCTTCTAACATTGTTTTCTTTCAGGATCTACAGAGTTGGGCTTGTTCCAAGAAGAAAAACACAAGGAGATCTTACTCCAAAGCTCCATCTTCAATTCAAATCTGTCCTTCTTTCTGGTTACTTAGTTATATTTTGAGTAGTGGATCTTCAAATTTATTATTCCCACATTCTTATATGTCTTCTTATAAGTAAGTTTTTCCTTGAGAAAGTAGCTTGGGATTTGATCCCAAGTGCCACATAATTTTGTGGCTCCTTCTCTTTCCCCACTAGCATCCTTGCAGACAGTCAGTTGGCTGGAATGTTTTCAGGACTAGTCTTCTAGTGGTCTCCTTGTTCCAAGGTTTGACCCCACCTTGTTTGTTTTGTGTTTTGATTTTTGCATATTCTTCTTGAAAACCTTTCTCCTTCCTTTCGTTTTCCTTTACCTCACCTTCCTTTCGTTTCTCATCCAAAGCTCTCTTTTTCTTCTCCTTGGCTCTTCTATTTTGCCTCTTTCACTCCGCTTTTTTTCTACCCCTTTTCCTTCAATTTTTGCAGCCAACTGTCTTCTTGTTGGCTGCTCTGTTTGTCCTTCTTTTTTGCAGCCATCCTTTCCTTTGTTTGGCTGTCCTATTGCTCATTATTTTGCAGCCAACTTTTCTCTTGGTTGGCTTCCCTCTTTCACCTCAATTTTCAGCCCTTTAAGGCACTTTTTCAACCACTTTTGTCTTTTTTAAGCCTCTTTTCTTCTTCTTTTTTGAAGCCATCTTTCTTCATACTTGGATGCCCCCTTTTCTCATTTTTTTTGCAGCCATCTAACTTCTTTGTTGGCTGCCCTGTTTCCTCATCTTTTTCAGCCTTCTGTTTACCCTTTTTGCATGTGCTTTTTTCTAGTTTTTCTTACTTCAAAAAAACAAAAGATTGCAATTTCATACTTAGATCTTATTTGCATCTAGTTTCATTTTCATTTTATTTGACTAATGCCAATGGGTTATTGAGTTTATCATTGTGATAGGTATTTGGGAAAGAGAAACTCAAGAAATCTTGAAGCGAGAAGAAGAGAAAAAGGTCTAAACCAAGAAGAGCATTAAATAACCAAAGGATAATCCAAACCAAGAAATCATTAATTATTATCCTTTGTAATAGCTCTTAAGATATTGTTTCAAGTATTTTCAAAGTTTATTTCTCTCAAAGTCCTTCCAAGGGTTTTAATCCCAAAGGCATTTGTACTCACAAAATAAAGTTTGCAAGTGGGGTTTTTAAGCCCCCACATTCACTTCCCCCATTTGAGGAAGCCTTGTAGTCTTCTTTGCCTGGTTGAGTTGTTAGTTAGTTTCCTTATTTTCTCTTAGATTACTAATTGCTAGATTAGTTCATTTTTTGCATCTTTAGTTGCTAGTTGTTTACTATTTTATCAAAAGGTTTCATTTTTCAAGTAATACAACTGCTTAAGTTAGAAATCTCTTGAATCTCACCAATAGTGGATCAAGAGTGCTCTCTGTCGGAGAGTTGCTTCTATTTCAATTTTTACTTACCCCCATGCTCTCCTAAGTACGATCTCTGACCTAAAAGAAATTCTTGGGTAGATTAAACTTTATTTCCAGTACAGTTATTTAATTTCGTGCATCATAAGCCTCTTGAACATTGTCATAAGACGAAGTCAAGAGCGCTCTTTGTCGGAGAGTTTTTTTTTCTTGTGCTCTTAATAAAAACTTCAACCTCACATCCCCTTTTTTTTTAAATTTATTTCGTTGCTTTCCACCACCAAGTATGATCTGCCTTCCCCAAGGGGTTGGATTACTCAGAACGGTGACTGGATTTGTTAATCTTACAAGTGATAACCATAATAAAAATTTCACCCCCATAAACCAACGAACCGGCATTGTTTCGAGAAATACTCTGGTAGTGGGGAAATTCGTACTGGTGGCGCCGAAAATCACCGTTGTCATAGAGCTCTAGCTTGTTGGTTAAGTTCCTTGGACACCTAGCCTAGAATACTGGACGGTCCATCAGGTCACCAAGGGGAGCCACTGAAGGTATACTTTTTCCGGTTGGACTCATACCTTGCTTTCTTAGCCTTAATAATCAAGATCACTAAAACTCATAAAATCAACCAAGATAATTTGCACAACTTTTTCACCAACATTATTCTAAGACTTGTATCTTCAGCATCCCCAAGCACTTCGTATATTTGACTCCATTTGGTACAGGTCTTTTTGAACTTTTATGCATCACCATTAATCTGGGCCATTTGTCCATTGGAATTTGTCTAAGTTATTTATCTGTGGATGTTATCTTATTTCACAAGTCTTCATTGTATTGTTTATCTCTAAATCTTGTGTCTTGTGATCGCAACGTGGATTTCTTCTTATATTGTGTTTATCTCACTTTAATAAACTATGATCTCATTATAAAACCCCTAAAAAACACCCATCCGCATCACTCAACACCAAAAACACTTGAAAACATAAGAGCCATAGAAAAACTCTTTGTTAGGGACAACCCTCGTTGGCTTCGTTAGGAGTTTTCCTAAACGGAGGAGCTAGGATTCAGGTGACAGCACCTGGCTCATTGCTTGCCCCCAAGGACACACCTTCCCCACTTCTAGTGAGGGAACAACTTTCGAAAGATTTCTGCTGCTGGTGTGCATCTCGGCAGACAACAAATCCTAATTTAATAATTTGGAGAAACAAGAAAATAGATATTGTAGATTAGTTTTTGGCATGGTATGGATTGGGATGGGCTATTAGAGCATCGTGGAACTCATCCAACGCAAATCCCAAGTAATTCCACCAATAATTCACCAAGATCAAATTAATAAGTGTTTAATAATCAAACTTCCTAAGGTTTGATTTTCAAAAATGCCTAAGTAAAAAATGAATGGCAACGGTAAATGAAATTGAGCAAACGATGAATTGGTTCATCATGAAAAGTGTTCCTAATAACAAATCTAGCATTTCCTAGCAAAGATCTCAGGTGTTGGACCACATTTAACATGTCATTCACCAAGGGGGTGCACTTCTCTCCTAGGGGGCGCACTTGGTCATTTTCAGCCACATCTTTTGCATTCAACTCTTCAAACTCGTCCAAAAGATCACCAAGGGGCCCCATGCATTTATCTTAGCAATCCATGTAATTTTTTGTGATTTTTATTTGCCACATGTGCTCGAAGAGGCAAAATTGCTCCACTCCAAGAGGGTGAATTTTATAGCAAATAAAGTGAAATAAAATGTTTTAATCTTAGCCATTGGTGTAAAGGGTGAGACTAAAATGAAGATCTCAACCTCCATCTCATTAGTATTAGGGATTTTGGTCTCTCTTGGTCTTTAAAAATAGATTGAGCCTCTTTTTGTAAATGAGTTTGCTACAGCAATATACAGAGATACTCTGATTTTTTCGGAACTTGTTCTTAGTGATCTTCATGTTGTGGTAAATGGATTTTAATTCTTTTTTTCTTCTTGTCAATGGTGAATGGTAATGGATTCAAGATTGAGGTAATATTTTTCATATTTTTTTGATGTGTAAACTCATGATCTTCAATTTCCTCAAATCTTTTGGCTGGACATTTCACTACAATCCTTGCCTTTCTTCTTAGTTTTACTCCTTTCCATTTATGTGTCAAATTCTAATTTTTTTCTTTGATCTCGTGATAGGATTTGGAATTTCTCATTGATCTCCATTTACTCACACTCGGTCTTTGTATGCAGGTTGAGGAATACTTTGGAATCATAGAGAATACTTCACTTGGGTTGATTTGGATGAATGCTCCACAGTGGATTTAAGTTACCAGCTACCTTTTCCTTGGTAGGAGGGGTGAATCAACTCCCCTGCCCAACTAAGGCATCGGTCATAAATTCTTTGTACCTTCTCCCATTCTCCACTTTCTAAATCTTTTTTTTTCTCCTATTGTTTTCTAGCACTAAAAACAAATTAGTATTTTGTTGGATTGATCATTGAACGTATTATGCGTCCTAGAAAAAATGTTAGATCTGAATCAAATTTAATGTTGAAACCCTAGGGAAAAGAATTGGATATTCTATATTGCATAAATTTTCAATCTAGTGGGTATTTGTTTGCGTTTAGTGCCATTTTTTTGTTTGGTGTCATACATTTTTTTAATCTGATCTCCAAAAACCAGAAAGCTGAATGTATGTTGAGTCACTTATAATTTACTTAAAACAATTACCTCTTTTTTCCATTTAAAACCATAGGGTAGGCATACACTTTGTTTCCTAGTTGTTTCTAGGGTCACTTGTTTAACTAAGAGTAGCTTGCTAGTTATTTCTAAATCAATCCCAGTTACTCTTCCTAACTTAAGAGATCATTTAGCTTCATTTAATTTCAATCCCTTTAGCATTTCCCCAGGGTGCCATATGTTCCTCTTTGTTAAATCCAAAGGCACTTTGTTTCTTAGAAATCGGTCTTGCAAGTACTATGGGAAAGCTAGTCTTCATTAGCAAGTACTCAAAAAAGCTTGACTAGGGACACCTCTCGTGGTTAGTCCAAGTGTACCTCGATGGATCTAGGAGGCCTAAAGGGAGAGGACCTTACCCACGTGACACTTAGGGGTATTGTCATGAGGTTCCACCAGGTTAGTAGCCGATTATTCCTTGTGATCTTAGGGCTGATGCTTTGTGTGACAACAATTATAACCACCACATATTTTATTCATTGTTTGACTTGTTATGATAGTTCATTACAAGGCAGCACTATTTTTTATTTGTTTTCTCTTGGAGAAGAAAGTGGTTCTTAACCGTTTATGGCTATTTTGGGGAAAGAGGTTGAGGAGGTTAAGGGATGTTATTTTATCGTTTTTCATTGGAGGAAGGTATGGATCTAGTAGAGAATATTTTATTATTGTAAGGGATATTGAACTACTTTTTATATAAAGAGTAGCCTTCCTCATTTTTCTTCATGGTTTATTTGTGAAAATTTATCTCCTCTTGGAACTTCATTGTATATCTTTTTGAGGAAGAAATGGAGGTGGATCCCTCTCCACAATTGTCCACTATCTATATTAGAGGTGTTTATCCCTTTTTACGAGGAAGGTTCTCAATTTTAGAGACAAATCCCTATGCGGTCCTTCCCTCCCAAATCCATCTAAGAGGATCACATCTTACTTCCTATTGCTTGGTTATCTCGAGGCAACAAATGACAACCAGAGATTCAGACTTTGTTAGATATCAAATCAACAAGGCCTAGGGTCCCTTCCCACCCCTTTTCTAGATATTCTGTCATCTCGTGTATTTGTCTTTCTTTCTTGGACTAGTTTCTGAGCTTTTTATGACTTGTTTCTTAAATCTTTTCTATTGGTGTTAACTTAGATCTAGGAGATGTTAAATCGATGAGGCCTCATCTCATGTATTTGTCCTTCTCTTTCTTGGTCTAGTTTCTGATCTTTTTATGGTTTGCTTACTAGATCTTAGATCTTTTTTGAATTTTCATTGTTATTAATTTAGTTCTAGGAGCTTTACTTACACTCCAACTTTGTATTACAAATATTGTGCTCTTTTAGTCCCATGGATATACTTTCTGTGGTCATTCGTTGGACATTTATAAAATTATCTTATCTTATCTATAAGATCACATTTTTTTTAACAGACAGTAAATAACAAATAGAGGAACATATATTCTGTTAACATGAAGCCCAATAAGTGGTCCTCGAAAACCATATACTAGATAAGGAAATATTATAGAAGGTGGGGCAGAGATTAAATCTAGTATTACTAGTTTGAAACAATCACCACATGTGTGACATTCCAATCTACATAAAATTCATATGATTATCCTTGGGAAATCGGCTTGAAGCAATATATTCCTGATTGCTTGCTTGGCTTCTCCCGAAAACCATATACTAGACAAGGGAATACTATGGAAGGTGGTGCAGAGACACTATAGCTAGTATTCCGAGTTTGAAACAATTACCACGGATCACATTCCAATCCACATAAGATTCATATTATTACCTTGGGAAATTTACTTGATGCAATATGTTCCTGATTGCTTGCTTGGATTCTCCCAAAATTATGTGTATCATGATCATCGCTCTCAGATTCCTCTGAATCAGCAATTGAATCCTCATCACTTGAATCAGATGAATGATCAGCAGCCTGTAAAAAGTTAACAGTGATAACTATCACACCCAAAAGAGATAAATCTATTCAGTAATTTGTAAACTTACAAGTAGGAAAGAATGTGAATGGATATACTCACTTGACAAGCTAGGACATATTCTAATATGTCTTCTTCATTATCTGTTCCTAAAAGAATGCAAAAAAGAGAATTGTACACTTACAAATTTAACCATTAGGGTATGCATCATGTACAAATGCAAACTGAAATAATTGTAAACCATAATGCATTAGTTAATAGTAAATACACAAATGTACATTGAAGTGAACTCTAATTTGTAAATCAATTTCTATCAACCAGTTGAGGAATATATTCATACCATGTATCCGAATAGCTTTTTCAACCAAAGCAGAAGAATATCCCATGTCCACAAAGCTACTCTTAATGCTACTCCAGGGTGTGCTTGATGAGCTTGCCTATAAATAAGCAAATAAAAACGAAGGGATAAGAAATTGGCATAGTTACATTGATTTTGGTGTTGTCTCTTGATTAATTAGAAAAATGCAATCCTTCTAATATCAAAAATCTAGATGTTGACCAAAGAGCCTTCAAAGAGGCTACTAAAAATGTCAGTTGGACAGTGTCACCATGGATGAATCAGGTCAAACTTTAGATAATGTGTTAGAAAAACACCAAAGTTCAGTCAAAATCTTGTTGTGAAACCAATTAGAGATTAATGAACACTAATTTATTGCCACTGAAATTACAAGGCTGAAAACAGGTCGTACTGGTTGAGCATATCATCCAAGCTGTGGAAAACCCATATCTTCAAACAAGAGAACAGAAGAGCCAAACCTAGAGAAAAAACAACAGAAACTGCAGAGTCATGGGTTTAGCATGTCATACATAAAGGATACACATATATAGTATATGATCAAACAAGAGAATAAAACAGTCAAACAGAAAAATATCTTGATCCAAAACAGTCAAGCTATCACTGCATGTAGGTAAGCTAGAGCCAGTATAGAAAATGTAAACTTCTTACTCTAGGGTTAGGGTTTCTACCCTAAGAAGGCAAGAAGATTATGATTTGGTGATAAACCCTAGGGTGGGTTTGTGGAGAAGAAGAGAAGAGGACTTATTTCCTTGTCGGATGTGTTGGAGTGGTTCTTGCATATTGGATCTCCTTGGTTCCTAGGGTTTTGTTGATTTTCCTTAGTAAAGTTTGGGAGAGTTGGGAGAATTGTACCAGCCTTGAGAGAAGCCTATGGTATATACTTTTCGTTCATCTTGAACTAATAAAACAAGTTTCCAGCTGTTGATATATTGTGCTATACAGAATTGCTATCTCTAGGAGTACACTTAACCTTGAGCCCTTATATCTTATGTCTTAGTAACTAGGGATACCCCCCTTGGGAGGGAGCAGTTTCAAGTGAGAAGAGGGTTTTTAGTGACATTGGCATCCCTCTTTAGTTTCCCATTGGATAGTACCGATCTTGAACTCTAGATATCAAGTACTAGTTTGGTTGGTAACATGTTTTTCAAAATTTCATCTCAATTTTTCATATTTACAATTTGATGTGAAGAAATAGGGAATCAATTCTAGAAGAGTTGGATTCCATAGGGTTTACTCCTTTGGGTTTCTTAGGTATCTCAAAATATTTAAATGAGTTTCCTGATCTAGATTGGGTGAGCACATTGTGAAGTTCCAACAACATAACAATTTAACTACACTGCATATTACATCTTTTGTGAAAATTATTTCAGATCTTGATGTTGTCCATGAGGATGTCATGATGATGATGTTTACACTTACCTTGGAAGATGATGCAAATGAATGTTTTAGATATTCTTGTCCAAGGGGAATATCTTCATTTGGAGGTTAAATTAGAGCATTTCCCAAGCATTGGGATTGTAGTTATGAAGAAGGACAAGTTGAAGATCTAATTGATGTTGGCCAGTATAAAGAAAGAGATATATGTTACCTAATGCTTGCATATGAAAGTACCCCCTTGGATTCTCTCTTGACTGAAATCAATGATAAATATATGGTATGGATGTCCTCGGTTGAGTATATCAAAGAAAAATATGGTGAACGAAACCAGGAGAAACTTGGAAATGAGTTTCATGAGGATTGCTTGGATAACCAACTCTCTTTTATCAAATGAACCACTTGTACACGATATTCTTGATGAAATGTCTGAAGACCTTGTTGCTGCGCCTCATGAAGATTTACATCTTGTTCTGGGAGAAACATCTTTTGGTGATGACGTACGCTTGCATGAGGACATTTTAGCAACCTTCATTTGAATTCTGAGGAAAACAAGGTTTTGGTAAGTTATGTTCCTTTTCAAAATTCTGAATTTGATGATAAATCCCTTGATAATTTGAAGAGGATAGATGTTGCAGAGAAACCCTTGGAAGAACAAGAAATTGCAGGTGTTTCCACAAACTCATATGATGAAAAACATGGCATCCAAGTTGATGATATTGTGGACATTCATTTTGTGAGTGGAAAATATAGATGGGATGTGGATCGCTAGTTTATTTATGGAGATCCCATTTATGACACGAATAGTGAGGGCTTGATGGATGAGAGATAGAGCATGATGAATGCAGAGATGAATTTGCACCTTTCGATTAACCTTGAGAGCCATTTCATGATGTTGCATGAAAAGGACATTGCAGATCCTATTCTTTTGATAATGGACCACCGAAAAATGTTGAGATATGTGATGCATCTTCTACTGTTGATCAATATTTGTGTGTCCTCATCACTGGGGCAGATTATTCCAATAAAGCAATACATATGAACAAAGATTTTTGTGTCAGAAAGGGAGTTTATACAGCTTTATTTTGTGATCTCTATCCATTCTTCTTGGTTTTCCTGGTAAGGCACAACATCTCCTCATCCCCACTTCCTTCACAATTTCTTTTGAGTAGCTCTTCTTCCTTCGATATCTCTTTTTCTTTGGCCTCAAATCGTCTTGCTTGATCCTTTTGAATTCCTCATCTGCCCAATTGCTTCGACTTTTGGCACTTAAAGGAGTTTCTATGGCTGGAGTGAATGGGGGGATCGACGAATTCTTATTTGGCCGGGCATCCCCAAGTCCCAGGGGCTTGACTAGATATCTTCATTCCTTTGGCAAGATAAGTTCTGTATTCATTGCGCCTTTATGCAAGGGAACCATGATTGGCGGTTGCTGTGCTTCATTTTTTTTTATCACTTTGAAGTCAACTCTTACTACTGTCGGTCTTGTTGGAGGGGTAACTTACATTGCATCTTCCCTTCACCCAACTGAATTGAAGGGACTTCGACATAGTTGGATTAGATGTCAATGGCTTTACCTCTAGTTTTGCTAGATCGTGTTTTCCTAGGGATTCCTGTGGATCCAATGGCACTTTTGGAAAGGTTGGGGCTTCCACCTGTGAGGGCTTTCGTGGGTTCTTCTTCGTTTAATGAGATAATGTTTTTCTGATGCACCTATTGACAAGGAGGGTATCTTTTGGGGTTTCATGGAGGAACATGTTCATGCCTTTAGTTATTGAGCATCTATATGACTAGTTCCATAACACACTCAGCAGTGGAATGCTACCTACTCATACTCCAATGATTGCATCCAACTGTAGTCTTTGTCAACTAGATCAATCTCTACAAGGAATCCCTTTGAGAAGTCCATGACAATACATATGTGCCTAGTAAAATCATGAATTTGGGTGTCTATTTGGTGAGAAAAATTATGATAAAAATGTGATGAAACTCCAAAGATTTATGAAAATATGCATGAAACATTTATGAAAATTAAGAAATGCCCTAGTACAATCTATGTGCTTTTTCATTGTAAAAAAATTATGTCAAAATTGAATAGTTAAGAATGAAAAAATTACAGTCAAAAGAAAATATTGTTTTCTCATAAAACAACAAAAAAGAGACCCATATTCATGTTTTTAACTGTGGTGAAATGTCTCCATTCTGTTTCTTCACCCTTGAAATGAAATTTTCCAAGAGCATTTCCTATATCCCTTTGAGTCAAAGCCCCATAATTGAAGAAAGAGATTTGGGAGCCTTACCCAGATTAGAGAAAGGAGATGGAGTCTGAGGATGGATCAAACTTTGGAAGACATGGCTTTATACAAAGGCCAGTTTGACCCCATAACCAAGGCCTAGTGATGAGGATGAGGCCCGAATTGGCGGCCAAATCAAACAGTACGATAAAAGATGCCTTTGTACATGGGTATATGGATGCTTCTTCTTCTTTGTACATGGGTATAAGTTTTAGAGATCCATTGGTGGAGGTCTGCTAGAATTGGCCACGGCCATTAAACTTGCAAATTAAACCATTACATGGATGCTTCTTCTCCTTTGTACATGGGTATAATTTTTAGAGATCCATTGGTGGAGGTCTGCTAGAATTGGCCACGGCCATTAAACTTGCAAATTAAACCATTACTACAAAAGAACTTGGGTTGAACAGGAGCACTGAAATCTCTGAAAATAATAGAAATGGAGGGTGGGGGAGCTTCCTTTACAATTTGGACTTGCCAGTGGAGGGAGAGATCGAGAGCTGACTGTCAATGCATCTTTGATAATTTCTCGGGGCTTTTCTGCTGCTTGCTTCATCTCTGCCTTTGAATTGCAGCCCAGTCCCATGGAAGGAGGGCCGATGACAATGTCCAGAAATTGAAAGGAATGGTTGAAAGTGGCAATGGTGGAGGCAGCTTGAAAGCATCCAGGGATCAACTGGGATCAACTTTTAATTGGAGAAAAATATTATGTTTCTATTGTTGTTACAATTGTGTAAACTATTGCTGTGCAAGGTGTTTTGTGGTTTCTTTTAGTATTTATTGGATAACTTTATTCATATCCTGCTGTTTTACAACTGTACTTTGTCTAGGTAAAATTTTGGTTTTCCTAAATGGCCAATGTAAAATTTTGGTGTTTACTTTTCTTTTTGTATTTATTGGATAGCCTCATTCCTATCCTTCTGTTTTAGAACTGTACTCTCTCTAGGTAAAATTTTGGTTTTCCTTGGTGCTTAACGTAAAATTTTGGTATTTACAACCCTCGTTCATTACAATGAATTAAAGATAATTTAGACTTTTAAGACCTGGCATGCCATCTGAAGCATAAGTTATTAAATCCCAAAAAACCATTTCGGGTGTGCAAGAAACAGTTTGAGCATATAAAAAACATTTTCTGTCCCAAGAATTGTTCTGAAAATATATACGGCACTAGGAAGTTTGCAAACTCATCTGAAAACTACCAAGTAATTTCATCTGAAATCAAGTAATTTCTTGATGGTCTTCGAGAACAACCAAAAACCATAGACAGTTTTTTACCATTTGCCTAAGAATTTTTTGTAACCTCAAATCATTTAAAAAAACATCTGGCCTTATCCTAAAAGCCTACACTAACCCTAACCAGTCTAAATAAAAGCCTTATACTAAAAAAGACTCTAAAAAGGAGAGGACATATTTTCAGTTCCACGAAAACAGAGACCAGCAAACAAACAAGCACTGAGCAGTTTCTTATGAGAAGATTTTTAACTCGATGATGATGATGATCTAGATTTTAATGGACCACCTTAGTAGTCATGCAGTTGTTGATCGAACCAAGATGCTAATACTAGGCATTTAACATTTATGCTTTGCTTTTTGAATCCTTGACTCTCTCTCTATATATAAAATGAATTCTGTGGAAAAAATATATAAAATGAATTATGAACATCAATTTTTGAGTTCAATTGTACTTCAGCAGTGAAAATTTTGTATGTTTATGGAGAGAGATTTAAACTATAAATTGTGTTTTATAATTGCATTGCTTTATATCTTATAATTGATAATAGACAGATTGTAGATTTTACTAAAAAAAAAAATTAATTTTGGTATTATAAAACCCTTGCTTTATGTTTTCCTTAAGAAGCTTCGAATTCTTTCTAGACCTTGGCCATAATCGTTTTCAGATACCCATTTCCTGTCAATTCCTATTTCCGGTTTCCAATAGTTGGAGACCCAATAAGCATAAGGGCCTACTGAATCTTCATCCTTCTAGAGCACCCTGTTAACAGAAACCCAATTCCTTCCTTTTCCTATTTGTGATTTCCAATAAATACTTGGAAACACAATGAGCATAAGGGCCTAATTAATCTTGGCACCCTGGCCACCCCAGAGAAAATTGAAAGAGCCAGATCTGAGGAGAATGCACAATGAATTGCAAGTTCTTCAACGTAAGTTTGTGTAGCCAGTCCAAGAATGCAGTAGGTTTGATTGTGGAGTTTTGACTGAAATGTAAGAGGGCTTACCTGCAGAGGTAGGTGGTGTATCCAGGTTTCAAGATGGTGATACATATGGAATCTACTCGTACGGCCAGAACTGCTTAGGAAAATTGAATCTGGCTTGGTTTTGCACAGTAAACTAAAAGAAAATGGCAAAACGAAGACAAAAAATAATATGGTTTGAGCACCACAAACACATTTCAATTTCATTTTACTCCAATTGGAAAATTTTTATTACAGGGACAACCCCAATATTGTGTTTTTGGGGGTTAATTTGGAAATCTATATACACTATTTAATTCCAATTTTAATGCAATATGTGTAAAAAGCGTTAGTTGAACCTTCTTGTGTGCGTAAAATCCAAAATGTCTTAAAATAAAAGTTAGACATTGTGAACCCCAAGTAAAGATTTGAAAAGAATCAGAAAATTGAAGTATTAATGGAAACCTTGAAGCGTTGGGCACTTCGGACTTGCATACATTAGCAGCTCAAATAACAACTTCACTACA
Organism: Pseudotsuga menziesii; assembly: GCA_001517045.1. NCBI lineage: Eukaryota > Viridiplantae > Streptophyta > Pinopsida > Pinales > Pinaceae > Pseudotsuga > Pseudotsuga menziesii. The sequence continues at coordinate 249,263 of LPNX010015017.1, read as the reverse complement.
CTCGACATCATTTGTGTAGCTAGATACCAAAAATATAGCAGAGACCGTCATAATGCGTTGAGGTGGATATCCTGTCACCTCATATGTGTTGTTGGGGGAGAATGGTTTGAGGTAGAATGGCTGCCACACAACAGTAGATACAGAGTCTTCATTCTCCTTTTTAACAAGTCCCATTTCTGAGAATTCGTTGACTTGGGCTGCATTATTCTCTTGTCCGGGAGAGCCATCTTCTGGGTCACTGTCTTCGTAGCCCACGAGATTTGCCTACAAAGACAAAGACACTACGTGAAACACGGAGGAAGAAGAATTAAGAGAATCCCATAGGTGGAGCATAATGCAAATTTACGTACCATCTTGAAACAGTATTCCTTGATTTCACTCCTCACAAAACTACAACATGCAAGATTTGACACAAACCGATTACAATTACATGCAGAGCATTAAAATGACCAAAGGTGACCAGGAAACATTTGGCATGCAAAAGTTGTTAAAATATTGGGATGGGAGAGCAGAGGAGCTGAATGTTGTGACAAGTGTGAGCGCTTTACGACACACAGCATGCATCGGAGTAGGCGAACAATTTCTTCCCCATTCCGTTTCTTTAAAAGGTTCGTTAGGAAATGAAATTGAGGAGATTATTGCTGTAAAACGAATTCCTGTTGAGATAGATGAATTCCCATTTAATAACCCATAAATAGATCAATTACTTCGGTGAAACAAATTCCGGTAGAAATGACAAATGTATGGTATGCTCTTCTCATATAATGCTTTGTCGTACGCTTTCATTGCCACTCATCCTACCCTTCAAAACCAACTGCCCATCTTTCCAATCTATCACGACGGTTTATGACTTTCAGTGTACTTCATAAACTTTTTAGAAGTTATAGAAATATGTGTAATGAATTATATATTCCTATCATTTATATTATTTAAAAATATTATAAAAGACAATTTATTTTCTTTTGAGTATTTATGAGGAATTAAATTTGTTACTTTTTATTTTAATTGTTCCAACCCAATTAAAATAACGAAATTCTGTTGTCTATTGATTTTTTTCAGAAAAATTTGAAATTTTTTATTTTTAAGTAATAAATTCATAAAATAAAAATAAATAAATTTAATTAATTTTAAATTTATAAAATAAAAATAAATAAAATTAAGTAATTTATAATTGTTTGGATATTGTGTAGCTTTTTAAGTTGAGAGTAAACTAAACTTTAGACTATTTGCATCTAGATTTGAGTAGTTTTTCTGCTAAAATTTTGTTAAAATTATTGAAATGGTAGTTTTAATCCAGATTTGAGCAGTTTTCTACTAAAATCATGCCAAAATTATTGAAATGGTAGTTTTGGGTTCCTAGAATTACATAATCCTAGTGCCTCTAGGGGTAATTGTAGTCAAAATTGCAATTCCAGCAACTTACATCACAATTTCAATGATTTCTCCATCCTCGGATTCCATCAAAAACCACCGGACTAAAATTCAACTCTCTCCTTTTACTTCAACTTTACAAACTAGCATTTGCACTCAGAGGTGCAAAGGAACGTCGAGAGGGTAAAAATATTGAGTCTTTCTGCAATTGAATGAAGCATGAGTATTTCACTTAATAAAATTTCCTCCTAAGCATGAGCATGAGTATTTTGGGATTTTTTATTTTTGAAAGCACCTTTTCCTTTATAAGTATCATTTTGAGTGCTTCCGCCTTCCGGTATCCGTTTTCCAATGTTCGGAATCCGGGGATCCATTTTTTTCAAGTTTGTGGAGAAATTTGTTTTCGACTTCCGATTTCTGCCATGCGGAATTCGGAAATCGGGACTCACATGTTTCCTAATCGAGTTTTTCACCCCGTTTTTTTTCCGTTTTCACATTTTTATTAATCAGTGTGAAATTATGGTTAAAGATGTCAAAAATTGTAGGTCGAACAATTGCTCTAATGGCAAATTTTTTATTTACCTCATTCTGGGCAGACTACAATTTTTTTTATTTACCGGATTTCGGTGAGAGTGGGATACTAGGTATCCATTTATACAGATGATATATATTTTCTGTGTATATCTATCTATTTGTTGGCATGGATTCCAACAAAAAAATAATAACCTAACTCATAGTGATTTAAACACTATGATCTTCTTAGCTTGCGTCCAAAATTACTTTCATGTTTTTAAATAATAACAAATTATGTTTTAATTAACGAAGCAATGGCAAACTGGGCTTGTTTTAATTATCATGATGGATTTGTAGGATATCAATTTTATATTTTCGCTCTACTAGATCTGGTTGTTTCTCCTTGAGTTTACTGTTTGATTATGAATTCAGCATCTTTATACTAACATATTTTATTTGGAATTTCATGTAGAAGTGTACAGAGATTATTGCTTCTCCCAACGAGCCGGCATTCATTGCTGGCTACAACACATCCCATTTTAAGTCATCAAAATGGGAGCCCCCATTAAAAAGTTTTAACTGGTTTTCCAAATCATATTTTCCTTGTGGGAACTATCAAGCTATGAGTATGATATTTTCACTTAATAAAAATTCCTTGTTGGTCTTGTTTTTTGGGATTTTGTTGATTTCGGAAGCACCTTTTGTTTTCTAAGTATCATTTTGGGCGCTTTAGGCTTCCACAGTCCACTTTCCGCAGTGCGAAAAGAGGGGATCCATTTTTTCAAGTCATCGGGGAAATCCATTCCTGACTCCGCTTTCCGCATTGTGGATCCCGGAATTGTCATTTTGTGTTAATAAAACGGTTGTCTTTCCGACTTCCGCTTTCTGCAGTGTGAAACACAGAAATTGGAAGTTATAAGTTCATAATAAAACTTTATGTCTCTCCGACTTCTGCTTTTCGCCATGCGGAATGCGGAAATCAGAAAAGTATTTGTCTCATATTGTATTTCTTCTTATTTCCCAATTTCCGCATTCCGCAGTACATAATGCGAAAATCAGAACTTTGATTTATTTTCCCCATTTTTGTTTTCATTCGCTTTTCGTTTTCCGCAGTGCAGAAAGCGAGATGCAAAACTTCGATATGTTTTTGGTCTAAATAAATTTATTTATGACTTCTGCTTTCCGCGGTGCGGAATGCAGAAGCCGGAAACACTAAATCCAAACTTTCCCAAAAAAATTTCCGAAGTTTTTATTTGGACATATTCATCTCAGTCGTTTGTTTTTCGCTAGATCCACGGTCTAGATTTGTTTTCCCGTTGAGGTTTTGGCTATATAGTCTGTTTGAATTTTTGAGGTTTTTACCATTTGTTTTACCTGCGTTTTTACTATGCCTGTAGATTTTTATTGCGCTTTCTTCTCGCTCGAGCTTACATTTGTCACTGGTTTTCAATGCTTTCTACCAGTAAGTTAACTCCTTACGACTGTTTATCCTGTTATTTTTACACTATAGTAAGTTTTGACTAGGTTTGTCAAATTTTGAGCAGAAAATGGTATCTCCCGCCCGTAGAAACACAAGATCAAAAACGACTCTACAAGAACAAAGGTCCAAGGACCCAAATGTTGGAATCTTCATAGACACTAGTGGGTGTTGTTTGTGCTAGAAATTGTTCGTAGACTAGCATAAGAACAAGCTAACACAATCTCAAAAAAAAAAAATGAAATTTGTTTTTAATGGTTTTGGTTTAAAACTTTATCAACAAGGAGGTAAAAACATAAACAAGCTAACACAAGAACTAGATCATGAACAAGTTTGAAGAAATCAGGATCAAACACATATGAATAAACCATAAACATTACGCATATAATACTGATTCCATCCACAAGATACAAGCATTTGCATGAGTAAAAACCTTAAATAAGAAATGAAGTTGTATGTTGAGTAATCAAACAGATTATAAACAAAACCAGCATAGCAGGTAAAATGACTTATCAATATGTATATAATCAATAACAGTCTTCAAACTTGCATAAGAGTTATCAGTCTTAGCTTCAGATACATCAGCTCTAGAGCCTCTCCTTGAGTCAAAATTCGAACCCTCCCTCTATTTCATTTCCTATCTTTATCTTTTTCCATTAAAAAATGGTTACATAACTGACAAAACTAACTTTCTAGGTCAGGATTCGAAACAGTTACAAAAATAATTATATTTTCAAACTCAGTAAACTATTAACTATTACCAACTAAACCACTTGACACCTGTCACTAGTAGCCTTGATAGATTATTGGATTCCTCAGCCAACAAAGAAATTCCTTCTAAAGCACATGATTGTCTTTTACTTCGATGTTGCTTTGCTTCTAAATCTTCAATCTTCTTTAATAATCCTTCGTTCTGTTGGGTCAAACTTTGAACTCTTTGGTTTAATTCTTCAAACTGGCTCTGAGTCTGTCTTTTTCTCTTTAAGGCCTCTTTTGAGACAGCTATCAATTTCTGATAGTGTGTATTTATATCATCAAGGTCCCCTCTCAATTTTCTATTGGTTATGACCAATCTATCATTTGTCTCACTAAGAAAACCAATCTGATATTTGTATTGCTTCACAGATTTTTGAAGGTTTTCAATCTCTGAATCTATGCACATTTCCTCTTGTAATGTAGAAGTCTTATCTGACAACCAAGGTATATCATTTTTTTTTTAAATTAAGGTCATCATCTTCCTCATCTTTAACTTTTTCTTCTTCAATAGGAACTTCTGGAAATTTACCTCGTTTAGTGCTGAAATTTATTGGTTGTTCTGAAACCTTATCCTTTTCTGAAGATGACTCAAATATCACTGAATGTTCTTTCTCAATATGAACTTGCTGAGAACTTAAATTTTCTTCTTCTTCCATGTCTTCCTAAGATGAAGAATCCTCAATCACAGTGATCTTCTCCTTTCTTAATTTTGGGTTTAAAATCCTTTTCATGTTTAATCTCAGTTTGTTTTTGGTCTCCACTTTGTTTCTCCTAACATTACAAAAGATTTCCCCTAAAACTTTACAGTTGAGATTTGTACACCATCATCTTTTATTCCAGTTACAACATATTTTCCTTTAATCTTTTCATTTGAAATTTGCAAACTATCAGCTTTCAGTTTAACTTCAATAGGAACATTTTTTATGCTTTCTCGTACACCTGTGAAACTTTGATTTTGCTTTGATGAACCCACTTCTTCTTCCTGATTTGAAACAGCTTTGTGCTCCTTTTCTGCACTCTCTGAAATTTGCTCTGGATTACCATTAACTGCTTCTCTTACCTCTTCACACACAGGTTCTTCAAATTCCTGAGTTGAACAGTTCTCTTGGACCTTATCCTGTACCAACTCATCACTTAATTCTTTCTTTATCCTTTTTACAAAGCTATACTGCTTGTTCATCAAACTCTTTTTGGCTTGCTCTTCTTGCTCATTATGGAAACCTGACCAAAACAAAAATTGATCCCAAGTTCTGCTCTTTTTCTGAAGGACTGTGCAAACAATCAGCTTTATTAATCCATGATGAAAAACAGATTGATGAGTATGATCCCTATGCCCTTTTATCCTGTTTGACATCTTTTGTAGGCTTTTCAAGAAGTAAAAGGGTAAGTTCATCCTGGACTGTTGATTCAAATGTTGCAAGAATCTGACATGGTATTTGAAAACTAGAGCAAATCTCCCCTCACATGTGATGTAGCTTTGTAAAATTCTAATGACTTCCCTCCACTCAGGCTTGAATTTGTCTAAATGTATGCCTTTCCCCCAATCTATAGCTTCGCCTTCAGGTAACAGGAAATATTTTGGGTTGAAAGTGAAAGGTATCTTCTTAAACCAGAGCTCTCCATCACTTGTTATGCCTATAGATTCTGCTATCAACTCTTTTGTCAGTTCAAATTTAAGGGTGTCAAATGAAACTGTGTCCTTATCAAAGCCCTGAGCGAAACGATATGACACTTCTAGATTAAAACCATCGATTCTCTCAAAGTAATTGAACCATCCATCTCTTTGAAACAATAATGCACACTCAGGAAAACTCTTTTCCCAGCTTATATCAATGGGTTCGACTCTGTTAGTTTTTCCGCTTTTCTTCATTTCGGCACTATAACCCTAGCCTGTGTATTCTTTAAATCACCTCAAAAATATTCAAAATACTTCTTAGCAACAATAAAACGTGGCAAATAGGTTTACTATTTTCCAATAATCCCTACAAAATCAAAACCGTGTCAATATTGACCATGATTCTCTCAATGCTTTCTATACCTAGTCATACACCTATCAAGATGATGGACTGAGCTCTTGAATATGCGTTATTATATCTTCAATATGTGTATGAAAGCTTTCAATATTTTCCTCTGCAACAACCACGATTATCCAACCGCTTCCTTCAATAATTTTACCAAATGAAAACGTGACAGGTAAGACCACGATCCTCTCAATAATCCTTCCAGCTTCTCATACACGTGTTATGATCATTACTGGGTTCTGAACCTGCATTATTATGTCCTCATAGGTGTCCAAAAGCTTCCACTATTGTCGATTTCAAACAACCACGATTCTCTGCCACAATCTTCAATGATTCGAGATTCTTGTAGCGCCTCAATTCATTGACCTTCAACCTGGCGCTACAGGAATCCCCTTTGTGCATATTTTTTGAATAATGACTTAAAAACAAGGGTTAGGCCATAAAGCTAAACTTTGGAATAAAATTTATTGTAAGATTTTCAGATTTTAAAGTTATACATTAACTAATAAGCCCAAAGAACATTTTAAAGCAAATAAAATGAAATAAATCAAAACCATTTAAAGCATAAAATAAAACAAAAATTTATTTATTACTAAAAATCCTCAAAATCTAAAGTAATAGTAAATCAATCTTTAAAAAATAGGACAAATAAACTAAGAACAACATCTAGTTATAACAGGCGTATTTCTGAAAACCTATATTTGGACTGATCGAGAATCTATTCTATTTTCAATAATGATGATTTATCGGCCATTCCTCATGACTAGTCGGCTTACATCAATATTCGGAGCTCACGGCTCCATCTAATTGCTGCCAGACCACCATTTATGCCCTACATAAACGTGGTGAAGTGGGCACTCGACCATGCTAGCCCTAAGGACCGAGTTTTCAATGACCACATTGGCATTTTTCTCGCCTCGTTCAAACCTGATATTTTTGCCAAGGCTTACGTGCTTGGACCCCCAAAACAACTGTTGAGCCGTAGGTTCATTGATGAAGTAATATCTTGTTTCAATTACGAAGAAGTGGTAAAATCATGGGCGAAAAACCCTACCCTTTTTATTCCACAACCAAGTAATGCCTACCCTACTTCATGGTTCAAGGAACCGTTTTCACTACTCGCAGCCATGTTCTGCAGGTTATATGGTGAGGCAGATTGCACATTTTTCAAAGCAGAATGGGTTCCGACATCCGAGCACATTCTTCTTACAAGTGAGTCCTTCAATTGGGCTCAAATATTATCTGTTAACTTGCATGAGCAAATTGATAAATACCGAAAAGCCCCATAAAGCATAAAACCCTAATTTTACATGTCGGCCTATGTCATGGACGTTTTTTGTGCGACTTCGTCATTTCCTGAACTAGGTTGGAATTGGCAGAAGAATTCTCCACCAATCCATATTTACTACTCTGACATGTGGGAGGATAATTTTGTTCCTCGCATATATGACATATGCAACCTTTCCTTAGGGTCCATGTATCATAAGATCTTCAAGGCCGATGCTCTGACATTTTCACTAAGAGACAGGGCTTTAATTACTTTGCATGGATATTGGTACGCATGGGAATATTCTCTTATTTTAGAATTTGGGGAAGCAACGCCGTCCATTTGTTTCCCAGAATTGTTCCATACCGCATGGTCTTACAAGAATTTGCCTTTCAAATTGTCATCGATGGCGCCTATCCAAAATTGGCTAAGCACAAGAGGAAGTGTTGACATAAGTTCCCTCTGTCTTTAGATTCTTTGGTTATACATAATTCTACCCATGCAACTCTGCTGGGTAAGGAGATTACAACTATGAATCCGGGAGAAGCTGCCAAAAGGATGCATGATCCTAAGGCTTACTTCGCTAGCCTTTTTGCTCAAGAAAAGGATAAGTTCAATTATATACATGAAGATCTTCCAGATGATTCCATGTACAGGGAATTTGTTGATTTTCGGGAAGCACTGAAAAAGATCACTGATCTAGAGGTAAAGTCCCATGTTTTCAAATATCAGAAAGAAATCAAGCAGTCTACCCTTCACTTTAGAAAATTGAAATTTGAAGCAGAGGAAAAGGTTTATAGGGAAAACATGGAAAGAGAAGCAAGACAACAAACAACAACAACTTCTGCTTCAGCATCCTAGTCCAAAGACAAAGGCAAAACTATCATAGAAACACCTGGGAGTGCTCACTCTTCCCAAGAGATGGAAGCTCTTCAAAGAGGGGAAGAATTCAAACAAGGTTTAGCCAAGCTCAGTGCTCAGTTCCGGACACATGTCCAAGAGGTTGAACCTCAGCCAAAGAAGAAGAAAACTCAGGTTGTTTCTCAACAACCACAAGTTCCTGAAGCATCAGTGGCTCAAACATAACAAATACCTCAGCAAGTACTCAGGGACCAACATCCATTGCATATAGTTCCACTTTCCCTTCAAGAGCAAGTGCCTCTCCAAGTTCCTCTAATCCAACAGGTTGAGCCTCAACCCCAATGTGAGATTGAGATCCATGAAATTCATAGTGATCTAGAGGAGGAGAGTGGAAACCCCACATGCCATGTCAATATACTTACCTCCATGACATCTTCCATCCCCAATTCACAGTCTTCAAAAGATTTTTTTGATGCTTTATTTCCTCAGTCCTCTTTTTCCCATGTGGATTTAAAGCGTATTCTTTAGGACACTTCTAGAGACCCATTAGTATCAGCATAATTGACCAATGATACTGCCCCTCCTTCCCCACATGTTTCATCAATTCCCCATACATCTCAGACTCCCCCCACATCTTCTCGTATCCCTTTTTCCCAAGTGGAAAATCCTTCCCTCTCTACAACCCCTTCTTCACAAACTAAAACCCCTATTCCCACTTCTTCCACCTCCCTCGTATCTATCTTCCCTACTTCCACCTTGGACATTTCTCCCCTTAATGTAGAAATTCCAGTCTCACAATCACAACTTCAATCATCAACCTCACCCCAAAAATAATCCCTTTCAGTTGCAGAAGACATGGCAGATTTTGGAGAAGATGCAGTCGTTTTCTTAGGGAAATATTTTTGGAGCAAGAAGGAGAAGGCCATTTTGAAGAAAGGTTCGAAGAGGATAAGAGAAGGCACACTCAAACATGTGCCTACCCTTGATCAAATTGCTTGGAGAACCGTTGCCCCTAATGAAAATCAAGGAGCATTAGATACAACAGAAGCTATGGGAGCCCTTGCAGGGGCTAACTATAATTCTGTGTCCCAATTGACTAAATATCTCCTCAGTAAGGAACAAGAACTATAGAACGCAAGAAAGTATCTGAAAGCAACTGAGGCATGTCACCTTAAGGATATTGATCTCCTTAAACAAGAGCATCAAGATAAACAGAGACAACCGCAGAAGAAAATCATCAGTCTCAAGCATCAGCTTGAGAAATCAGACCTCTTGAACAAGAAATAGGCTAATAACAATGCTACCCTAGAGAAACAACTCAAAGAATTACATATATCTTCAACTGCCTCATTATTTTCAACATTAACAGCTGAAGAATTTAAACATCTGGCTTGTAGGGTAAATGAGCAGTATCATCAATCCATGATCAGGTTGTATATTGGGTTGTGTGAAATGCAGGAACTATACAAATCATTTGAAGAACAGTCCGATGTCCTGCAGGATCATCATACTCAGAAAACTACAACAATTAAGGTGTTGGAAGATGTTATTGGCTAGAAAACACATATCCGAGACATACCAAAGGATATGCCAATCTTGGATAAACATCAGGCTAAGAAAATCGAAGTCACAATTGAAACTTGGGGAAGCATCTGCAATGCAGTAGAAACCATCATCCAAGATGGCCAGGCATCATGCAAGCATAGGTGGACAACTTCAGACGTTTTACTCGATTTCTTAGGGTTTCCTATGCTAGAACCGATCAAAGAAGCACCTTCCACCAAGCTAAAATTAGATGAATTTGAACGATCCTTTGCTGCAGCCAAGGAGCAAATTCACGGTGTCACCCAGCTTAACCTGCAGGAGATCACGAGCTGGATCGAGACACCTTTATTATGCGATGGTTTGGATTGAGGTTTATCTTCGTGAATGGAAAAAGGTGAAGAAGAGGGAGATCGTGTCTCAGATTCTAAGGGAAGAAATACATCTGGAACAGGTTAAATCTCAAGACATCGATTTCTTGATGGACTTAGATGCCAAGTGGCGTTCTGCCCTTGGCCAAACTTAAATTGTTTGATCTTGTAATCCAACATGTTGGGAATTTTATTTTCTTGTAATACTTTGTAATATTATTTAAAGGGAAATATTTCCCAAGTAGGGGAGAGGAATTTTTTGGAGACTAAGCCTGGGAATACATCGAAGGACAGACTACCAATCACATTTCAGGAAAGTTGTGATTTTTGTACTATGTAATGTCTTACATGTTAATGAAATTACATTTATTCATGCTTTGTTTCGTGGTTATTTGTTAAATGTTTTTTAACAAATTATAGTCATTCTTCTATTTTTATTACAGTGATTCATGCTTTGTTTTGTGGTTATTCATGCTATAATTACAGTTATTTATGCTTTGTTTCATGGTTATTTGTTAAATGTTTTTTAACAAATTATAGTCATTCTTCTATTTTTATTGGCTTGTTTATTATCAATGGTATCTTTTAATGTGTTGATTCATGTCCTGATTTTTCACTACATGTTGAAGTATTTCATATATGTTAAATGAATGTTTTTATTTATTTATGTGATTTATTCTGTTGATAATGATTAGTAAATGATCTCTGATACTAATTTGTTAATTAATATTACCTCTTGGATGTATTGAATATTTCTTAGCTTATGGATAAACCTTATACAATATTTTGTTTGAGATTTATTTGAAGTTGGTTGTGGAGAGTGATCTTAACTTGCATGTTTGTATGTTAATAAATCAAACCCCTTTTACCTTTATCTTTTTCAATCATCCAAACCTGGTTTCATGGTGTATATCGACCCAGTCAAGTGGTGGTTGACCGTGCAAGCCCTAAAGAATGGTTTTTCGATGACCACTACTGGAGAAGGACAACCAAAGACATATTGGGAAAGCTCTGTAGTTTTGGAAACATTGTAATGTTTTGCAATTGAATAAAATAACATTATTACTTATGTTATGTTCTATGGTTATTTATTAAATTTGTTTCATCAATTTTGAGTTATTCTTCTATATTTGTGGTATACTGATCATAGGTTGCTGGTGTATTAAATGTGTAGATTTATGTACTGATTTTGCATTACAATTTTGACATATGAAATGTACATTTAATAAATGTTTTTATTTAATTTACATACTCTTTTACTGCAGCTGATGAATGGTTATTGATTCTTAATACTAATTTGTCTATTAGTATCACTTGATAGGATAGTTTTGTATTCATATAATACTTTAGATAAAGCATTGCAATTTTTTTGTTGAGTTTTATTTAAAGTTCATTCAAGGAAATAAGAGTTGCTCTATATTTTTATACATTGAGTAATTATTTCCTTGTTATCAATTATATATCATAACTGTCCTACCTAAAAACTTTCACAGTCAGTGTCTCAGTTTCCTAAGACAGTTTAGTCTAGAACCCAATTATTTCAAAATTTCTTGGATCTTTCTTGAAACAAAAGCAGATCTCTTACATCAACAAGAGACCAAAGAAAAACAATACATCTATAGAGAAAACAATGAGAATCTTCAACCACATTTTGGTTTTAAAGACTTTGAAGCAAGTAAGCTTTCATCTTGTTTCCTACGTTGGACATATGGATTGTCTTGCATTCGAGAGTATCTGGAAAAAGAGAAAGCTGGAGAACTGCAAAGGCCTGAAAGAGATGTAACTCTTGATATTGCAGTAAATGTAATCCCTTGTCTATCAATATTTCCAATATCTATTGTTACATTTTGTAGGGTCATACCTTGGGCTTTATGAATTGTTAAACCCCATGCCATACAAAGTGGTAGTTTCCTACGTGATCCTCTTGTTATGTGATATATTGGAACATAAGTAGGATTAGAAGCATCCCATAAGGGTCCTTTGTAATGGAGGAATTCGACAAAAACAAAGGATGGTAAGGTAGAAGGTTGTTCATTGGAGTTGTAGACAACGTAAATGAATTTTCCAAGTGAGTCGTTAACAAGGCCTGCTTAAACCCATAAATTAGTAGTTAACGTGACTTGTTGACCAATAGCAAGAAGGACCTTTAATGGCAACTGTTCGTCATCAATGGATTGGTGAACATGTTTGTTCCTTTGTTCTGCAAAGCAATGTGCAATTGGCATATTAAGCTATTTCAGCATGTGTTTGCTGTGCAGTGCAACAGAGCTATTTGTGGGATACAAGTGGATAGATTGTTGAAATGAACAGTTTACCACATGTAAAAGACATGAGGTTGTTCTTGTCATTAGGAGTGCATAGTCTTCAATAGTTGGTGTTGCATTTTGAAGGTTTAGTAATAGTTGGCGAAAGGAAGTTTGAGAAGGGCTATTTCCTTGTTGTCGAAAAATCATTTTGAGCGTGATAAAAGTATCAAATGTACGCTAGAGAGTAGTTCCAACGGATGAGCCTGCATACATGGGGATTTCCTTTACAGGAGGGAATTGTTTGAAGTCACCTAGAAGGATTATGGAACAACCACCAAATGGGATTGTACAATGTGAGTGGAAAGCCTGACGTAAGCGTGTATCAATTTGAGTTAACATTTTTGGGCCAATAAAGCTCATTTCATCGATGAGAGTATAGTGAATATGGCAGAGTTATTCTTGAAGTTTTGAAAGGGATTTGCCTTCAAGGGGGTGCATTTCAACAATGGGTATTCGAAGAGCAGAATGTATTGTAGATGCATGTATGTTAAAAGCAGCAACACCAGTTGAAGCAAAGAGAAGAAGTGGGGAGGCAGTTTGGAGTGCAGATTTCAAGCAAGATATGATGTAAGATTTCCTAGTGCCTGCAGTACCTTGAATCACCATTTTGAGTGGTTGAGCAGGTGTAGTGTTTCTAAAATGGGAAATGACAAGATCAAAGGCTATGCGTTGTGTGGGAGACAAGGAATTAGGCGAATTGGAGAACGATGGGGTGTCTTCATGTAGTTGGGTGGACAAGAAATTGAGGTCGATGAATGATGTTGTTGTCTCATGCAAATCGGTGGTTATATTGTTATGTGTCCAATTGTGATTTTTGTCAAAATCACGATGTCCAATCATTTCAAGGTCATCAATCTGGATGTTGTTTCCTAGTCGCATTTGAGAGAGAAGTTCCTATTCATCCATGCTATGGGGCAAGGGAAAGGTAATTGCATTGGAGTTTGAATCATCGGATAAAGGTGTAGAGGGTTCTTCTTGTGCGCGTTCAACATGCCACACAACATATGTGCTTTTAACATGATGCCAATGAGAAATAATTTCAGAAGTTGTTGTTCCAATATCCTGACAGATGGAACGAAAAGGTTTGTATAGAAGAAGTTCACTCCAACAAAATGGTTCAAAAGATGAAGAATCAAAGGGAGGAATGGAAGTGAATTGTGGATAGACTCTAACAATCTTGTGTTGCAATTTTTGTTTCCATGGATTTTTTTCCTACTAGGCGAGAAAGACCAAGAACGAGTAGCTTCAAGTAGGGTTAGATGTTCAAGAGCAAGGGGTCTTTGCATGTATGCACATATGAGGGGGGGTGTTGGAGAGGTGTTAGTAGTGTCATTACAAACACATCGGAAGACACTTTGGATCACATTTAGGGGAAATAAGTGACAGATACAAAGCACAAGAGGGAGTTTTTGGAGCATGTGACATGTCTCTTGTGCACTAATGTCTCGTTCTGCAACTGTTTGTGTAAGGAATTGTTTGATTGGCTGAAGAATGGGGTAATCACTTGGTGCTGCATGTGTAAGGCAAGAGAGAATTGCATGGTAGATTTCTGATTTTGGCTCTACTTTTGATGCATGCTTTGAAATGTATTTGAGGACAACATCTCTAGAAAGAACAGGTTGGCAATCAACATCAGCCCTCCATATTGAAAGCATGGCAGGTTTGTGAATATTTAGAAGGGAATCATTTCTTGCAGGATTGTATGTTTTACGTCCATTTGGATCAATGAATAACGAAGAAGTAGCTTGTAGGTCATACGAAAAACCATGGCGACATTGAACAGATGTTCCTTTTTCATGAGGGCAAGTTGATTCTGAACATCTGGTGTGCCTTTGAACAAAATTTACAAGTTCTTCATAGTCAACTGAGTAGTTTGATGCAAATATGGATGGTGCTGCAAGATTGCATGGATCATTTGTAGTAGAATGGTGTAACCTAGATGTGGACAAGTGGGAATTACGAGGATTCCAAGCTATAACATATGTGTCAAAAAAAATTACAGCTTCAACTGCAAGAACATCTTCCCATTCTAAGGTGTCCATATTTGGTGCATCTGCCAACTAAATTAAACCATGAATGTGTGTGGATCCTCTATGTTGCCATTCATACCTACATGGGAGGAAAAGGAATATATTGGAAATGAATTGTATAAAGTAAGAAACATGAAGAGAAGAATAAGAAGGAAGAGATGGTAGAATACCTTCACCAAGAATCCGTTATATGAAAACCTTTTTGAAGCACCTCTTCAAGGAATGTTTTGAATCTATTGTGCATGTATTGTGATGCAATATGTGGATTTGATATGATGTTGTGAATATTCCATTGATAGTCTTGAGAAAAACCAGTAGGATATCCATTAGGCATTAGAGCATGCAAATTTGGCCATTTTGTGTCAGTTGCACTAAGGGTGAAGAAGAAAGTTGGTGTACCTTGTTGATTGATCATATTTGTGAGTTCAACTCTACTTTTGTTCCAATACAAGCGTGTTCCACATAATGAAGACCCAAACCTTGCGACCCGGTCACCAATTTTTTCATTATGCATGTCTTGCAATTGGTTAACAAGCTCAAGTATCGTGGGAGGTAGTGTATCTTCAAGATTAATTTTGACAAAAACAGAGGCAGTAGCATTGCTTCGATGATGCATAATTAGATTGTATATGTAGTATCGGAAGCGAGGATGTTGGCCAAATCTGTTGTCATGATAGTGAATGAGGTGAAGTGCATATTCATGCATATCAACTTCATGAATTCATGGTTGTTTAAACATTGCTGCACCTGTGGGGAACAAGGTTGGAAAATCTATGGAAAGAAGGCCTTCTATGTTGTACTCATTGATAGGGGAGATGCCTATAGGGGGGCAATCAATGGAAGTGGTAGTGGGATATTTGGTATGTGTAATAAGTCTCTTATTTCTTCAACCTCAGTTCTAGCATTAGTTTATGTTGAAATAAAAGAAGAGGATTCTAATTCATAGGGTTCAAATGAATTTGGTGGTTGAACTGTACAGGACAAGCTTTGCTGATGAGATAATGTATCATTTCTATTAAGATGCGGAATCAAAGGTGAAATGTTTGTTGAAATAAGCAGCAAAGAAGATAATACAATTGGGTTGACTTGTACATCCTTGTAGTATGGGTCTTTTTCCATTTTGTATTGAAGGCAAGCAAGAACACATGTTCGACTAACAAACAGTCCATGTGGATTGTTTGTAGAGTTGCATTTGTGAACAACAAGGATGTCATGTTCTGATATTAAATGGGTTAGGGATGTGGCAATATTGGAAATGTCTTGGGGGAAGAAAATAGTATGGCCATAATATTTATATTGACCACCATGAGCATGTGTGACTTGTAAGATTGGGTTAGCACGACTAATGAGCATTTCTTCAACTTGTGTAAGTACTGCAAGGATAGGTGGTTGGATGCCTGGGTCCATATTGTTTTCCAATGAAAAGCGATGGCCTTTTCGTTCTAGAATACAACGAAAACAAGTGTATGCATCATGAAAATTTTTCGTTACAATACTAGGGTAACATTCTTTGCAAATCAACAATACATGCATATCAGCCAGTTGGTCCATTATTTTGTGAAATTGTTGGTGTGCATCATCGAGGCATGTGTTCGATGGATTTAGCATAGAAAATGGAAGGGAAGGTCTGTCGGAAGGTTGGGCAAGAGAAATTGAAGAAGACATATCCACAGGTAGATGAGTAGCTCTGTAAAGAAGACGTTGTTTCTTGTTGTTTTTATCTATGTTCTATGCATATACAACTCTTCTTCGTGCATTGGCTTGTTCATTGTCATGAGTCGGCATAATGCCTACAAGAAAACCATAAACTTGTTAAAGACTTCGAAGCTTTGATTGTTGGCAATGACACATTTTCTATATGTATTAACTACAAAGTATATGGATATAAAGCAGAAGATATAAAGAAAATGTTAACTGGTTGCATATTGGGAACTAAGAATGTACCTTAAAATAATATTTATGAAGTATTTTTTTTGCATCATCATCAAAATCTATGACACCATGAAGGTATCCATTGACATCTTCCAAGTCAACCTTTAGTATGTATTGATAGTCACATTCAAGAAACTCCCCATTACATTTACCACAATGTCAAAAGTCTCCAACTTTGTGGGAAATCTTTTTCATACATTTTATACCATCAACAAAAAGAGTGCATGCAAGGAAATGAAAGTCATCCATGTTAACATTTGTGATGGTTGCAACAAGAGAGTAACAAACAAGTTTTTTAGATGGTTGAAGAGTTTGTAGCTCATTGATGGTAATGATTTTACGAGGAGCAGAATGAGAGGCATTGAATTTTCAGCTCAAAGATGGTGATGTTGAACGAAATCTATTGTCATGAAACCATCTCTGGAGAACTGAAATTTCTTCAATCTTTGGGTTTATAAAAATAGTAGTGTTGGAAATAGTCCCAACAATTTTTCCATTAAAATCTGTAACACTGTCGCCTTTGATTGCTATAGCTGGAGGAGTAGGTAAACGGTGAAGGTTGGCAAGCTCAACTCCTTTAATTTGGCAATGCTCTACCCAAAGTGTTATGTTAATACTATAGCATGACATGTCACGGAGTCCAATGTTGCGATGTACAGTCTCAACACCATCTCGTTTTCGTATTGTGGATGTAGGTGAAACTGAAATGACAAGTCCAACAAGGTCAACCATGGAATTGAGAGGTATAGTTTGAATCTCCTGAATAGTTTTAAAGTTAAATAAATATAAAGGTATTAAGGGGTATTCATCTAAGCATGGTTGGATGGTTGAGTAAGGACCTAGGAAAATCTCATTATGGGTTTTCAAATGGTTGAAAATTGGATTGGATGCTTTCATTGTGCCATTTTATACTATGTACACTATTTCTATTTGTATTTGGTCATACAAAGAGAGTGCCAATTCATTGGATGTAGATATATGTATTTCATCATGTGAATCATTAAGAAGGTCAAATCCAAACACTTTGCCAGACCCTCATTGGTTTCTATATTCATGTATGTTTGTCTTGGCAATAACTCGACCTTGAATGTTTCAAACTTTGCTAGAAGAGGAGAGTGATGTGAATGGGATAGTCGATGCAGCAAAGGCAGGGTTTTCATTTATTGAGCTAGGGTTCATTGCAACAAAGGAACTACTCTGCAAGGGAGAAGCTACAGGTAAGTGGTAAGGTGCAGGATCTCCAATAATTGTTGCATCCATTGTGACAACTTCGAGTGAAAGAAATGTGATAGTCCTATGAGAAGAAGCATGTTAGAGAGTAATGGGAGAGAAAAACATTGGATGCATGAACAGTGTGAAATTGATTAAGTGGGAAAAAAACAACGAGAAAATTAAACATACGTTACATTATGTACAATGTTGCATGTACATTGGGTAAATTTGATTATAGTTCCTTCTTTTAGCTGTCCATTTTCTACAAGACTACTATGAATCAAAGAAATATTTATTATATAATAATAATAATGATAGTATATATTAAATATGAAGTATATGAAAAGTTGGAGTATAATGTTTCAACATATAATAATATAAGGACTATATAAGGATTTCTTAAGGAGACAGACAAGGCTAGAGTTATCCTGAACATATCCAGGAGGTTGTTCCATGTAAATTTTCACCTGTAAATCACCATGTAAAAAGGCAGACTTGACATCCATTTGATGGACTTCCCAGTTATGTAAGGCTGCAAGGGAAAGAACAAGGCGGATGGAATTCATTTTTGCGACAGGAGCAAATGTTTCATTGTAGTCAATCCCTTCAACTTGCGAAAAACCTTTGGCAACTAACCTTGCCTTAAGTTTTTCAACACTTCCATCTGATGCATACTTAGTTCTGTAGACCCATTTACATCTGACAAGTTTTCTTTTTTTTGGAAGAGGAACAAGATCCCAAGTATCGTTCACCATTAAGGAACGATATTCTTCATCCATAGCTGCATCCCAATCTGGATTTCCTGAAGCTTCTACAAAGGTTTCTGGATCATGATTCTCGAAAACTTGAGCCAAAAGAGAAGAGGCTCGCTGAAACTGAGAACGTCTTCGACGTTGATCTCTAGGATCACCGGCAAGATCACCAGCTACTTCACATGTTGAACGGACCCATCGAGGAAGTATTGGTGCTGGTGCAATTGGAGGAACATGAGCAGGCGGAGGTGGATTTTCATCCTCACTGTCATCATCAAAAACTGGAGTTGGAAACCTGTCAAGGAATTTGGAAGAAGAAGAAGAAGGCACAGTTGTTGAATCAGGCTCGCAGGCCAAAGATGACACACCCGCCAAGTTAGGCTCGCATGCCAATAGATTTTCATCAAATTTAACATCTCTTCTAATGATTATATCACGAGAATGTGGTTGAAGAAGTCTATAACCTTTTACATCTTCTGAATATCCAACAAATATGCACTTTTCACTGTTAGGCTGCAATGCTTTCCATTTTTCATCTAGAATGTGAGCCCATGCTTCACAACCAAACACATGAAAGTGACTTACATCTAGTTTAATTTTACTCCATGCTTCTTCCAGTGTTATACCTTGTAAAAATTTAGTGGGTGTGCGATTAACTATGTAATTTGCACAATTTATGGCCTCAGCCCAATATTGAAGACTTATTCCCTTAGATTGGATCATACAATTAGCCATTTCTTTTAAAGTGCGGTTCTTCTGTTCAGCTACACCATTTTGTTATGGTGTATATGGAACAGTGTGCTATTGTTGGATTCCTTGTTTTAGTGTAGAAAGTAGTGAACTTGTTGTTAACATATTCTCCTCCATTGTCAGATCTTAACTTAATAATTTGATGACTAGATTGTTTTTCAACAAGGGCCTTGTAGGCCAAGAACATGTTAAATACTTCGTTCTTAAGTTTTAGGAAGTAAACCCAAGTGCGTCTGGAGTAGTCATCAATGAAAGTTAAGAAATATTTGAAACCAGAAAATAATGCAGATGGAAGAGGGCCACACAAGTCACTATGCACAAGCTCCAAAGGAACCGAGGCGTGCTAAGAGGCACGTTTGTCAAAACTATCCTGATGATGTTTTTCAAGTACACAACCGAAACAAACACCATCCTTGCAAGATACCATCGGAAGACCAGTCACCATATTGTCTTTACATAGTTGTTGCAATGAGTGATAATTTAAGTGACCAAATCGCTCATGCCAAAGTTTGCTCAAGTTATCACTATGAGCAACAAAAACTGAAGGAAAAGGTGATGACCCAAAGTTGTTAAATTTGTACAACCTGGTAATATCATCAATAGTTCCAGTAGCAAGGACATTTTGAGGATTTTTAAAATCCTTGATTACAACTTGTTGAGGTGTAAACGTCACAGTTTTACCTTCACCTGAATGAGTAATTTGATAGACTGATAACAAATTGCATGAACTTTTTGGAACACATAGTAAGTACATCACTGAAATGACCATTTTCTACTGGAACTGCTCCAGATCCTACAACACTTAGAGATCTATCATCACCAACAAATATTTTCTTGGTGTTACATTCATGCATAGTAGAAAAGATGACTTGATCCTTATCCATATGATAAGATGCTCCAAAATCAATGAGCCTTTCAATTGAAGCAGAAGAATAAGATGTAGTATAAGAGTAACCAGAAGCACAAAGTGCATGTCCATGAGAGGTAGATTCTGAAGACGAATCTGGGCTGATGTGGTGCTTTTTCATTGCTGCTTCCAAGGATGACATCTTCTTGAAACACTTAGATTCATCATGATTATATTTCCCACAAAAATTGCAATAACGCTCAGTCTTCTTTCCTTTTGGCTTGGATCCTTTGTCATTTTTTAAAGAAGGAGATGACTGAGAGGGTTTGGGACCCTTATTGTTTGGCTTATTATTGTGAAAATTATGTTTCTTGGGAGGCTTAAACTTTTCTTTCTGTTGGGACAATAAGGGTTTCCCAGATGTATCTGCATTGTTAATTATTCCAAGATGAATGAGCTTATCTTGCTCTTTAATTGATGAATCACAAAAGGATTCAAGACTAGGCTCTTGATAGCTAGCTGCAGTCAAAGATTCTTTCATGGAGTAGAATGTAAATACAAAAACAGAATATGCAGGTCCAATTTTGGAAAGAATACGATAAATACATTATTTGTCTTCTTTTTTAATCTTGCATTCTACACATAAGAGTCTAAGAGTTTTATACTTACATAAATAGTCTTGAATGCATGAAAAATCATTTGGATTCAAAGAAATCAACTCATTCTCAAGTTGTTGACCCCGAATTTCATTATGTTTACCAAACACAGATTCCAACTTTTCCCAAGCTATATCAGGTTCATCAATTCCAGATATGTGGAATCGCAAATCAGTAAAGATTGACATCCCAATCAATCCACAAGCTTCATCACAACTATTTGCCTATTTAATTTGTTTATCATCATTAGTGAGTTCTATTTCTTTCCTTGAGGTTATCCTAAAAAGTCTCCTACTTTGCAGAACATCGTCCATACGAGATTTTCATGAGAAATAGTTAGAACTTGTAAGTATAATATCACAAGGGGCGGCTATACTGCAAAATAATGGCTAAAAGAACATAAAATAACTATATGGATGTAAAGAGCTCGAAAAAATATGCGGTTTAAAAAAAACAGCACTGAAAACTGATTCTGGATGACGAAGTTATGCTTGATCAAAGAAAATGTTGAAGATGTCCCCAATAGTGACGTGGCAGATATTAACTTGACCAACTAAAAAAAAGAACCCCCCTCTTCTCAAGATCAACCTTTGACAATCACTTACAATAAAGTTGCTTTTAAGTGAATCACTTTTGTATAATAAGTGATGTTCACTTTTACAATAATGTTACTTTTAAATAGTGCGGCAATAAATTAAAAGACTTAAGTGACTCATTTTTTATTTTATTTTATTTATGTGAGATGCACTTTTACAATAAAGTAAATTGAAAATAGAAATTGCATGCACTAAAAAGTAGCTTAATAAGACTTGAACTCAAGACCTATTAAGAAATAAAGTATCTTTGGACCAAGTGAGCTAAGTTTAAAACGTACATTAAAGAATGGAAAGAGAAAGGGAGTTTTTTTTTTTACTCTTCTCTCTCGTTCTTCGTGCTTGCCTTTTTTTTTCTTCTTCTGCAAATCACAAAAAAAGAAAAACAAAAACAAATTTTTTTTTTCCACACAATGGAGTTAGATCTTGGTTAGCTTACCCAGAAAGTCTACATTTTCAAGTTTTCTTGTTGTTTCTAATTTTCCATGATCGCACAAGGTGCACGACAAAGAGCATACGTAGCCGAGAAGACAAGAAAAAAAACTTTCCCTTACTGTTTCTGATTCACCGCGATGGCGCAAGGTGCACGGCAAAGAGCATACACATCCAGGGAAGGCAATAGTCCGAGACTAATACAGTAAAGATCTAATAATAAAGCTGATAAAATATGAGAGATTTAAAAAAATAAAACAAATCCGTCACTGTAACATTATACCTTCAGATTTGCCGAAATGGGTGTTTCTGGAACAAACGGGAACAATTTTCAATGAACCAAAAACTATTTCCCAATGGAAACAATGCTTCAGACACAATGGAATAGCTCCCACAGGTCACAAATGCACAGAAAATCTAGAACCAAAAACCCTTTCAAAGTTTCGGCAACACCGGTCCCAGATCTTGATCAAAACTGAAAGTGACTCTTCATAAACGCTTTGATACTATGTTCAGGTACACAGGGTACTTTCAAAAGACTGAACACCTTGAACAATCGCTTCACACAAATAGATCACAGATCAAGACACCGATGTTTGTCACAGGGTTAAAAGCATCGAGAGGGAAACAATCCACGGCCCCAGCCAAATAGCTACTTGGAGTAATTTATTATGCAAAAGAAAGAAAGTTACATGAGCTTCTCATAATCGATCAACTATCCAAGGACCCTCCATGCTCTTTAAATAGAGATCATGGACCAATCGGGTGTTAAGCCAGTGATCAATGGTAGGTATGATCTAAGAGAAGTTGAACCGTCGGATCACTCAATGTCTAGAACATATCGTGACCATAACATTGAATTATCGAAGAGTAGTCACATGTATTCAATTAAAAGGTCACATTGTTCAAAAATTTTAAGAACAGTCGAGTATTCGAGTCTATTTATTTATTTATTATTCAGTTAATTGTTTTAGAATGGAAATTCATCTAAAGAAATTCAATGATATAATTGTCAAACTTGGAAAGTGAAGATTCAAATGCATAAGTTTTATGGGAATCATGAAGGGCATTGAATCCCAACATGAATAGCTTAAGTAGCAAAATAGGGATACAATGTCAAGTCAATCATTGCTCTTGCACTTTTAGATTATGAATTACATTTTATTGATCTAGAAAAGTATTTTAAAGAAATTTGTTGTTTATCCCAAAGGAAAGGTTAAAGACAAAGGAAAACAAAGCATGGATCTTACAACATAAAATTTTATAGTGGAAGAAGCATCTAGATTTGAATATGAAGCTGAGAACTCTGACAAAAACACAAAGGGGGATAACTTGTTTTGAGTGGTTGAATCTTCAGTACATGTGGAATTAGAGAAGGTTTAACTCATAATGGATTGTTGTTCAAGTAATTCAATAATTTCAATAATGCGAGAATTCTAGAACTTAAGAATTTAGAAGATTCAAGAATTTGGGATTTCTACCCTTACAAGGGTGATGAGACAACATGATGGAGTATTTTACTTGAAAGATTCCAAATATGTAGAGAAGGAAAAAGTCACTTAATAAAAGTTCTTTTATGTTGTTTTTGTTAATCAAATTTTAATTATTTAGAGTTGTAGTGTTAAGAGAGGGTGTTGGAGTATAACACTCCAAACATTTAATAATAAAATAGAAAGACAGTTAGGTTATGCACCTGCTAATTAGCCAAATAGAAGGCAGTTGATATCAATGTATTCGATGACTCCATCTTTAATAAAATTTTGTATTTCAAGTTTCTATTGTGAGTATTGTTCATAAATTAACACATGTTGATAGTGGTTGATTGAAGCTACTATGAAGGATCTTAGAATTCATTTTTCCACTAACTAGCGACAACTTGTCACTAGCATATTGAAGCAATTGTGAAGCATCCTAGAATTTCAAAGAACACATTGTTCATCAATTTTGCAATGTTACCAACTATAACCATATATGGTCCAAATGGCGTGTTGAGACCCTATTATATCATGCTAACATATATTGAATTTTGAAGTGATTATGAAGCATCTAAAGTTGAGTTCTAAAAAAGTGTGTTGACAAATGTGCAATGTTATTAATAAAACCAGAAGAAAATGACCACTTTGAATCAATGGAAAGAATTATACATAGCACCTTGATCGAAACCCTTGACCAATATAAGATATATTTTGGGCTTCAATTGTAAAATATTATCATCCGAAGATGATATCATGATTATATTATTTCATATTGAGTCACAATTTGTACACTTTTCATTTATTTATTTATTATTAGGAACAACATGAAGGGAGTAAAGCAGTTGAACCCTAGTAATGGTGGTTCCAGGGTCTTGAATACAACAATAGATCCACCCTTCAAATCCCCTTTGGATATGGGACATGTATGACTAGTCTCCTTCAAAGTTGTTGTCACAGGGTAATGGCCTCATATGGAGTCTTCCCACTCACAACCACAATCGAAGAAAACCTAGAGAATACAATCAACTATTTCTTATTCAAAACAACAAAAAATCATGCTAGGAAGTCACCTCCACCCGTATAAGAAACTGCATTCAATACATGCACAATTATTCAATTATTTTTAAATTCCTAAGAAACCAACCGGGGATAATTTTAGGGGCAAATTTTAGCCCAATGGGCTATTTTTCCATGTTTTTCTCTTAAAAAAAGATTCACCATTTTGCATTTTTTGAAGCCTTGTTTCGCCCAATTTTGATGGGGTAAAATTTTTCACCCTAAAAATCGCCAAATTATTATATAAACGATATAAAATCCTTGGAAATTAAAATATTTTTTGAAAAATATATCCAATCATTTTATAGTTGGCGTTTTAAGAATTGGTAATATTCGCTAACATTTATACACTTTTACATAAGTATGGTTCCTTAAAATCATCCCTGAAACCAACCAACAAAGAAATCCCTAACTTGGTGGATCACCACATGGTGGAAGCCCAAAGGAGCCATCAATCTCAAGTAAGGCTCCAAAGGATTCTTCACTACCATACTCACAAACACATAAGATTGAGGTCGAGTATTTTAAGATGATTGTTTTCTTTATAACTTGGACACTCAAGGACATCAAAAGAAGCAAAGAAGCCCAAAAAGAACTATGGTGTACAAGATGTAGAACAAACGGACACCATAAAGAAAATTTCCCGGCGCTCATGAACTATGTTGCAACAGGAGAGCCGAACCCAATAATTAACCAAGGGATGACTTGGCATAGAAAATGTCAGACTAAGGGACATAAGTCTGAATAATGCCTGTATTTATAGAATATTGTAAGTGCACCAGCTAGTCTGTACTGTAAATTTGGCAAGTCAGTAGGTCATGATGAAAAATATTGCAGAGCACTTCAGCTGTTGCAGGAAAAGACGATGGATACCTACTTGATGAAAAATGATGAGAAAATGCAAGATGAATGAGCACAACCTCAGTTTCATCCTGCTTAATATCCACCACCGCAATATCAACAACCATAGTATCATCAGCCGCAATACCAACAAAACCAATACCCACCACAACAATGTTACCCTCAGCAAAGGGGGGGTGAAAATATTCGAGGTCGAGGACAACAACAAGGAGGAGGAGGATTTGGTTGAGGAAGAGGCCAAGTTATATGTTATAACTTTGGGAATCCATGACATTTTTCCTAATATTTCCATAGTCCTACAAAAACATGTACATATTGTAAAGCATTTGATCACACTGTTGAACAGTTCTGCAATTAATTGCGAAATGGAAGGATCAAACTGTCGTAAATCCCAATCCGGTGTAGAATCAGAATCTGAACCCCAACCAGAACATTCAGATGATTTATTTTGAGCCGAGAAAGATTAACATTGTTGTGGTTACAAGAGGAGGTGTTGCGACAGGTGCAGACCAGAACACACAACATGGACAACCGCAGGTACGACCCATGACGCAGAAGAAATACTACTCAATGTCCAGAAAGAAAAGGAAGTCTTCTTGGATGTGCAACCTGAGTTTGTTGATGCTAATCAACCATCGACATCTGGACAAGGCAAGACTATGCCCGAACGATTTGAACAACTATTCAGGAAGCAACCAATGAAAAATGTTAGTAAGCTTAAATAATTTTTCAAAATTTGTTTAACACTAATCAATGATAAATATGTTGTAGTAGAACTGACAACACTAATAGAAGAAACTCTAGAAAACCTACGACCTGAAAAAAGAGTTAAGCAGATCGGGAAGAGACTAAAAAAAGGTCGAGAACTGCGAATAACTGCGCATGTAGGATATTATGATATGGATTATATCATTTTAGATTTGGGATCGGATGTTAACATATTGAAAATATAGACATGGGAGAGAATAAATAAGCCACGACTATACTGGTCTCCCATCCAGCTAAGACTTGCGAACTAGTCGAAGGTTCTACCAATTGGTAGACTAACTCAAGTGCCTGTAGAAGTTGAAGGTGTAAGGACATATGCAGACTTTCAAGTAATCGACATTGTTGATGACACAAATCCATACCATCCACTTCTTTGAATGGTTTCGTAAATAGAAAATCAAACCATTATTAATTTTAAGACAATAATCTTATCATTTGAAGATTCTGAACTAAGGGTGGTCGCGTCAATCGATTCGCTTGAAGGGAAGAGATATTTCGATCCAATAAATAGAGAAGGATAAGGAAACTACTTAGATTATTTGTATAATATCATGTCTTTAAGAGAATATTATATAAATCCAACAACTGAAGGAAATATGAGTTGGTGAAGTGTAATTTCTTGCACATCTGATTTAGGTGATTCCTTGAAAAATTGGCAGAACATGCTACATGAACTCTCTATGAGAAAATGCGCAAGAATCACAAGATCTGTCTGAAGGGTAGGAGCTAAAGCAAGTGATTTGCGTACATATTATGGATTACCCATCCTTCCATATTTTCTGGTAGAGTTTGAAGAAAAAGTTACAGAATCGCAACGATTGTCCGCCTTGGACTTTGTGTTGAAAGCCACGCCCGCTAGATGGTGGGGTGCACATAAACAATCTATCTGTGAGTGGCCACAATGTGAATGATTAATTTGGGGAAGATATCAGTTATTTTGATTAGAAGTATGCAGGACTGACAAATCATGTGGAGCATATTGAGCACTGTCGCACGACAAGGTAGGAGTATCCACGAAGAGAGTGGGTTCATCAATTAATCCACACATTGGAAATGGTACCAAGAAATTGGTATACATCAATGGAGTTGCGAAGAGGAACTAATGAATGGGAAGAATTAGTCACAAGATTCACCCATACATTTGAATTCACAATGAACATCCGACAATTGATGATGCGCTACAGAAAATGAAGGAAAAGATATTTGAAGAAATCTCGGTCGCAACAACGAACTTCCATCAATGCAACACGACAATACACCACTGGATGGAATGTTACAATATTTCAGGAGAACCAGATGATGATGATCCACTTGAGATAAACATACCCGAGTAAGAAGGAGTGCGTGCAGTGGAAGGATTTGGTATATCTAGTGACCAATTCCTAAGTCCACTCAATATCAAGAAAGTAAATATTCGTTCGTCTTAAAACCCAAAGTTTTCCAATATTGGATATTACTGGGACCATGAGACTATATGATAGATCACTAACTTACTACATGAATTTCAGGATCCGCTACCTACCAAATTTTCTGAGATGAAAGGTATAGTCGGGGACCTTGGTGAAATGAGAATACCTTTGAGGCCCAACGCAAGGCCGACCAAACAACGACCGTACAAATTAAACCCGCACTACAAAGAAAAAGTTAATGATGAAATGGACTGAATGCTAGAGGTAGGCATAATAGAACCCATTGAAGAATCAGAATGGATCAGTCCAATTGTAGTGCAAGACAAGAAAACTTTAAGTGAAGTGAGAATTTGTGTCCAACTGAGGAAATTAAATGATGCTTGTCTTCATGATCCATTTCTGACTCCATTTACATATGAAGTATTGGAGAATTTCGGAGGACAAGAAATGTATTATTTCACTGATGGACTCTCGGGATACCACTAGATAAGAATTGCAAAGGAATACTGACACAAGATTACCTATGCGACAGAGTGGGGATGCTACCGGTACACGGTAATGCCCTTTGGACTCAAGAATGCGCCTACAATTTTTTCTAGAATTGTAATTGTGCATTTAAAGAATTTATACATAAATTTATTGAAGTCTACTTTGACGATTGGACAGTATTTGGTCTTGTAAAAGACCATATAGAGAGCTTTAGAATGATGTTGAAACGATGTTGCTTAGTATCAAATTTCCCTAAATTTGAAAAAGTGTATCTTTTGTACGCCTTTTGGAGCTCTGTTAGGCCATGTGGCCTATCGCGATGGAATTTTGGTTGATCCAGCCAAGGTTGTGATCATCCTTGAATTACTACCACCTACCACGGTTAATAATTTAAGAGAAACATTAGGACATACTAGATACTACAGAAAGTTTAACGAGGGATATGCGGAGGTGACTGCCCCGATGGAGAGACTGCTGAAAAAAGAAACTAAGTTTTAGTGGACAGAAGAATGTTAACAGATTCTGGACAAGCTGAATAACAAGATGGCTACTGCACCAATACTTGTATTTCCATATTGGTTAAAAGAGTTCCATGTTCGTGTCGACGCATCGTCTGATGCGCTTGGCATGGTATTGATGCAGCAACCGGGTGAAAGATCAATTGATCACCCCATTTCCTTCGCTAGCAAAAATCTATTAACTGTAGAGAAAAATTATACCATGACGGAGAGAGAAGGTCTAGTGATGGTATATGCCTTGCAAAAATTTAGACACTATTTAACGGGTGGACATTTCAATGTGTACAGTGACCATTCTGCACTGAAATATTGTTGGAGGAGCTAGTAGGTGAGCCGACTAGACTAGTTAACCGACTAATCAGAGATTAGGTCGGCCTCCAAAGGTCATGTCAGTTGACCAAACCTACAAGTAGTTATTCCTAACTATTTTGTAAATCATATATATTAGGTTGTTGAGCCAGATAAGAACTTGGTTCAGTTCTATGTATGTATGAACCCTCATGTGAGTAACTAATATAATATGTTATTCTATCACATGTTCTTGTCTCTTGTATATGTATGAATCTATGAATCTATATGTGTATTATTGGTAACCTTATGTGATTTGTGTGATTATAACATTGGTTCCATTTCCGGTAGTACATATACGAATGATATGATCATGCGTAGATGATATCAGAGCAAGAGATTAAGAATTGATGGGAGCGTAAGATCACAAACTATCTGCAGAATTACGTGAGAAGAAACAGACTGACCATTGCGCAGGCAAAGGAGAAATTCTTCACCGAAACACATGACAAATTTGTAGAATTGTACCCCAGTTGCTGAAAAAAATATTAGATGAAGCTGAAAGCAACTAAAGATCAAGAATTGCTTCAGAAACTGATCCGAGGAGGATGAACAAACCTGTCGGAGTGGTTTGAGAAAAGTGCAGACGAATTCTGTCAAGAACAAGCAGTAGAGGGGAGAGTTTCAGTTGAAAGTATTGAAAAACGATTCTATACCGACTTCACTGAGCAATTTATTTGTTCACTACCGACCCTGTTATTCAAATTCCTAATCGACAGAGGAGTAGGTCATATAGTCGAACCTCGTCCATCACTCATCGAACCGCCAGCAAACACTAACTGGGTGGAAAATAAAAAAGCATGGGAAAAATTTATTGCCGAAAGGGAGTGGGAGTATTTCCTGAACAAATAGACAAAACTATACGAGCTTACTAAAGCGTCAGGTAGGCTATGGGGGGGTAGCTGGCCATGTGTCGGGGCAAAGTAAAAGGATTCTAGTTGACCTAAGAAAATACCAACACTAGCAATGAAAAGTCGACCTAAGAAGGAAATTGAGCGGATACTGACTCACAAAGGTACGTCGGACCTACAAATGATAGAAAGGGAGAAGAGGCAGAAAATAAGGGAAGAGATACGAGAGCAAGCTATAGTGCTCCAAAGAAGAATGGTTTGTAGGGTGACAAAGGATGAGGAAAATCCACCGCATTCGGGTCATGACCGATAGGAGGAAGGCGTAGATGAAGAGGTGTCACCAATGGAGGAAGACTTGTGGATAGAGCAGTAAGAAGCTCTCCAAGTGGAAATACCCCAGGAGTTAAGACCTCTGTCTCCAATAAATCTGAGTACATGAATGCAGGCCATTGTCGAGGAGGACCTGAGACTAAGAGCTGGTGAGTTTGGTATATGGAGCCGACTAGATGATGAAGTAAATGATGACAATTATTTAGTGATCTGCGACCAGAGGAAGGGAATTGGGTAACACTTCAAGCGTACTCGTCCAACTGAAGTATCCATTTACTCTACCCCAGACATGAAGGAGCGCCCCCCTGCCAAACACAACTTTACAAAACACAGACCAGTTGGAATCACGAGCACAATAGTGCAATTGGACATCGACAGAAGAAGTTGAAACTGACCGACAACCAAAATATCTAACGGAAACAAAATTTTCATCGAGACTAGCTGTAGACAGAAATATACACGGAATATCCCATGACCCCCACCACCACTGCTGCCACTTCCACCTCCCAAAGGAGAAGCTGACATCGACATGAGGCACGATTCAACACACATCCCCCTCTATGATGGCGTCGAAGACCTCATGCGACATTGGTTCGTCTGCGAGTCGACATGGGAGGCCAATCAAGTTACAAACGAAGACAGACAAATGGTGCAGGTCACAGTTTCCCTATGAAAGAGAGAATTAACTTGGTATATGACCTATACCGAAAGGACACCTAATGCATCTAAAGCAAAAATCAAGCAACAATTTCTATCCTTCTTCAAAACACCAGATGCAAAGCATCTGGCAGTGGAAAAACTTAAGTC
The DNA here is from genome assembly GCA_001517045.1 of Pseudotsuga menziesii. Taxonomy (NCBI): domain Eukaryota; kingdom Viridiplantae; phylum Streptophyta; class Pinopsida; order Pinales; family Pinaceae; genus Pseudotsuga; species Pseudotsuga menziesii. The sequence continues at coordinate 218,662 of LPNX010015017.1, read as the reverse complement.
TACAGTGTCCAGGACTATGACAAAAGATGGAAAGACCTCTTGAGCCAAATAGACTATGTTATTGATGAAAAATTATTAATTCAATGGTTTCTTGTAGGGATCTCCCAAAAGATCCGACGACATATAAGTCTGGAGACATTTAAAATGTATGAAGAAGCACTGACAAAAGCTTTGCAGGTTAAGATGGATGAGGAATACCCTACATACCCTACTGCCGACGCACGAATTGAAGAACAACTGAAAATCATGAAGAAATCCTTAAGAGAACTGAACCTCAAAGGCCAGGAGATTTGGTGCACGAAAATCTCTATAGCCGGCCATACCAAAGATAATTGTCGACAAGACGTAAGCCAACAAGATGTCTGTTGTGTTCAAACAAAATGTTTTTGCGATATCTGTTAGGAGCATGGAGAACATACGACGACGGATTGCCCATATAACATGAAGAATGGAAAATCTTCTTGGTGTGCAATCTATGAATTTAAGAGTCATGCAACAGCTGATTGCCACTTGAACCTCAAAAACCAACAAAACTATTAGGCAGTCTACCAAACAAACGTAGTGGCTCAGAACAATGACAATGTCCCAAGGAACAATGAGCAGAATGAACCAAGCAATCGACAATATGAAGGTCGTAGATACAAGCGTTGGTTCGACAACTGTCATGGAGGATTTGGAGGGTGAGGGTGATTCTATGGAAATCGTGATAATCGACCACGACGACCAATTCAATGTTTTACATGCTATAAAGAAGGACACCGGTATGCAGACAATCCATATAAAGATAGAAACCAACCTAAAATTTAGTACTAGCTGTGGTGTGGGAGACCACTCATTGGAAGATTGTACCACCATACTTGACAAAATTAATAAAGAGAAAAATGTTAATGTCTTGTCTTGTCTTCAAAAGAGTGATATAGTTCACACAAAGAATCTACACATAGTAACTAGACAAGGAATGAAAACTGGAGGTGAGAATTCAAGAATAAGCAAAGTTAAAAACAAAAATTTATATCCTAACCCTACAAAGCAAAAACAAATGTATAATGATGCATCAAACATGTTTCAAGAATTTGCAAGACAAGAGGATGTCGACGACAATCGACAGAACACACTTCACGAACTATTGAAATTAATACATAAAGATAAGTCAGTAGCACAATTCATTGATCTATTGTACAATATCAAGAACAAAAATGATACAGATAAACAAACTAAGATTATATGCAATATAAATAAAAAAGATAAGAATGATGCTGATCCACTTGTCGATCTTGAAATCGAAGGATACCACGTTCGACAAGTCGTTCTCGACTTTGGATCCCAAGTAAATATCATGACAAGGGATACATGGGAACAATTGGTAGGCCTCTACTGAACAAATCAGGCATATATTTAAAATTATTCCACCAAGGATTGATTGAACCCATTGGGGTTTGGAGAAATGTCGACACAACAATAAAAGGAATTTCAACAAAAGTCGATTTCGAAATCATCAACCCTAAGGAAGGATCCAGTTCTGTTCCAGCCTTGGTAGGACGTCCATGGGGCAGAAAAATGAAGGCATCTATATAATTGGACAAGGAAAGAATACAATTAAAAGGGAACTGGCAGAAAGTTATTGTCCCCTTTTTTTCGTCACATGGAGAACCCTGGACTGGGCCTATAGACGAGGAAGTCAATGTTCGACAACTCTATTAGATTCAAAATAATGAATATTATACTGAACCTAACAGTTATGGTGAAATTCATCTAGGAAACCAAGACTCAGTGGGATATAATTCGGCTGCCGAATTATATGATTGGGAAATCAAAAACTACGAAACACAAGGAAGGGGTTGTTGGAGTATTCATGCTATCCGGAAGAAACCAACTCGACAATGCTCCCTTGTTTCGACTATTCCTAAAATATTTGAAAAGAAAATAAGAGAATACCCCTCTTTGACACCAATAAACATAGATAATAAACATATTTTTCAGTATAAAGAGAGAGAATCACCAGTTCTCCATGTAGAACAAGTCTCGAAGAACCTAGGTGAACATGGTCGACTTCAAATCCTAGTATAAATGTTTACAGGACAAGTTGCTCGATGGTGGACACCCATTAGTCGAGGTTAGAAACATGGACAACAGCTTCAACTTTCTTCATAGAAAGGTTTGGAGGTAGGAAACTAACTAAACAAGTACAAATACATGTCTTCAGACAAGGACAAGATCCAGAAAACCACATAAGAACATGTAAAAAAGAATGGATAAGACTTGGTTACAAAGATGAACGTATATGGCCATACCTATTTCCCTCGACATTGGATGATCTACCAAACAAATGGTATAAAATGGAAGAAGCAGAAGGTGAAACATTCCTATGGAATGAAATTAGAGAAAATTTTATCAAGGACTTTAACTTTATTCCAGAAGACGAAAAATTAGTCGAGGCTACGAAACAAATAAAAACAATTGTACGACCGACTACTAACAAATCAAGACAGAATAGCCTACCAAATGCAGCATGTCATAATATTCGATAAAAAAAATACCACAGTTGACGAGACTCCAATTAGAAAATGAAGATACACATGGAAAAAGCTTTCAGTGGAAATCTGATCACCCGGAGACGGTCAAACCATTCAGAACGATACTCAAAATCGAATCGACCGACAAAGACGATACCGACTAGATGACAACAACAGAATTTCCAGCGACATTTTCATAGTTTAAAGAAGGTAGTTGACAGATTAACGAAAGCAAAGCACCAAAATGGATGGATGCAAAAGTCAAAACCATAGTAATCGACATATCTAATGATAACAAATCGACGAAATCCTAAATGAAGTCGCAGGTCACGAATGTTACTCATTCATAGATGAGTTTTCAGGGTACAACCAAGTACCAATAGCCAAAGAAGACCAGAAAAAGACCACATTCGTCTGTGAATTTGGATCATTTGCTTACAGAGTGATTCCATTTGGTCTCAAGAATGCACTTGTAGTGTTTTCAAGAATAGTTGTCAAAACATTTCAATAATACATTTATAAAATGATGGATGTATACTTTGACGACTGGACGATCTATTCCATACTGAAAGATCATTGTAAATGGTCAAGGCTTATGTTGGAACAATGTCGACAAATCCAGCTATCTCTCCATATATAAAAAATGTATCTTCTTAACCCCTATAGGAATCTTACTAGGGCACATTATCTACAAGGAAGGCATCAAAGTCAATTTTTCAAAAATAAAAATAATTCTCGACTTAAAACCACTGGTGAATCCAAAACAGGTCAAAGTATTGTTAGGTCATACAAGATATTATAGAAAATTCATTCGACACTACTCAGATTTGACATACCCATTGGAAGAATTGTTAAGAGAAGATCATGAGTTTGACTCGACAGAAGAATGTGATACAATGATTCGACACATTGAAAAGAAAATTAGTCGAGGCACCCATCCTCAGATTCCCAAATTGGTTGATCAAATTCCACGTACATATTGATGCTTCAGGCCTAGCAATAGGTGCAATTTTGACACAACCTGGTGAAGATAGAATGGACTACCCAATCATATACAGCAGCAGAAAATTAAATAAGGCAGAACACAACTACTCAACAATAGAAAGGGAGGCATTAGGGATGGTCTTTGCACTCCAAAAGTATCGACACTACCTATTGGCTAACCCTTTCATATTCTACACTAACCATCAAGCACTTAAATATATGGTAAACAAACCTCTACACCATGGAAGATTCTATTGATGGTTGTTACTATTCCAAGAATTCGAATTCAAATTTGTTGTTCGACCAGGAAGACTAAATGTCGGGACCGACCACTTGTCAAGGATTGATATGAGGGAGGAACCGAAAGGAGTCGAAGATGAATTACTAGATGCACACCTATTCCGAATAGAAGCTATTCCTGTAGAATTAGAGGAAATAGAACAATTTCTAGAGAACAGACAAGCACCTGAAGGCATGAACACTAAGAAGAAACAAATTCTAGCCATGAAAGCCGCTCCATATAGCCTAATCAACGGATTTTTGTACAAAATGGGTTTGGATGAAGTACTCCTTCGATGTGTTTTAGAGCATGAACTAGAAAACATTATGTATGAATCACATCATGGACCGGTAGGAGGACACTTTCAATCGGATACAACTGCCAAGAAAATCCAACAATCATGACTGTGGTGGTCGACACTTTATAAAGACTGTAAGAAGTTTGTTAGCAAATGTGATCGCTCCCAACGTCTAGGTCGACCTTTACCTAGCACATAGATTCCCTTGATATCCGTAAACCAAAGCTTAATATTTGAAATATGGGCTATTGAATTTATAGGTCTATTTCCAATCCCAAAAAAAAGAACAGGTGCAAGGTACATCATAACAACAATAGAATATGTAACTAAATGGGCAGAAGCAGAACCTATCGAAACCTGATCTAGTGAGGTAGCTTCTAAATTCATTTATGAAAATATAATTACTAGGTTTGGATACCCACTAACTCTAATTAGTGATCAAGGGTCACACTTCATTAATAAAACCATTGCAGCACTAACATAACAGTTCAAAATCGAGCACCGTCGAAGCACATCCTATCACCCTCAGTCGAATGGAGCGATAGAGGCATTCAACAAAACACTAACAGAGGTCTAACAAAAATATGCAACGCCAACAAAGATGACTGGGATGAGAAAATTCCAATAGTATTATTGGCGTACAGAACAACATATAAATGATCGACACACCAAACACATTTTTGATTAGTCTATGTCCAAGAAGTAGTTGTCCCTTTACACTTTCGACAACAGACACCGGTAATAGCCGAAATCTTACAAATCAATGTCGAGGAAGCAAGGAAGGACCGACTAACACAATTATCCAAACTAGAAGAGCACCGACTAATTTTTGTACAGCACTAGGAAATTCAGAAACAACAACAGAAGGCTTGGCACGAGCGAAACATTAAAAACAAAAACTTGTCAACCGGGAACCTCGCAGTACTGTATAACAGTCAGGTGAAAGGAAAACCAAAGAAAATCCACACAGAGTGGATGGTACCCTATATTGTTGAATAAATCAATACCAATGGTTCAGTCTGATTGAGAACATTACAGGGCACAATATTTCGGAAACTGGTAAACGGTGCCTGACTAAAACAGTACCAAAATTGAAAATTTTGAAAAAAAAAGAAAAAAAAAGAAACAGTTATCATAACTGTTAACAAAAAATATAAAAACCAGAAAAACAAAAACCTAGAACCCAAAATAATCAAAACCAAAATGACAGGAAATTTCGACAGACGTAGTAAACTGACATCTGACAATAATCGACATGTTCACCATCAACATACCGCATATCGACCATATCATCGACATCGACAAGAGGATCAAAAGGTCAAATCAACCCATCGTGACCACAGTCAGAGGGAGCGCCAAAACCAGAACGCATTAAAAGAGCTTTCAATAGACCGTCCTTTGCCATCAGTTTTGCCATTAATACCTCCATCGACATGACCAGCGTCCACTCCAACTATAAATACTACATTGGACGAAGAATTCTTACCACTCTTCAGAGATTTAGAGTGACAGAGTTATCATACCTCCGAGAGAAAATTAACCACGAAAGAAGCCGATCTAGAAACCGACAACATGGCCCTAAAGCAAACTAGAGCCAGGACAGCCAAAGCAAAAGAGTTGGAATCCGCTGTAAGTCCACTGGTGAAATAGTTGGAGAATATTAAAAAATAAAAAGTACAGGAAGCCTCATGGGAACGACACTGGGAAAAAATCAAACAATGGGCTTATGAAGGTAAATCAAGGAGGACAAAGGAGGGGGAGAAAATAAACCATAGCACTATCTTGAACTACATGAATGCACCCCTCATGGCAAGTTTCAGAGGGAAGAAAGAGAATATTGCTAAATTTATCATCAGTCGATACCACAATGGGAAGTTCTACTTCGATATACTAGTGGAAATATGAGCTGAGACTATCTACAAACTAACTGGGCTTTCAAACAAAGGGGACCCTGTTCTCGTGGGTATCAAAGAAGGACTGGTGGAAGAGTAACAAGAACATCGATAGGGAAAAACTCCAAAGGATTGATTGTTGGTCAAATTAAATCCTCTACACCCAAAATAGTGGCCAAAATCGTGTCCACAGGCATGACTGTCGCAGGGTGAGGATATGATTTGAAACTCGAAACGCTGGAAGCTGTCGAATGCATAGCAGAATCAGGGAAAATATACTATTGGGCTCAATACATGGCCAACATACTCAAATCTATTCATGTAAAATGCCAGGAATCAGGGGCAATAATCAGATTCCTATCACAATTAATATGGATAGCTATGTGTCACCTATGTCCAGTCGAGAATAAAGATTTCCTTGAACCAAAAAGGTTCCACATGTGGCGTTTTAAACCATTTTCAATTGGTGGAACTCAAAAGGAGTTGGAAGAGGTTAAAGTACTCTTGGATAACTGGTTTCAAATCTAATAGTTCGAACAACTAGATGGAGGGTGCCTCAAAACATCTGAAGAAGTCTACCACCATCAGCACACATCCAGTTGGAACTCGACCACATGGCAATAAGATTCCCCAACAAACACAGAACCTCTCTACTACTATCCAACAGTCGAGGAAATTTTCGATGAAATAGCTTGACAATCCAAATCTAAGATAACCATACCGATGAGCGCAAAAGAGATTAACTTCTCTATTGTCGAACCACTGACCGACCGGGAGAAGGAGGAATATTATGAAGTTTTCCTTCACATCAGTACCTTCACTTCAGATGACATTTTGATAGAAGAGCAAAACCTTCTTTAGATTGAAAACGCATCGACAGAACAACAAGCCATGGTGCCAACAGAACAAAGCACCATGGTTTAGACTCAATAGCAAGAGGAAGAAACAGAGATAGAGAAACCAAAATATCAGCTAACGAATAAAAACATCCGACAAATAGCTACAGAAATTGCCAAATCTTGGAAATGTCTAGAGATTACAGCAAAATGAAAAGGGAAGCAAAAGGTTATCCTCCAAGACAACTTAGAGGATGAGGACGAATTACATGCAACGGCAACCGACATCTTGATAGACGCTGCCAAAAACAAAGTCTCTGTCGAGGAATAGTTCAAATGATTTGTTGAAGAAGATACAAGCCATGCCAAAGCTAAAAAGGTAAAAATTACAAGCCCTTATGCAGTAGAAACCATTGATTTAGCTTCAAATCCACCACCCCCATCCCCAACCCAAATAATACAGAAAGACATGCCAGTGTCGACCAACATCAGTCCTTCTAACTTGTGCAAAAGTGAAATGTCGAAAACACTTAAGGAGAGAGTGGACAAATATTTCGACCTCCAACAATTGATCAATAAGTTTCCATACTTACTTCTCAAATCCCAACAGATCTCCACCACTCATAAACTCGTAGAGTCAAGCTCTGCCCGACATAGCATCGCCTCACAAACCACCTAAGCCTCACCACCACCAAAATTTATGGGAGTCATTCAATCGACATTCCTTAGAAATCTTGACAAGACATCCCAAGTTATTACAGCACGGAATTCATCTTTCACACCAAACTTCACACCAGCCAATGAACCGGTCGAAGACCTAGAGGACAATGTAGGGTGATGCACTAGAAATCAACCAAACCATCGACAACATCTTTGACTCTGTCGAATCTTATGACCCTACCGACCCACAACTAGAAGTCAAAAATCCTATATCGACAGAAGGAATCCCAACTACCCTAGTAAACCCAAATCATTCATCACCCCCATCACCACCATCAACTTCAGAACCTCCACCAAATCTAGAACCACCATCTTCACCACCATTGGAAGCACAGACAAACACAAGTCCCACCCATGTAAGTCAGCAAGCTAACCCTGCTACAGCAGAAGTCCAGTTGACGGAGAACCTACCGATTGAAGAGCATCAAATGCAGCAGCAACAACCAACATTAGTGCCATCAGGGTCAGTAGTGGTCCATCATTCCAAACATAAGAGAAAAATAAAATTTAAGAAGTAAAAAGAGCAACATCAGACACAATAGATACCAACGACCTTCATCAACTAGGTTATCGACCTTCATCAACTAGGGTCGACTACTGCAGTCGACATACCAAAACTTAGAGATGGAGAATTGGGCCAGCTATTAGGAGCACTCACTTAGGAAGCTACAACAATAATTCAAAGCTGAAAAGAACAAAGAGACAAACTGAAAGAAGAACAAGTCGAATTAGTGATCAAATGCAGGAATTTGACTCATACAGTTTTACCAGAAGTAAACGAAATCGACACCGACAAACCACTAGAGAGATCTTACTAGTTGCTGGAAAGTGTTGTGTCGAAACTTCAGGCACAACTACATGCCAATAAAGAAGAGCAAAAAGAATAAACATATGTATTATTAGGACAATAGTACACAACATTCTCAGAAGCACACAAGGTATTGAAAGAACATCTGGAAGAGTCAGTCACTATAGAATAAGTATTGTGCAACTGGTATGCCCACTATGGTCAAGTATTTAAGCAAGCTCTAGAAACCCGCAAACATATCAAGACAATAGAGAATCAACATGGTCTTGATGAAGCAATGAGGAGTACAATATAAGGTCAAATTGTATTGGAAACAACGAAGCTAGATAAGATAGAGAAGCAAGCTCATCAGTGGGTGAACCAAGCTCTTCCCAGCATCGACAAACTTGACACAATCTGTCCACAAATGAAAAGGATGATGAACACAACAGATGAAAAATATCAATTTTTGGGGCCCGACATGAATAATATCTTAGATATTTCAATTCAGGAGAAAATTTCGACCCTATCCAACATTACAACCTTGACTATAGATATCCAGAGAGCTCTCCGCAGTTGGGCAGAATTTCAACACCAAATGGCCATTACAGCAGAAGCCATAGTCAAAGTATGTGTACAGAAAATACTATCTATTAGACTGCACATCCAATGAAGACAGAATAAAGAGAAGAAAGCTACTACAGATAGAGTTTGGTTATCTCCCCTGTTTCTTCAGGATGAAGACAGATTTTGCTCATGGGGGAGATGTTGGAGTAGCTAGTCGGTGAGCTGACTAGACTAGTTAACCGACTAATCGGAGATTAGGTCGGCCTCCAAAGGTCATGTCGATTGACCGAACTGACAAGTAGTCATTCCTAACTATTTTGTAAATCATATATATTAGGCTGTTGATCCAGATAAGAACTTGGTTCAGTTTTGTGTATGTATGGACCCTCATGTGAGTAACTAATATAATTCGTTATTCTATCACCTGTTCTTGTCTCTTGTATCTGTATGAATATATGAATCTATATGTGTATTATTGGTAACCTTATGTGATCTGTGTGATTACAACAAATATTTGGTCAATAAACCAACACTTAATAATCAGATCAATATAATTTATTAGGGATACTTCATTACAGGGATGATGAAACTCGTGGGAATGATATAGATCATGATAGTTAGGCTCATACCCATAATTATACCAAGAAATTGATCTCCATGTATTACTTTCCTCCTTTTTCTCTTTAAGCTTAGTTATAGTTTTATTTAATTCTTCAATTGATTGAATAAATACCTCTGAGTTCAATATGGTTTGTGGGATGGGTTTGCTTCTCAATGAAGTCACGTTGTGGATTCGCCAGGTGAGATACTAAATGAACTCACCGAACGATATGTTGTTGGGGAAGTATGACGCGAGAAAATAACAAGTGAATGTAAAATTAGGCAAAGAACGATTCGTTCACTTAATTTAATCTGGATGCGATATGATTCAGAAGATAAGAGTGAAGTACCACTTGCAGACACCAAAGGTAAGCCTCTACCTCCCCGACAACAACGCCAAAAGATGTTATCACACAAAATGTAGCTACCCACTAAAGGTATCCCATCTGGGACGGTAGAGGTAAGGTAGCTAATTGGTGACACTGCAAGGAGCTTGTCCACTTTGGATAAATGATATATTTCACACCAGACGGGCTCTTGTCACTTTAGATCAATCCAGAGAATGACCAAGGGGGAGACATTATTAGCCTAAGAGGTTAGCACACCTACTCAAGGCACTCCTATGGTTTGACAATGTATAAAAGAGGAGGGACAATGAGTGGATAAGACTAGATCTATTGAATTAGAGTGGTATGGAGATTAGGGCCAAGTTGGGGAGGCTTAGTAAAGATAGGAAATAGCCCAAATTGATTGATATTATACCACAAATAGTTTAAGCAAGCAGATCTAGGGAGATCTAGCCAAATGAAAGAAAACCCTAACAGGACCCACCTAGGGTTTTTGCATAAGTGGACAAAATGGACCCAAAAGAGTAGATTGGGGCATGAAATGATTAGATTAGGGTGCTTGAAGATTGGATCTATGATTTTGAGGTGGGTCCAAGCTTACCCATCTGACAGATCTGAAGAAATGGCCACCCACCCAAGAAGGGGGCCCCCACCTAGAGTGACTAGTGCTAGATCCCAGGGAAAATGGAGTCAGATTAACATAAAACTTGAGATCTAGGGTTTATTCATTAATCTCCAAGTGGTTTTTTTTGGTATTAATCAAAAACTCACCGGATCTATCAAATCTACAAAACGAGGGTTTTGAGAAAGAGGGCTTGTTTGACAATTGGATGAAAATAATGAAATACAATACGAACCTTGCAGATCGTACCTGAGAATACTTGTAGAAACCTTAGATTTCGATGATCCTTCCACTTAGTTACAATTTCGAGCTAGATTCGACATGCAATGAAGGAAAAATGCTCGAGTGAGGAAGTGCACCCCCTCTTATCCACCTACAAAATCAATATATCGAGTTTAGAATTGTCATCCGATGAAAAAGATAAGTTACGTACAACATCCACAGAGAAATATTCAATGCACAAAGTAACAATTGATCACTCCCTAAACATGAGGCGATTTGGTTGAAAGACGATGTTGGTTTCCCTAAATCTCCTCCTCCAATTCGCTACCTACAAAAAGATGGGTACAACCCTCACAGAATAATGTTTTTTGCATACAAGATCCATTGAAATGTCTAAGCAAGAGGCATAACAATCACATCCATGACATTCACAAAGCTCCCAAGATATTTCTGCAAAAGTTTTATTATATTCAATATTTCCAAAGCCAAAAGTCTCTTTACAAATGAGAGAGCATCTCAATATATATCTCTCTCAAGTACATAATACCTAGATCCAAAAAGATCAAGGGTCAATATCATAAGATAAAATCATTCTAATATATGACTGAGATTAGTCAGATACATCTCACATGGATCAACTAAAAAATATAAGGGGGTGCATCACTAGAAATTCCCGATGAGGGGCGCACCACATAAAATATGACTAATGATGATAAAGTAGCACATGGTGTGGCTAGAAGGTTATGTTATCCTTCAATAGCATGGCCCCACGGAACAATAACAATGTGTGTTGGCAAATAATATAAATGAGTGATAAAAATCTCTAGGGGATCTCCCTCAAAATACATCAAATTGCCCTCAAACTGCATAAATCAAGGATGTGTGGACCCTGAGTGAAGTGAAGTTAATGCTGGATGATGAAGGTGACCTTGCCACTATGCCTCAGACCAATTCCATGCCAATCCTTTGCCTCAGTTTCCCAAATTGATTTTCTCATTAGCCATTTTTTATTATTAAAATGTTGCATTGGGAACATAAAACAACCCATATCTGACCAGGGACCAAAAAATAACATCAAATGATTGCAATGATGGATCTGGTACCATGGTAGTATGGTAAAAATGACTGGATGCACCCCAAGAATCCCTTTAACTCCCTAGGAGAACTTATTTTTTTTCTCATTGTGTTTTATTTTCATTTTTTCGAGGCAAAACTGTTGCAAAAGGCCAAGAGAACCATATATGTCCTGTAACTGCCTGAAACTAAAAACCAACTATACCAATGGGATTATAATGTTCAAATCAACTATGAATGAGTGCTCATACACCATATTTACATCAAAAAGATACATCAGAGGCCCCATCAATGTCAGAACAATAATAATAATACAGCCTGTAAATGTTGATAATCATGGAAATAATACAAGCCATCATAACAAATCACCATCTAAAGTATGAATATGCCTAATGGACACCTATAGACCATAAATATCCATCATCCATGAACATTTGTCTATAACTCATCATGAATCCTTCTCATGGCCCGATCAATACTAGGTTGACCAACTCAAGACTGATCAAACGATGACCCAAGTGCTAAACTCTGATACTGAAAAGCACATGTGGACATGCATGATCAATTATCTATGTTAGCAGTGACACTCTAGTATGATTTAAATTTTGTTGGAAAGTAGAAGCACAATACATATATAATAATCCAAATCAAAATGATTAGTTTCTTCAAAATAAGAACCTCCAGTGTATACTCATTTATATATTTAATCCTTTTGTTAGTCAAGGGTGAAGGGATCATAAATAACATGTGAGGCCAATGGATGACTTGATAAATTAAAATTGTAATCACTTGGGCTAAAGGATATGGGGATCCACACAACACATAAGTTTAACTAGGTGAAAAATGGGGCATGGAAGTATCTCACAAATGGGTGGAATTATGAGAAGGCTCCACTAGACTCTAGACAAGCAACATTTTTTATACTTTATTTTCTCAACATTTATTTCACTAGTTGAACGCTAAAGGATGGTGCCCTGGTAAGCCTTCTGAGATTCTATATAATGACAAAGACACAACCTTCTTGGGCCAGTATCTCCCTGCTTCCCTGTGGGGGCATATGAACCGTACATTATACAAAGAATGAGTGCTCATCCTCTAGCCATCAACTTTATTTTTTATTAATAACTTGCTAGCCTCCAAGAGAAGGTGCCATGAAAATCCTTTTGGGCTTCTAGAAAATGACTAAGGCTCAGCCTTCTAGGGCTTGCCTCTGTGATACCATGTGGGGATGCATGAGCCTTACACCATACAATGGATGAGTGCCCATCTCTTGGACAATGACTAGTTTTATTTTTCTATTTCCAGCAGTGTCTAAAGACACTTTTATTTTGTTGGCAGGGCACCCATTTAGAATAACTTTAAGCTTCAATGCCTTAGTGTCTAAATACACTTTATTTGGTAGGACTACTTGTGTTCAATACCTAAAAGTAGACATTCCCTGTGATAAATATCACATAAACCAACCCCGAGACACAATTTTATACATGGAGACCTATCCCAACATATAGGTGAAGGTGGGGGAAATCCCAGATGTCACTAGTCAAGTTACAAGTCAAGGATAGTAAATGAAAATGGGAAAGCAACAGATGAATGGAGGTAGTGGAAATGATGCCAAGACTAGCAAGTTATGTCCCTGAAGGGAAAAGACTAAATCCATACTAGGAGTAGGGTGAGGCCAATGAGTATACAAGAGAATTTCTCAGTCAAAACCACTAGATTATTTATACTTTAGATTCCAATTAAAACAAGATAAAGTATTTCCAACATATAATCATTATCAATTGAGTCTCACTGCTAAAATAAGTAAGAGAGCAACATGAAAATCCACCTGTAAAAACCATAATATCACCTGGGTCATGTACCTGCACTGAATCTAAAACCAATTTGAATATCACTGGAACAACTATTGCTTCTACATATCATGGGAAATATAGCAATCTCTGCTCTAGGTCCTAAAAGGAAAATGGCTAATTCACTCATCAAATCTGGGATCATGAAGCTCAGTCATGGAATAGAACCGGTTGATCTAGATATTATGGATCTACTGAAAGTGAGAGATCATCAACTCTGGATCAGCATCTGTTGATCTCACAGTAAAGGGATGATTCAAAGAACTGATCAGTACTACTCAGAAACAAAGGTATCCCAGCTACTATATATGTGACAACACCACCCTACCCAAAAGGAGGACCTAGATAACAAAAGAAGAAAGTCTAAATAGGTAGATTAGGTACTTCCCTTGCAAATACCAACTTAGGAAAAGAAGGTCATGGATGAATTAATATTATTAAGCAATATTGAAGAGGTCTCTGAGGATCCACAATAAGACATCAAGATGGTGAATATGACTACACTTCTACCCTAGGAATAATTTGAGTACGAGTATCTAAACAACCTTCACACAGAGACAATCACACAACTATACAAGGATGCCATGAAAAAAAGGACCAATGAAGGTGGAAATACCTCTATCGTGAGCCAACCGCATGGATTGGGCATCAAACCAATCCCCCTCAAATAAATATGAAAAGGGAAGAAGGTAAATTAGGGAGGAAGACCAACAAACAAAAAAGTACTGTAAATTAGCTTCCTATGAATTGATTTTGGCCATACCAAGGTTTTATTAGATAAGTAACTTATCCACCTGCCATTTAGTTAATAATGAAAACCATATCATAGAATGCAAGAGGCCTCAATAGTAAAGGAAAGAAATATCTCATGAAAAACAAAATCCTACTTGATAAACTATGTGTTATGCTTCTATAAGAAACCAAATGCACTTCTAAGACATGCTAAATATAACAAAAAAGTGTTGGATCTGCAATAATTGTTGATGTATTTGAAACTTCAGAATGTATTCACTTGTATATCTTATGTCTTGTACCCCGATGTTTATTCTGGGAAGTGTCAGTAATGTATTTGAGTCATGTCATGCCCCGATGTTCCTATCAGGAGGTTCTATAATGTAAACAAGTCATGTCAAGTCATTGTGGGTAACCATCCTATTGTTCAAGGGTTAAAGTCCCCGCAATTTCGGGGCACTAGGGTTATTAGAATCTCCTAGAGAAGTCATCCCTAGTGAGTCATTGTCAAGTCAGGAATTAGTATAAATAGAGAGTGAGCCTCTCTATTTATCACACACTCACTCATGCTTAGTTGTAGCACATAGCTAAGGAAGAAGAAGTTGTTGGGGCTAGAGAGAAAGAGGCTACTATTGTCGAGATATCATCTTAATGTTTTTGGGGCTTTGCTATTTCGTGTTGATTCTATCTCTAAGGAAGTTACGGGGTTTTCTCCTTTATGGTTTCCCCGACGAAAATCTTTGTGTTCATTGTCTTATGTGTTTGATTGTTGTGCTTGTTATTCTCTCAGTTAAGATCCTAAGTTAATACTAGCTTAAATGATAAAAATCTAACATGGTATCAGAGCTAACATGAGAAGAAGACATTGTGTAGCTGTGGAAACTAGGGCTTCCTACTTTTTGGATCTCTCTCCATAGATTTTCAGCAAAAGAAGGTTGGGATGACTCTCCTCCCCAGGGCGCATCTTTCTGTCGAAGCAGAATCTTATTATGAGCATTTTCAGTTTTTGACCCGACACTACTGCTGGAAATTAAGGCTTTCGACAGAAGTGGAATTTTTGAGTGATCCTAGGCCTGGATTGATCTCCTCCTCAAAATCAAAGTTTAGCAATCAAGATCAAAGCTTTTGGTTGGACAAAACTCCAGGAAAGTCAAACCCTAATCTGCTCCTGGACCAGCACTGCAGAAATTCAGCTCTAGATCCAGATCCGACATCTTAACCTGGTAAGATATAAATCTTTTGTATTTCCATTTGAGGTTCTCAGTTAAGATGTCTCATCATACCAAGTTTGATGAAAAGCTTGAGGGAGCTAATAACTTCCAAGCCTATAAGTATAGGATCTCCCTTGTCCTGGAAGAAAATGAGTTGGACTCCTACATCAATGAGGAGATTCCAGTTCCAGAGGGAGATGAGGCTAAGGCCTTACACAAGAAGAAGTTGGTTATGGCTAAGAGGATTATTGCTGATTCAATCAAGGATCACCTCATACCAGAGGTGTCCTCCCTAAAGACACCTAAAGCTATGTTTGATGCCCTAACGAAACTATTTGAAGGAAAGAACATAAACTGGAAGATGACCTTGAGGAACCAATTGAAGAATGTGAAGATCCAGAATGCGGAGACCATACAGTCATACTTCACAAGGGTCTCCCAGATCAAATAACAACTTGAAGCAGTAGATGAAGAAGTGGAGAATGCAGAGATTGTAATGACCACCTTAAATGGTCTCCCTAGGACATGGGACTCTTTCATTCAAGGGATCTGTGTCAGAAAGAAGTTAGTCAAGTTCAACATACTATGGGAAGAATGCTCTCAAGAAGAAGCTCAGATAGCAGCTTGAGAAGAAAATATGGGAAGTGAATATCAAGCTCCCACGGTACAATCAAAGAAAACTGGATCTAGCCACCACAGAGGTAAGCACTCTCACCAAAGGAATAACTTTAGAAAGCCTAGAGATAGGTCTAAGTACATTTGCTATACATGTGATGAAAGAGGACACTTTGCTAGAGATTGTCCTAGAAACAAAAGTAGCTCTCATAAGAAGAAGGGAAACAAGAGAAGACATCATGCTCATGCTGCAGAGGATGATGAACCTTCCACAAAGAGAAACAAACAAGATAATGATGATTCTTCAAGTGATGAAGACTATGTTCTGATTTCCGCTCTCACGGGAACTATCACACATGGCAGCAATTATTGGCTTATAGACAGTGGTGCTTCCAAACATATGACAGGATTCAAGGAATCCTTTGTGAAATTATCTGAACATGAATCACCTCACAAGGTGAAACTCGGAGATGACTACCGGTATCCAATAAAAGGTAGTGGTGAGTCCTCATACAAGCTAGACTCTGGAAAGTCTATCGAGATGAAAGATGTATTATTTGTACCTGGACTAAAGAAGAACCTCCTATCCATATATGCATTGGATGCAAAAGGAATGAGGGTTGCATTTGTAGATGGCAAAGTCCTCATGTGGCCAAATGGAAAGTCTTTCGATGATGCAGTAGTGATTGGGGAACAAGAAGAAGGACTATACAAATTCAAGGGACAACCAGAACAAGCTTTGGTTCATGACTCGGTAGAACCAAATGAGCTTTGGCACAGAAGGCTTGCACATGTGCATTACAGAGCACTACCACTTGCAAGCAAAGTTGTTGAAGGTCTCCCATAAATGCAGACAAAACATGAATGTGTATGCAAAGGATGTGCGAAAGGGAAGAACACAAAGAAGACATTTCCAAGTAGCGAGAGCAAGGAAAAAGGAATCTTGGAAATCATCCACTCCGATGTATGTGGTCCAATGTCATCCAGTTCACTAAGCGGGTATGTATACTATGTTTCTTTTATTGATGATTTTTCTAGAAAGGCATGGATATACTTTATGAAGAACAAAGATGAAGTATTCATCAAGTTCAAGGAATTCAAATCTTTGATCGAGAATCACACAAAAAATAATATCAAGACCTTTCGATCAGATAATGGCGGAGAATTCACATCAAATGAATTCAAAGAGCTATGCAAAGACTCTGGGATTAAGAGGGAGTTATCCACTCCACATAATCCACAACATAATGGGATTGTAGAAAGAAAGAATAGAACGATCATGGAAGAAGCAAGGGCCATGCTTCATGATCAAGATCTTATCATGCATCTATGGGAAGAAGCTGCCAGAACAACGATGTATGTATAGAACCATACTCCACACAGAGTACTCAAGAACAAGACACCTGAAGAAGTCTTCTCCGGCAAGAAACCAAAAGTCAGCCATCTCAGAATATTCGGCTGTCTTGTATATATACACATTCTGAAAGAAAAGAGGACGAAGTTAGATCCTTCAGGAAAGAAGGGTATACTTGTCGGATACTCTTAAAGCTCGAAGGATTACAGAATATACTTCCCAGGGATCAAGAAGATCGACATCAACAGAGATGTAACATTTGACGAAGATTCAGCCTACATCAAATCCAGGAAGAAATCGGCTGAAGAACCTGAAGGAACATAAGCACCCAGAATTCATGATACAACCATGAATGAAGAAATTCAAGAAGAAGATCGAGAATTAGAAGAACCTCAAGAACCTGTGGATCCACCTCAGGAGAAGAATGCTCACAAGAGAAAACCTGCTTGGGTATGTAAAATTATCCAAGGTGTAGAAAGATATGGAGCTTCAGAATAAACACACAAAGGAAGGAAGATAACTAGGTCCTGCTCCAGTTATGTAGCCCTGCTATGTGACATTAATGATAAAGAACCTTCCAACTATGAAGAAGCGGCAGAAAGGAAAGAATGGAAGGATTCTATGATCGAAGAGTATCAATCGATCATGAAGAATGATGTTTGGGATGTTGTCCCAAGACCAGAAGGGAAGTCCATTGTAACTTCCAAATGGATCTACAATATCAAGCATGCTGCAAATCGAAGCATAGAGAAATATAAAGCAAGATTCGTGGCTCATGGTTTCTCCCAGAAAGAAGGAATAGATTATGAAGAAACTTTTGCACCTGTAGCCAAATACACTTCCATCAGATCAGTACTTGCTCTGGCTGCAGTGATGAAATGGAAGATACACCAAATGGATGTCAAGACTGCTTTCTTGAATGGTGTAGTGGAAGAGGAAGTGTATTTGGAACAGCCACTCGGTTTTGAGACACATGACAGGGAGTCTCATGTGTGTATATTGAAGATAGCCCTATACGGTTTGAAACAGGAACCTAGGACATGGTACGGCAGAATTGATGGCTTTCTATCCAGTTTGGGATTTACCAAGAGTAAAGCAGATTCCAACCTTTGCTACAAGGTTGAAGATGGCAACCCAGTGATACTCCTACTATATATGGATGATCTGTTTGTAACAGGTATGGATGGATTGATTGCTGATACAAAGAGGAAACTTGCTGCCGAGTTTGAAATGAAAGAATTAGGTATGATGCACTATTTTTTAGGTATGGAGGTGTGGCAGAATACAGATGGAATCTTCCTTGGACAAGGGAAGTATGTAGTAGAGATTCTGAAGAGATTCGGGATGATGGATTGCAAGGCCATAACCACACCTATGGCATTGAACCTGAAGCTATTGAGTGATGCTTCATTAGAAGCGGTTGATGCTATGATGTATCGTCAAATTATTGGGTCCTTGATGTACCTGATGAACACGAGACCAGATATTTGCTTTGCTGTGAACACCTTGAACCGGTTCCTGACATATCCGAGACATGTTCACTTGATTACTGCAAAGCATATTCTGAGGTACCTGAAGGGTACAGTTGATTATGGGCTTAGGTACAAGGAAAATCAAAAGATTAACCTAGAGGGTTATGTTGATTCAGATTGGGCTGGCACTGCCATCGATAGGAATAGCACTTCACGATGTTGCTTCAGTATGGGATCAGGTATGATCTCTTGGTTTAGCAGGAAGCAGTCTGTGTGGAACTGAGTATAGCTGAAGCAGAATATGTTGCAGCTTGTTCCGCTAGTTGCAAGGTAGTGTGTCTGAGAAAGCTATTGTCTAATTTATTTGATCTCCAGTTGGATGCTACTTGTATATATTGTGACAAACAGAGTTGTGTGAATTTGTCAGAGAACCCAGTGTTAAATGACAAGTCGAAGCATATCGAGATCAAGTATCACTATATCAGGGATATGGTGCAGAGAGGAGCACTGAATCTCCAGTATGTTGCGACGGATGAACATATAGCTAATGTGTTGATGAAGCCATTGGCTACAGTGAAGTTTGAGTACTTCAGGGAGAAGCTTGGTGTTCTCCAGGTCGAGGTTCCCTCCAAAGGGAAATGATGAGACCTAGATCCATTCTGACATGGTGAGAGGATTAGGTTCCTTCCATGGTCAGATGTAAGGGATGAGCCATTATATCATGGTGAGAGGAGTTGGCTCCTTCCATGTCAGATGTGAGTGTTGAGCCATTCTAATGTGACTGTAGGATTGGTTCCTACATGATCAGATATAAGTGATGAATGCCATTCTTGGAATGGAGGCACCTGGTTAGTTACCAGGAATACTCAGTCTGAGACTAAGGGCCATTCTGATACGACTATGGGATGTAGTCTTACATGATAAGATATGAGTGCATGGCCATTCTGATGTGATTGAGGGATGTGTTCCCACTTGATCAGATATAAGGGCTGATGCCATTCTCTGGGAGAATGGAGGCACCTGTTCAGTTACCAGGAATTCTCAGTCTAGGTCTGAGAGCCCTTTCGATGCGATGTGTTTGCACATGGTCGAATGTAAGTGCAGAGCCCTTTCGATGCAGTGTTTTTGAACATGGTCAGATGTAAGTGCAGATCCCTTCCGATGCGATGTTTTCGAACATGGTCGAATGTAAGTGCAGAGCCTTTCTGATGCGGTGTTTTCGAACATGGTCGGATATAAGTGCTGAGACATTATGGCGCGATGTGTTTACACATGGTCAGATGTGAGTGCTGGGCCTTTCTGACAAGATGAGGTTAGATGTGAGTGCTGGGCGTGCCTTTCTGACAAGATGAGGTCAGATGTAAGAGCTGGGCGGGCCATTCTGACTTAGGGTCAGATATAAGTGTTGAATACCTACATGAAGGGTAGGCCTACAACTAGCATGAAAAAGGGTTGGCTCTATATAACTTCCTGTGACGAGAAGAATCGAGAGATAGCACCATTCTGAGATAGCACCGATGATGATGATCCAGATCAAGTGATGATCCAGATTTGATGATGATATAGTGATGATGATCCAACAGTGATGATCCAGCAGTCGTGATGATCCAGATCCCATGATGAAGAAGACTTGAAGAAGAAGATGACTTAGAAGAACACTTGAAGACAAAGATGACTTGAAGATGAAGAAGACTTGAAGACGATGATGACTTGAAGATGAAGATGACTTGAAGATGAAGACAAATTGAAGATGACAATGAAGAGATGATCCAGTCGATACAGAGAAGAATACCAGTGTTGAAAATTGTGTCGAAAGAATACCTTCCTAGTTAAGAGGGAGTGTTGATGTATTTGTAACTTCAAAATGTATTCACTTGTATATCTTATGTCTTGTACCCCGATGTTTATTCCGGGAAGTGTCAGTAATGTATTTGAGTCATGTCATGCCCCGATGTTCCTATCGGGAGGTTCTATAATGTAAAAAAGTCATGTCAAGTCATTGTGGGTAACCCTCCTATTGTTCAAGGGTTAAAGTCCCCGCAGTTTCATGGCACTAGGGTTATTAGACTCTCCTAGAGAATTTGGCCCTAGTGAGTTATTGTCAAGTCGGGAATTAGTATAAATAGAGAGTGACCATCTCTATTTATCACACACTCACTCACACTTAGTTGTAGTGCATAACTGAGGAAGAAGAAGTTGCTGGGGCTAGAGAGAAAGAGGCTACTGCTGTCGGGATATCATCTTACTATTTTTGGAGATTTTCTATTTGGTGTTGATTCTATCTCTGAGGAAGTTGCGGGGTTTTCTCCTTTATGGTTTCCCCGAGGAAAATATTTGTGTTCATTGTCTTATGTGTTTGATTGATGTGCTTGTTATTCTCTCAATTAAGATCCTAAGTTAATACTAGCTTAAATGATAAAAATCTAACAATAATCTCCTTTCAAAGAGCTTTGATATTACACTAGGAGGTATGCCCATGGAATAAGACTCAAATTATCATGATAGACCTGGTAGTGAAAACTATTTTCATCTTGGGAACCTTTTGGGAAATAAGATCTAGGGAGAAAAGATAATTCACCAACGCCTATGGATCCCTAGTTCCATACTCTAAAGGATCCTTCTTTGATTCCCTATAAGTATTAGGGGAAATGCTACGAGGACAATAGTGTATTATCAAGGGAGACTTCAAACTCATAACATCTGTGAGATAAGATCAAAGGGATTAGGAAATTGGAAGAGGAAAATCAACATTTTAAACAAGTCATTCACTTTAGACTAATATTGGTAGACATTATCACCACAAATGGGTTGTACAATTGGAACAAAAAGTGAGGGAGGGCCCAAATAATAGAAATAAGGTTCGAAATATTCTTTTTCTTAGAGGCGTTCTAGAAAAAAATCTACAATGTACTAACAAAGGTGCTACCCAAAGGAAACTTTGACCATTGGCCCATATCCTTACAATTGGATAGCAATGGAACTCCACGATCCATCCCATCTCGGTTCAAGAATTTTTGGCTCACTGATCCAAACTTCAAGAAAACAATACGGGAATGATGGAAGGAGGAAAATAGTATGAACCAAAATGTACAAACCACAACAAAATCTCAAATCCATTCAGTACAAACTCAAACAATCGAACAAATAGGAGTTTGGGGATATCTGCAAAGACAGATGAAAATTGGAGCAAAAAATGGATATGATACAACAAGAAATAATGGATACATGAATGATTAAAGACTCAGGAAAACGAGAAAACAGTTGAGGAAATCATCACTGTTTGAAATGATCAAGAAGATTTTTTATGAAAGCAAAACTTTAGAGCTTGTTGGCTCAAAGATTGTGACAAATGTGTGATTCTTCCACCAAATCACCATGCAAAAGATGAATCACAATAAAATACAATTCCTACACAAAGCATAAGGTTCCAAACGAGAATAACATAGAGACAAAACATGATCTCACCAACTTTATTGGTAAACTTCTCTCAAAACCCCCAATGGATAGAAGTCAAGCAATGGAAGATATCCTTAGGAAATCCCCAAGCTGGTCATAAATGAGAAAATGTCCTCCTTATGCAACAAATAATTGATGAAGAGGCCATATAGGTTGTAAAATACATGTCCTCATGCAAGGCCCTAATACCAAATGGATTCATAGCAGACTTGTTTCAAGCCCACTGGAAGGACATTAGAAAGGAAGTGTATGAGGTGGTACTAGAATTCAAACAAATATGGGGACTTATCAATGATTTCAACTCCACCTTCCTTTCTATCATCCCCAAGGAAGGAGAATTTGTCTCAAAACAAAATTTATGAATCATCTCTCTCTAATATCATCTACAAAATAATCATCAAGGTTATATCCAATTTCCTTAAGTCAATCATGCATCATATTATCTCACAAGAGTAGGGAGGATATATTGAAGGCATGGAAATCCTATGTGGTATCATAGTATCCCATGAAGAAATCCATATGTTCAAGAGTAGCAAGAATCTATGTAGGTTGATAAAAATTAACATGCCATAATATTTTGATATATTAAATTGGAAGTTCTTAGAAAATATCCCAATGACTTTTGACATCTCCCATATCTAGTTGGATGAGTATTAAAACTAGTGTCCAATTCTTTCTCAAACTTAGTTAATGGGGTTCCCTCAACCCATTTTATCCCCTCCATAGGTATAAGGCAAGGTGATCACCTATCCCCTTTCCTCTTTCTCCTCACAGTGAAAGGCTTGAGATGCTCTCTAAAAATAGTCACTGTCAACAATTCAATCCAAAGCCCCAAATTGTCCACTGAAGGTAAATCCCTCTTGCATCCCCAATTTGTAGATGACAACCTTTTAGAAATCTTATCCTCTAAGGAAGCCAAAACCCTCAAAAGTATTGGACACCTTCTTGGTATCCTCAAGTGGTCAAACTGATAATGCCAACTCTTAGATTTGCTTTTTCAAAACCAAGCCAAATATCTAGGACAACATCTACAAAATTACAGGCTTTTAAATGGGAAACCTTCCATAAAAATACCTTATACTCCATCTCCTCAAATCCTTCCTCCAACACTTCTCTTTGAAATACTTGTTTCATAAACTGGAGTAGTTCCTTGGTAGTTTGACCCTCTGTCAACTTTTCCTAGTCGAGAAAGTTACCTTAATCAAATTTGTCCCTAAGTCCTTTTATTGTATCTGTTCTTTTCTCTAGAATTAATTAATGCAATCAAATCTATCCAAATATTTGTTTTTTGAGGTGGAGTAGATAGGAAAAAAACGACCCTTGATTTCTTAGGACCAATTTTGCATTTCGAAGAAGTTGGGAGATTTTGGAATTAGAGATATACATGTGATGAACAAATCCTTGGGAAGTAAACTATGGTGCCGATGGATTAAAAAACAACAAATCTCTTTGGTCAAGGATCTATAAAGAGAAATATGTAGACAGATGTAAAAAGTCACTCTCTATAGATTGGAGAATCACCTTGGGGCCTCCCTTATTCGGACTAACACATGGAAGAACATCGATCTAGTGAAAAACTACATTTTTTTCTAAGGTCATAGGTGGAACCTCTACCTTAATGTGGGAAGAGTCATAATAGTGAAGAGCAACCTTAACTTTAACTCATTCCCTACAAATCATGCAACGATATTTCATCAACTAGAAAAGAAAAACTCTACATCAAGGACCATTGGGAGGACAACTTCTAACCCTAGGGACCACAACACTTCTTTACTAGTACCAATTGGAATCTTTGACAACCTAGACTGCAGAAATAGAAGAAGAAAAGAAATGTAGACTATGGGAAATACTTCATGGTAGAAAATTTAGGTTCATAGGATTGAAAGCTACAAGGTCTTACATAGTGAAGGAATCATAGTGAAACTATTGAACACATGTTCGATCACTACATAATAGTAAATAAGTCACGGGAGAAGGAAGCCACCATATTTAGAAAATAAGATAGAAACAAAAAAATCAATCTAGAAACCTTGGAGCATTTGAGACAACACCCCTTGATTTACCCTACCCTCAACCACACATGGACAAATTTACCAACATTCCTATTATAGAAAACTTGGAAGGAGTGCAACCACAATTTTTTTTAAAGACTAGTGAAAAGATCAAAACACACTTTGGAAAACAATAGAGAACAATATCAAGGAAACAATTCAAGTAGTTGAGGGAAAAAATATAGAAGAATCACGCCCAAGCAATGGTCATAAATTTTGTGACTATTTGGGAATCAAACTCCACCCTCATAAACATAGACTCTATCAAACAACCATCAAGGGCAAGAGCCTTGAGAATTTGTGTCCACCCCCTCTAAACTTAGTCAAACTAAAATTTGATGCAACTTCCAAAGGAAACCTAGGCCCGCGAGCATCAAGAGAGTATTCAGATATTGTAAGAAAACCATTATTAGAATCAACATTGGGATGCGGGGCACATACATTGACAATTTAGCTTAATTGCAATCTTTAGAAGAGGGAGTCCATCTGGAAACATAACATAACTACAACTTGAATATGGAGAGAGATTATCAAATCTTATAAAGGTAATAAAATGCCTCCTCAATGGAGGTTCGCCAAAAAAGATAATCACAAAATGGTGTCTAGCCATAATCGCAGACATGATTTCTTTTAAGATTGCAAGCCTTAAAAAATCCAACCCTCCAATATAAAGAGGATGGCTAAGAAACTAGCATACAAACTAGCAAACAGAGGGATTTGCTGCAAACACTCTAACATGGATAAAGATTGGGAAACCATGCAGGACAATGATCTCAAATGAGATTGTCTTAGGATTAATGGAGATGATCTCACCAACTTGCATGCGATGTTTGTGAGATGACTTGACCTCCCTGTACACTCACATTGAAATTGAAGAACAAGGATTGAAGTATTATCATGATTGGTTTGAAGGGTTTAGGACTTTCTTGGGGCAGGGTAGACCTTTTCTCTGCACTAAAAGGCTTGTACATATAGGAAGTTGATGTTTATCACCTGAATAATGACAATAGGGCCCATTCTAGCTTTTAGCTTCTTAATGGTTGACCATCCTAGTGAAATAATGGCTTCCCCAAATTAGGCTCATAATGCGTAGTAGGAAAGGAGACTTAGTGGAGGAGACCCAAATGGCAACGAGACAACCATTGATGCATGAAAAAAGGGAGTGAGTCCCCATTCTAATATGCCAAGTTGATAGGATCAAGGAGGGATAGATGTTAGGGAGGGATCATCGCTTCACTAAAGAAGACCATGGAAAAGTTAACACTTAGGAGGCACCTTTAGTTCACAAAGGCCATCCCCTAGCTTGTAGGAACCACCAAGAGCAGAGTGGGAAACATAATAGGTCATGAAAGAATCACAATAAATCTCAAAGGATCGCAAGAGGTTTTGATAGTAGGCACATAACCACTGGTCCAATGATTGCAAAAGATAGAAGATGGGTTTACAAAAAAATGGGGGAGCTACAAGCAACACCAAAATTGAAGAGGAACTGACACATATTATCCAAAATTCAAGCTTCTTTAGAAGCAAGAATATCAGGTACTCATTAACTTTAGATTTTTATCAACTTATGAAGAGCTAATTGCATGTCATTTAGACTATGTGGAGGAAGGTAGCAAGCTAACACAACAAATAGTTAATGAGGAGCTCCACCAATTGAATGATAAGTACTACTCTCTGCTCCAATCCCTAAAAGGATTAGATAGAGCTACATATTAGGAAAATGAAGATAATATAAATCACATGGGATAGATCCCCAACATCTTATCTCCTTAGAGGATATAGACTACCCAAAAGAGGTTTGGGTTTATTATTCCCTTCTACCCCTACAACTTTTATGTTTTTCTACAAAAATTTTAGAGGTCATCCACCAATTTCCCTTCAAAGTGTTTTTATTTTTTTATTTTTATGTATATGGTAGGTGGTAAAGGCCATAGGCCATGGCATAAAAAAAACTATGTTTTCCTTTCCTGTCAAAGTGTTTTATTATTATGTTAGTTGGTAAAGGCCAGAGGTTGTGACATAACAAACTTTGTTTCCCTAACTTTCATTTTTATTTGAGGCTAAGGCTTCATAATACAAATACAATCATAAATTTTGTTTTGAAAAAAGTCAATTTATGAGCTTGATAAAACATATTAGAAGTTTAAGATTGAAACACTTCACCTAAAATTATCTACCATGGCATGGCATTTTTGTTACCTATAATTTAAAAAAAAAATCTTACCCTTTCCTAAACAATAATAATTACAATAGACATAATTATATAAATTTGAAAAAATAAAATAAAAATAAAAATAACCCATAATAATCACAATACACAAAGTAATAAACACAATGCACATAATTATATAAACTTGGAAAAATCAACTCTAAATGACAAAACAAAACACTCATCTACAGCTAAAACATTATATAAACTTGAAGTGATAAGGAACCATATAAATTCATAATACAGCCCAAAAAAATCAAAACATATTTTGAAAAATTATTATGTAAAAGTAAAGGCAAATTATTATGGAAAAGTAAAGGCAACATGCTAGAGAGGCATGTTCTTGGTCAAACGAGGTGGTACTTGAGATTTCACAAAAGGCACCATCGCCATATAAAAAATACGAATAAAAAAAACTCACCCAAGATAAATTAACCAAAGTTGCTTTCTGTCAACGCATGAATTAACTTTAGAAGGTTTATTCTTTTGTAAGTTTGCTTTTTTTAAATTGGTTTGCAAAATTTAATGGTTAATTAACAAAAAAAATTAGATCAAAAAATACAAATATAGATGAATTATGCTATTATGTATTAAAGCATTCTATTATATAGAAATGCAGTCAAGCATTCTAGATAAAAAAATGATTAAAAAACTCAAAAATTATATAAAAAAATACAAATATGGAAGAATTATGTTATTATACATTAAAGCATCCTATTATATATGGAAATGCAGTCAAGAAGATAAATAAAAAATGATTAAAAAACTCTTTCACCACAATGGTTGACATAGTCCGGTTAAGACTTCAGTATTATAAACCAAAACATGATAAGTATTATAAACCAAAACATGACAATAATACTATGTCTCTCAAACAATAGTGTATATTTCCACATAGATTGATTGATAATTACAAAAGAAAAAATTTCACTAACTTGGTTTGAAATGATTTTTTTTATGGACAATTCATAGAATAAAAAAAATCTTCAAAGTGCAATTCTGGTGCCTGTAGAAAAGTTTGTGATTAACTAGCATGTCAATTATAGTTTAAATATTTTAAGCTGAAATGAATATTAAAATTTGTAAATAGTTTTTTTTTAATTATTTTTTCAAAATCTTCTTAAGTTTTAGATAGACATTCATAACATTGTATTTTTGTTGTTTTTCTTTATATCAAAATTTACAAAATAAATTTTCACCTAGAATGCAAATAATGTGTTCAAGTTTTAATAAAAGTTATTGAAATATATATATATATATATATAAAATAGTATTTATATAAACCAATATTTGGAATTTGTAAAATAGTATTTTTACAATTTTTTTTGTTTAAACTTTTCTAGATTTTAGATAGGCATTTGTAACATATTATACATTCAATTTCCTTGATATCAATCATGGTATTGCAAAATGTTTGAAGGTA
>LPNX010015017.1:169488-189890 GCA_001517045.1 Pseudotsuga menziesii | reverse complement strand
ATCTTGCGTTTCAATGTAGTGTGTTAATTTTAGTTCACATAATGTAGTGTGTTAATTTTAGTTCACATATTTTAGAACCAGACATTGAAATCCCTAAACAATAATTTATAGTGATTTTTTTGAATCCTTCCTTGCTTTCAATTTGACATTTGTAACATAGTATATCAATCACACTCTAGTTATTTTATGACTTGCTCACTAAAATATCTAGATAATTGTTTTCAATGATTTTGAAGGGTTTCATAGAAATCATGTTTATGGTGATTCGATGATCACATTTAAACAATCTAATAAAAATTTTCTATAATGCTACAACAAAAATGGCCTATGATTTTCTTGGAACTGAGTTGTTAAATGTAAAACAGATTTGTGTTTTTGTCTTTTCTTAAATTGAATTGCTAGATCTAAAGAAGAAATATAGTTTAAACTTGAATTCAACTCGTTAGTTATGGTGATAAGGTTTTATGATTTGCAAAAAGGGAACCACTAGATAAACATATTTTTCTTCTGGTTGGCTTCTGCACTTTGTCTCTTAGCAAATGCTATTCTTGCATTTTCAATAATCTAGATTCCTAGTTGGTTGCAAACAATGACCATTCCCCACTACATTTATGCAATTTAACAACAACAACAAAAGTCAACTTTCAAATATTTTGATGTATTAAATCGGAAGTTATTAGAAAACATCCCAATGACTTTTGACATCTCCTATATCTAGCTGGATGAGTATTAAAACTAGTGTCCAATTATTTCTCAATCTTAGTTAATGGGGCTCCCTCAACCCATTTTATCCCCTCCATAGGTATAAGGCAAGGTGATCACCTATCTCCTCTCCTCTTTCTCCTCATAGTGAAAGGTTTGAGATTCTCTCTAAAATAAGTCACTGCCAACAATTCAATCCAAGGCCCCAAACTCTCCATTGAAGGTAAATCCCTCTTGCATCCCCAATTTGTAGATGACAACCTATTTTTAGAAATATTACCCTCTAAGGAAACCAAAACCCTCATAAGTATTGGACACCTTCTTGCTAGCCTCAAGTGGTCAAACTGATAATGCCAACTCTTAGATTTTGTTTTTCAACACCAGGCCAACTATCTAGGTCAACATCTATAAAATTACAGGATTTTAAAGGGGCAACCTTCCATCCAAATATCTTATCCTCCATCTCCTCAAATCCTTCCTCCAACACTTATCTTTGAAAGACTTGTTTCATAAACTGGAGTAGTTCCTTGGTAGTTGGACCCTCTGTCAACTTTTACTAGTTGACAAAGTTACCTTAATCAAATTTGTCCCTAAGTCCTTGCCATTGTATCTCTTATTTGCTCTATAATTCATTAATGCAATCAAATCTATCCAAATATTGTTTCTTTGAGGTGGAGTATATAGAAAACAAAAGCAAGCTTGATTTCTTGGGACCAATTTTGCATTCCGAAGAAGTTGGGAGATCTTGGGATTAGAGATAAACACATGATGAAAAAATCCTTGGGAAGTAAACTATGGTGTTGATGGATTAAAAAGCAACAAATCTATTTGGTCAAGGATCTAGAAAGAGAAATATGTAGACACATATAAAAAGTCACTCTCTATAGATTGGAAAATCACCCCAGGGCCTCCCTTATTCAAACCAACACATGGAAGAATAATGATCTAGTGCAAAACTACATTTTTTCTAAGGTCATAGATGTAACCTCTACCTTAATGTGGGAAGATTCATACTAGTGAAGAGCAACCTTAACTTCAACTCATTCCCTACAAATCATGCAATGATATTTCATGAACTAGAAAAGAAAAACTCTACATCAAGGACCATCAGGAGGACAATTTCCGACCCTAGGGACCACAACACTCCTTTGTTGGTACCAATTGGAATCTTGGACAACCTAGACTGCAGAAATAGAAGAAGTAAAGAAATGTAGACTATGGGAAATACTTCATGGTAGAAAATTTAGGTTCAGAGGATTGAAAGGTACAAGGTCTTACATAGTGAAGGAATCATATTTCTTAGAACTAAATAAGCTAGAGGTAGATTACAACAAGCTCTAGGAAAACGTCTAGAAGTGAGCCCTTTGACCAAAGATAGTGAACTTCCTATGAAAAATAGCAAGTAAAAGTCCTCACATGGATACATTTTTCTACTGCGCTCTTTACTTGATCACCCTACTTTGGTGCAAAAAGGAAATCCTTTTGACATTGGGATAAACCCGTTTGCAAAGTCTGTACCATAATTATGGAGAGTAAATATAGATGCACACTTTATGTTGGATGCCTATGCAACACAAAATACGTCAGTTCTTACATAACCAAAATAAATCGAACTATGATAGCTGCATTGAAAAAGACCAGAGAACAATTTCTTCTTGATAATGACGGGAAAATTGAAACTATACACAAACTTGGAAACACACTTTTGAATATGTAGCATATGTCCACTAGACAAGCAACCCATGTTGTGCTTTCATTTCCTTTTCATTCATCTTCAAAAAACAAATAGTTTCATAAACACTTCACTAGATGATAGGCAAACGATTGTATTAAAAAGGCCTTTGCTATTGCAAAAAGAATCTAACGATCCAGAGGACATTGCCTCTGCTTATATTTTGGACAAATATCTTGCATTCCTTGTTGAACTTGAAAATATTTTGTTGGTGAAATATGCATCTTCTTATTCTTTTGTTCATGCAATCGTCGTAAAAAGAAATCAACCATGTATCATACACTATATACATTATAACAAAGGAAAAGATCTCGAGAACTATTTTCAAGAGAAATTGATTCTCTATCTACCACATAGAGACAAATGCATGTCCCTAAAAGAAAAATTCAAAACATGGTTTGATGCATTTATGATTTACATAGAAAAAACAGATCACGTCGAACAAAAAATTTGTCGCAAAAAGCATCTAAAAAGTGGGGTCCAGTGGACACCGCAGTTGAAATGATTCAAATGAGATCTAAATACATGTATGAGGCAGATCCATCGACAAACAAAATCACCACTATGTATTCTTTTGAACAATATCACATGCAAAATGACCTTATGCAAAAATATCATAACCATGCAATAGAACAAGTTGACATTTGCAAACTGATAGAAAAACCATTTTTGCTATCCATGGATCAATATCATGTTCTTAGAAAAAAACTCAATGGTGAGCAAGAGACAATAACAAAAGAAATAAATATAAAAAAAATGATTTGTTGACTTTAGTTTACTTGTTCTTAATTGGAGGGGTGGGAACATGTAAAACCCATATAGAAAAGATAATTTATCATGGGTTGTTGCACTATTATGACAATGAAATTGGAAGTGATCCTTTGAAAAAAGAAGGCCTTTTTGTTGCAATTACTGGAAAAGATGCATACAATGTAGATAGTGTTACAATCCATTTTGCACTAAGGTTTCCATTAGGCTCTTCAAAAGTTCTTCCTCTAAGTTCTAACTCTTGACTTATTAACAAAGGTATATGCACAATTGCAAGTGTTTCTAATTGATGAAGTCTCTTTGATAGGATCTTGAATGTTGTATAACATCGAGAAGAGACTAAGAGAAATTATGCATAGTCCAACAAAGCAATTTGGAGGCCTTGATGTCATTTGTTTTGGAGATATTTTCCAGTCGTGCAACCTGTTCACGATTCCTAGATCTTTCAACAACCAAAATTCCAAAAACAAATATTCCCATATATATTTTGGATTGACAATGTCGAACTATATGAGCTTAAATCATTGTCAAATAAAAGAACAAATAATTTATAGCTATACTAAATAGAATATGAATTTGTTCACAAACCATCAATGACATTGACTTCTTAAATCGACATTGTTACAAGGAACCACCAATGGATCCAAAATTCCCATATCTAATTTATTGTAACAAACATTATGCAAGAACGTAATTCAAAGATGTTGTCTCATGTCAATACAGAGACAATTGCGCTCATATCACATGATAGAAAAATTGATCCACTTGACAAAGACACAAATATGATGAAGGCAACGCCATTGCCTTCTATAATAAATTTGGTAAAAAACATGCTTGTTAAACTGATAGGGGGAAACTACTCAATTGATGAGGGCTTGGCCAATGATGCAAAAGGCTTGTTCAGACATTATACACAAGGAAGCCTTGATTTTATCTAGATAGAATTCCTGGACACAAAAATTGGCTTAGATGAAAGAACAAAAATGCAAAATCTATTTACACCTGACATAAAAAACGAATGGACACCAATAAAAAGAATCACAAATCAAGTGATTTCTAAAAGTAGAGCTAATGTTATGAGAACACAATTCCCAATTCATGTGCACACACGATCCATAGAGAACAAGTCCTGACGATGGAAAGATTGGAGTTTTATTTGAAAGGTGTTAAAAAACATGGCCTTGTGTACACATCTTTGTCTCATGTCAAAGACATCAAATTTCTTTATATTTTGAATATACTAGAAGAAAAGAAATTCTCTTTTTGCCCAAAAGTAGCCATTGAAATAGATAGAATTCAAAAGCATAAGCCTTGGCAATTGCAATATGCCTTTAGTTCAATGCCAAATGATGAACATTTAATGATTTGCACACTCAACACTCACAACTTGCGATTGCACAATGATAGTTTTGCAAATGACAATGAATTGACGCAATCTGACATCATATGCCTTTAATAAAAATACTTGCATACAATGCCTATCGACACAAGATTCACGGAACAATACAATTGCCTATCGGTCTTTTAGGTGCATGGTATTCTTATAATCATAAAGAAAAACATTCCTATAGTCAAATCAGAAAATTTTAAAGGGAAGTCAATTGAGGCTATTGCCACTGAGATAATATACCATCTTAGATCCAAATCCTAGGCTCTATCAAGCCCCAAGAGGGATCAAATCTCTCGAGGTGCAAACCTCTTCTTAGGTATTGCACTCAAGGAGCTATCTGCTTTGGTGTGTCCTATATATATCCATTGATTTGATTCAAACCAAAAGACACATCTTTTTATTTAAGGTGGACATATAATATTTTTATTATTAATATTTAATATTATTTATGGTCAACATATAATATTTATTATTATTTTTTATTTTGTTAGGAACGAACATTACAACATCTCTCCCATACATGGTTTTAAAACCATGTGCAAGGCCCTCCTAAAACCATGGGTTGTTTAGGAGGTCTTGCACATGGTCTTAAAACCATTTGCAAGGCCCTCCTAAACCATGTACAATAAAACCATAGGTTGTTTAGGAGGCCTTGCACATGGTTTTAAAACCATTTGCAAGGCCCTCCTAAACCATGTACAATAAAACCATGGGTTGTTTAGGAGGCCTTAAAACCATGTGCAAGGCCAACATTTTTTTGCAGATAATTCAATTTTTTATTATTTTGTTAGGTAGAAACATTATGACATCTCCCCCATATTGTGATTTTTTTTAACCCACTAAATTTTTAATTTTGTATTGTTTTGTTAGGTAGGAACATTACAACATCTCCCCCATATTGTGTTGTTTTTCTGGTCGACTGTAACACCCTGGTTTTGACCCCAAGGGGGAGGGGAATGTGTGCCCCGGTTTCGACCCCATGGTATTGAATTGCATATGATGTAAATATTTTTATGTGACAATGGTGTGGAGGTCAAGACAAAGGCCCCACCATCAATTTAGCATTTTATGTATTGACAATTAAAATCGATGCCGATGGTTTATGTGCTAGACATGCAAAATATATATTTGGAGACATCATGTAAAAATGCAAATTAAAAAAAATACCACAACTAGCTATGCGCCGCAACGTTAAAGAGATGGGGGCATGATTTCACAAGGAATAGGGAGGGGGAAACAATCAAACCTTTGAGCCAATGGGGAAAAACCAAATGTCAAAGGGGGAAAACCCATAAAGTTGTCAACTACCCATTTTGTCTTTTGCGCCTAGTCATCTAGAAGTTGGTTGAGGAAGTTATTTCCTTGGGATTGGAAAGGTATGGAGGTCAAATTCGAAATGGAAAGATCAGCCATTTTGGAAAAAACGTGTTTTTGACTTGTGGGGCAAGTAAATGCTTGGAAATGCATGCCCAAGCCATTATTCACCCACATCTTTTATTCCTCACCCATTGTCATTCACGTTGGGCTCTCTCACACAGCTAAAGCTTGTTGAGCTCTCTCCCTCACAATTTCCCGTCGTTTCTTCATTTCTCCATGCCCATAATTCATTTTTTGTTGTTGGGAAAATGAGAATAAGAGAACCATGATTTTGGAGTTTGAACACGGGGACTTCACTTAGTGAACCTCTTACATATCATGTACGATCGTGGGATATTAAAGAATACCCTTAATTTCCATAGATATTGACCCAAACTCTTTTTGTTGAAACCCCCTCTCAATACTTAAAACCTCCTACCCACCCCTTTTTATACCTCAATCCTTATAAACCACCCTACCCACCCCCACCTTAAACCCCTTATCCCCCCCAATACCTGCAATATATTGGTTGAACTTTTGATAATTTTAAAACCCACAATATGAACTAACGTGATAGGATATTGGTCAACAAGTGAAGACCTCATGGGTTTGAAGAGGCCATTTTTTCCCATGTGAAGCCAACAAATGATTTCTAAATTCAAATCCATGAGCTAGGGGTTTGTAGAGGTCGTTTTTTCCCTATGAGCAAGATGGGAGTTCTCCTTCACATTTTTTTTCTTTCTGTTGTTCCTTTTTTTCTCCATGGTTGGGAATCTGTTTCGTGTTGCTGAGTGCATGTGCAGCAGGGATTTACATTTTGGGTGTTTGCTGGGGCCGGATTGCTCTCGAAATGCCCATAAGCTTTTTCTGATTTGGGATTCATGGTTTGGGTGTGAATGATGGTCGTTTTTGCTCCTAAATGTCCCTAAACGTTTTGTGAAATCGATTTTGGTTCCCAATGTTGTTTTCCCCTTTGTTTCCATTTTCGTTTTGGATTTCCATGGACATTTTGTTCATACCCAGCTGTTGTGTATGGATGTGAATGCCTTGTGTTGGCTTGTTTCCTTAGCAGCCCTAGAAAACCCACTTGTTAGATGGCTGGTTGTGTTTTGATTAGAAGGTTGGCTTGGTTGGGTAAGTTCAAGGAACCCATCCGTTAATTGGTTGATTTTGTGTTTGATGTAAAGTTTGGCTTGCCCGAGTAAGTCCAAGGAACCCCTATGTTATTGGCTTGTTGCCTTAAAAGCCTGTGAAACCCAGTTGTTCATTGGCTTGGCGGGAGAGTCTGTGAAACTCAACTATGTTGATTTGACTGTGGATGTATGGTATTGCTGTGTGTAAGCCTTTTGTTCCCTAGTTCCTTGTGGAAATCATGCCCAACTCAGGGGTGGCAGTGATGCTGAGATATTGATGAGCACACTAGCCTATGGTTGGGTGGACATTGCAACAACATAGCTAGTTGCGGAGAAGCTTCTTCTTAAGATAAGTATTCTTATGTGCTTAATCTCTACAAACTATTTGTTTTATGAATTAATATGAACATGTTGAATGTGTTGAATAAGTTTTGCTTCCATTGTATATTTCATGTATGATGCATTTGTGTATGTATTTTATGTTTATGTTCATGGGGCAAGATTGCTCGTTTGTTAGTAGCAACAGCGTAGTCGCATCCTCTCCTGGTTGTTAGAGGAGAGGAGACGTGACATCGACATTTATTTTGGAAAATAATTAAAAATTTTATTTCTTATTATTTTGTTAGTAATAAACGTTACTAACAAACATTACAAAATAATATCGACAAACGTTACAAGATCTCTCTCATACTGGGTTGTAGAGTGCCTCTCGGCGCAATGATAGCATTATGTTGAAAGTAACCAGCATAGATCCAAATCCCAGGCTTTATCAAGTGCCAAGAGGAATCCCTCTCGAGGTGTAAACCTTTTCCTAGGTATTGCACTCAAGGAGCTATCAGCTTTGGTGTGTCCTATATATAGCCATTGATTCACATATTTTTATTTAAGGTCGACATATAATATTTTTATTATTAATATTTAATATTATTTATGGCGGACTTATAATATTTTGTATTTTGTTAGGAAGAACATTACAACATCTCCCCATACATGGTTTTAAAACCATATGCAAGGCCTTCCTAAAACCATGTGTTGTTTAGGAGGCCTTGCACATGGTCTTAAAACCATTTGCAAGGCCCTCCTAAACCATGTACAATAAAACCATGGGTTGTTTAGGAGGCCTTGAACATGGTTTCAACATTTTTTTTTGTCCATAATTCATTTTTTTATTTTTTATTATTTTGTTAGATACAAACATTACAACATCTCCCCCATATTGTTAGGTTGTTTTTTGGCCTGGGCTATAAAGCTCCCCTGGGTGCAATAAACATTTATGTTAGACCATACACTATGCTTCATAGCCTTTTTAACATGCTAAATCACCTATTATAAAATAGCACAATCACCACACTTTGTGATAGATGGTGACTTTAACATCTACATGCTACAAGAAACACCACCGAAAAGAAAATTGCAATGGCCTTGCTTTCCATATTTCAATTGTATATTGGACTAACCACAATTCTGGTTTCTTGCTAGTTCCTTCCAAAGTTACCTAGTTTATTTGTCATGTATAGTTCAAGTTTGAAACAAACTTAATATTGTTGTGGACATAATTTATAACAAAATAACAATTATTTTCATAAATAGAATTATTTGCAAAGAAAACATGTTCAAAAAATCTACTCGTTTTTATTGTTGTTGCGATTGCATTCCCTCCATTGAAATGAAGGTCATTCTATATATATATATATATAGTCTTCTTATAGAGTTTGTTTTTTCTTTTGTATTCTCTTTTATGCATTTGGTAAGTTGAAATTTTTTTATACACATTGCTCTTTTCTTTATGCATGGACATGGGTAGAGTCCATATAATCCTTATGCAGCAGGATCCCTAAGCTTTCTGACACACAGAAAGTAAACAATTTGCATTGGTTTGAACCTATTGTTGAAAACATGTCAAAGACAAACAACACAACTTCAGACATAGTGCTAAAAGTTAAAAGTGCAGCACCAGACATAGTAGCAAACATAGATAACACAAAGAGGTTGCAATCAACTTACTCGCCTTTTCTTAGTATTTGCTTCTCCATTAAACCAAACAATATTCCAATTAATTTCTTCATTTCCTATTGATCACCTGCAAGTTGTTGATGTTTGTCCACTCCATAAGTTGCGTATTAAAACAAACATCTCTACAGCCGCCGACTATCATACAACTCTGTACAATAGCATCTAACAACATGTTCGAAGGAGATGTTTTGGTTGTCTATGGACCTTCACAGAACAAGAACCAAAATTGTCCTGTGAAAGAAAATATGTTGCATACAGAACTAGTAGACAAAGACAGAGAGATGATTATCACAACCAATGTTAACGACAATTTAATCAAACGGGTTTAGTGGTTTTCTCCAACCTGGAAAAAGTGTTAGAACTAGCAAATTTGGCCTAAAAAAGAATGGCCAGTATGAGCGAGAAGATGCAAAATATTCGATTATATTACTAGCAAATACTGCAATTGAATCAATTAATCAAGTTTGCACAATGCACAAACTTCTTCTAGATATGAGAATTAGTGAACTTATATCCTCCAATGACACTTATGCATTTGGATCTGTTGCAACACAATACACCAATATACAATTTGATTTCTACATCTAAGACGACGACACAACAAATGATCATGCAACTGTAAACATCATTGTCTTACTAGTAAATATATTTCATGTCAAACACATTTGCCTCTTTTGTATTTTTCTTCTTAGTTTCTTTCAATGCACAAAATAGTTGATGCTATAATACCATTCTTCTCATTTGTTTTTGAAACTCTGATATCTATTTGCTCCTGGATTGCAGTTACATGTAGGTGAAGCATATAAAGAGCTTTTCCTACAAGTGTAAGAGCAGCTTGCATTTGACGATCCACCTTTTTATATGTTCAAAAACATAGTAAGAAACAGCCCCAAAGGAGTCCACCTGATACGAACATCGAGAGAAACATTCATCGATCCCTTAAATGATGATTGTGCAATTCAAAAATTGATCTCGGTTGTTGAATCAATAACACATGGTTGTTAATACATTTCCCTCTTTCTATGTTCCTGTGCTACAAAAAAATTGCACATACATATCGCACAACTTAAGCATTGTTAATAACCCATACAACATCCAAAAAATAAATAAATAAATTGTTTTTTGTTTCAGACTTATTGGAACGAAAACTAGCAGCCTGAACTTCTCTTTACAATTTTCAGTGTTGTGCAAATTAAACAAGGACTACTTAAACCCAAAAGATCATTTGCCCCTCCGTTTCGATCTATCAACAACACCTGCAATTTTCCAATGGTTCAGAATTTCCTGCCCTGCAAACAGGAAACAAAAACTAGACATGAGTATATTTTGGAATGTAATCTTATAGCAACTTATGGCTTGATAGAGTGTACTTTGCAAGGTGCAATGCTTTAGACAAATTGTCCATCATTTGTAGTTGTTTTGTATGAAGAATACTAAAAAGTATTTAATCAACAATTTTCAATCTGTGCAGGTTTTGTGAAGAATGATTATTTACGTTGTTCGTTTGGTCCATCCAATGGACCAATAGTTAAGTCAAGTCAATCATTGACTTCGCTGTTGGTATGTTGGATGGACGGAACACATGTTTTTTAAGCTCAAGTGGTTCGTTAGCAATGGACAAAAGAATGACAAAATTGAGCAGACATTAATAAACATTAACCCTTTTCACAGAGTGGAAAGTACTTTCTGTCAGAAGCCCAGAAACGTCAAATCTTTTATTCCCAGATCGCATTCTAGGGTTCTAGAGTATGTGATGTTTTATTTTTTTGTTTCTAAGTGATTTGGCCGGCAATTTTTTATTCATCAAAGTCAATCTCCGGATCTGAAGTCCAAATTCCACAACCTTCGTTCAGATCTGTGCATAAGATCTTCCAGAGGCACACAGACGTGGCACAATTGTGAGAGTTGATCTCGTGTGCCAGATCTGTGTGCCTTTGGAAGATCTTATGCACATATCTGAATGAAGGTTGTGGACTTCAGATCCAGAGATTGACTCAAGGAGATTATGAATAAAAAATTGCCTACTTAGAAAAAAAATAAAACATCATACATGCTAGAACCCATGCATCATATTCATCTCCATTGAAGGTCTGACATAAACCTTCTAGTGTTAAGATATTTCTTTCTTCTTCAAAATCTTCTGGCAATGCTTTTGGTAGCACCATCTTCAAGAATCAATCTTCTTGATCTAGATTAAAACCTCCAATAAGATTAGATCTATTGGTGTGTGCTTTCCACTTTGTGAAAAGTCTTACCCAAAGAGATAAAAATAAAAAAAAATACACCCCATTCTTCGTGTGTACTTTCCAATATGTGAAAAGGCAAAACATGCAAGACAATAAGGAATAGATCAAGCCATGGGCTCTGATACCATGTAAAAGAAAACAATGGGGCACAAGAAACACTAAGGCCAGATTGAATGCCTTCTCATTATTAAGAACAGTTTAAATAGGAAATACAAATGACAATACTATGGCAAACTACCATAAGTGAATAAATACCATGGGTGACCTAACTCACTAACTAACCACACGTGAGATTACATTCTTTAACACTTTCAAAATATGTATATTTTCCACATTCTCTTTATTGATCCAAACATATTTCCTTCAACTAGCACAACCAAAAAAAGCTAAAAAAATTGTACCAAACTGCCAAGCTCTCTTTCATTGACATTTTTTATATCTCTGTTCTTTCGAACGACAACTACCTTTAAACAAGAGCATAGCTTTGACCACCTTATTCTCAGTTGCAATAGATTGTATCTTGCAGCCAACATCAACGTTTTTAATACCAAAACTATTTACTCATTCCAGTATTTTCACATCTTTGCATGTCCAATAAAGAATTGGACCAAATGATGCAGTTTCTTTATCTGCATTACAAATCGATTCCTACCAACTGGAAAACAATGCTCGCTTTTGCAACAATGACATTTTACTTTCATCGATCACTAGTTTTTCTTGATTTTCCAATATACACCAATCAATTAGTCAATTTTGGTTATGGATATTTGGTTAGTTTTATTATAGAATCTTTGTCATTGAGCTGATTCATTGCAAACTTCTGTTGTCAACAATCTTGACAAGTGTTTCTTATAATTGCAATTTGTTCCAAGCATGTACCAAAAAAAAAATTATAGCAACTACCAAACTAGTCTCTTTTTGCTACCTGCCCTGGTTACCATTTTCTGCATTTCTCCAAACAATAAAAACTGCAATTTGTAAAGAAAAAAATAATTCAACACATTGAGTTTAAAATGAATACATTGAATTTAAAACCAAAACAATAAAATATTCTTTTTCAAATCTCTAAAATCGTACTTGCCTATCTAAAACAAACCTTCTCAAACTGTAAGTTGACTAATCTGTTGTTGTTTATTAGACACACAACAATGACACTCAACAAATATGCTACTGCATCAATAGTTATAGCTATGTTTTGTTTTCTGCATTGATTGAAATTAAAGCATTAAACAATTTTAGTTTTGTGCGATATTCCGACTCTAAAATGTGTAGAAACAGGTACAACAATGGAAAATCGAGTAATTATGCAAAAAAACCAACAAAAAAACATGTTTCTCAACCAAAAAAAAAGGAAGAAAAACATCAAGAATGTTCACTGTGATTTTTTTTTTCAGATGTGCAAATTTACATGGTGTCCACAATATGCAACAAATTTTTGTAAACACAAAAGAAGACCTTTCGGTAACAAGTATTGTTTTTTTCTTTCTTTTTCAATATTGACAATGCGCATTGTTCATGGACAACTCGATTTCATGTATTGAATTGGAAACGATACTATTCTGAAACACTTGTTATGTTTTGAAACACGGGCTTTAGCTCTCTAGTTACTAGCATTTGAAACACTTGCTATGTTTTGAAAAACTGGTTTCAAATCTCCAGTTACTAGTATCTTGAACATTAAAAATACTATTTTTTTTTACAACAGATGTTATGTTGGATCTGAGATCCACAGAGAAAATAATATACGGAAGATATTAACAAACATTCATAAATGAACACAAAAGTTTACTGTGGTAAAACCCTTGAGAGGGAAACATCCATGGAGCAATGGTATCGGTCTTCTTTATTATTCAATGAATGAAGATTACAACACCTTTCAACTCTTTGATTCTTCTCTACTAGAATATAAGAAATATATACATTTCTTTCACAGTTATTCTTAACTGAACAAACTAAATTAATTCGGTAAGTCCGTTATGCAACCACCGAGAAAACGGTTGTCACCCGTTTCCAACAATCTCCACCTTGACAACAATTTACCTGATACCTTGCTCATTTCTCTATTCATCACCTTTCCTGCAAGCCTAGAGAAGCTAGGCACCACCATAGCTTCTCTAAAGTAACCGGCTTCGTGAACATGTCTGCACTATTCTTTTTAGTGTGAACCTTTTCAAGAACCACTCCACCTTCATTAACAACATGTCTAACAAAATGGTATTTTACGGGAATATGCTTTGTCTTACTGTGATAAGCTGGATTTTTAGTCAAATGAATAACATTTTGACTATCACAAAAAACTTTTATAGAGTTCTAAACTTTTCCTAACTCACCCAGCAAACCGTTTAACCAGATTGCTTCTTTGCAAGCATGTGAAGCAGCTATATATTCTGCTTCTGTAGTGGATAAAGCAACAATATTATGAAGCTTTGACATCCAACTAATAGCTCCACCTGCAAGAGTAAAGACATAACCTGAAGTGGACCTCCTCTTGTTCAAATCATCTGCAAAATCAGAATCAACATAACCACAAACTTCATCACTACAACCATCAAAAGCGATACAATAGTTTCTTGTGCCTCTTAGATACTGAAGCACCCATTTCACTGCTGCCCAATGCTCTTTTCCTAGATTTTCCATGTATCTACTGACAACATCAACTGCATGTGAAATATCCAGTATTGTACTTATCATCGCATACATTAGACTTCCTACTGCTTTAGCATATGGTATATGAGACATATACTGCTTTTCTTCATCATTTAGGACTCAAACCTGAAGAAAGCTTGAAATGAGAAGCTAAATGGATATTAATAGGTTTCACCTTATTCATACTGAATCTCTAAAGTATTTTCTCCACATACTTCTTTTGTGATAACCACAGCTTGCCATTTTTCCTGTCTCTACGTATGCCCAAGATCTGATTTGCTACTCCTAGATCCTTCATATCAAATGTCCTAGCCAATTGATCCTTTAACCCGCTGATTTCAAACATGCTCTTGCTTGTGACAAGCATATCATCAACATATAACACCAAAATAATGAACATGTCATTTTCCAACTTTTTAAAGTACACATAATGATCATACTCACTCCTGGTAAAATTCTGACTCACCATGAAAGAATTAAATTTCTTGTACCATTGCTTGGGAGACTGCCTCAGGCCATAAAATGATTTTCTAAGCTTGCAAATAAACCTCTTGTTGCGATTCTGAATGAACCCTTCTGGTTGTTCCATGAAAATTTCCTCATCTAAATCTCCATGTAAGAAAGTTGTTTTGACATCTAGCTGCTCTAACTCCAAATCATACGAGGCAATTAGTGCTAACAAAATTCTGATAGAAACAAGTTTTACAACTGGTGAAAAAATATCATGAAAGTCAATACCTGCTTTCTGAGAAAACCCTTTTGCAACCAGTCGCTTTGTACTTCGGTACAGTGTCATCAATTCCTTTTTTCAGTTTGTACACCCATTTGCAGCCAACCACTTTCCTACTCTCCAGAAGTTCCACAAGATCCCATGTCTTGTTCTTTGCCAAAGAATCCATTTTTTCTTTCATTGCAAGTTTCCATTTGTCACTGTTAGACACTTTCAATGCTTCCTGATAACTGTCAGGTTCTCCTTCATTAGAAATGAAAGCAATAGATGTGACAAAATCATCATACCTCTTTGGAAAAGTTATGTCCCATGTAGATCTCCGTGGAGATTGTTGTGGTATCTCCTCTATTTCTGTCTGCTCATCCTCTTTCTGAGGAGTGTCCTCATGAAGATCCTCTTCCTAGACATCCTCATGATTCCCCTTTGTAGATGACTAAGTATCAAGATGAACTTGCTGAAACTGTGGTACATTAGCCTATTTCAAATCACTACTCACATCTAAATTTAATAGAGAAATTTCATTAAATGTTACATCTCTGTTTATGATGATTTTGTGGACAGTAGGATTCCACAATCTATATTCTTTAACACCATCACCATAGCCAACAAAGATTAATTTTCTTGATTTAGGATTTAGTTTGGAACGCTGATTTTTGAGAATAAGAGCATATGCTTCACAACCAAATACTCTAAGATTAGAATAATCACATTGTTGACATGTCCATACCTCTTCCAGAATTT
Source organism: Pseudotsuga menziesii (assembly GCA_001517045.1). Classification (NCBI taxonomy): domain Eukaryota; kingdom Viridiplantae; phylum Streptophyta; class Pinopsida; order Pinales; family Pinaceae; genus Pseudotsuga; species Pseudotsuga menziesii. Next base: position 174,433 of record LPNX010015017.1, on the reverse strand, counting down.
TGCAATCAATGGTCGTTGATGGTGATTGATTGACCAGGTAACAAGCTGTAAGCAATGCCTCTCCCCACAATTCCTGCTGCAAGTTTGCATTACTGAGCATACTCCTTACTCTTTCAAGAAAAGTCTTGTTCATTCGTTCAACAATGCCATTCTGCTCCGGAGTGTAAATAGTGGTATTATGCCTCTCGATCCCATCCTTCTTGCAATAATTATCAAATTCCTTAGAAGTAAACTCGGTTCCATTATTTGTTTTAAGACATTTAATGAACTTGTCGTGCTCTTTAAGAGCATATGCTTCACAACCAAATACTCTAATATTAGAATAATCACATTGTTGACCTGTCCATACCTCTTCCAAAATTTTGCAGTCAATGGTCGTTGATGGTGATCGATTGACCAAGTAACAAGCTGTAAGCAATGCCTCTCCCCACAATTCCTGTTGCAAGTTTGCATTACTGAGCATACTCCTTACTCTTTCAAGAAGAGTCCCGTTCATTCGTTCAACAACGCCATTCTGTTGCGGAGTGTAAACAGTGGTATTATGCCTCTCGATCCCATCCTTTTTGCAATAATTATCAAATTCCTTAGAAGTAAACTCAGTTCCATTATTTGTTTTAAGACATTTAATGAACCTACCGTGCTCTTTTCAACCAAAGCTCTAAACTGCTTAAATATATCAAAAACATCAGCTAAGTCTCTTTAACAAATAGATCCAGACTTTCCTTGAGTAATCATCTATAAAATTGATGAAATATGATGATCCCCCATAAGAAATTTTAGGAGATGGTCCCCATTGATCATAATGAATATAGTCTAGGATACCTTTACTAGTGTGTTTTCCATATTTAAATTTTTTTCTAGCTTGTTTACCATAAACACAATGCTCACAAAACTTCAAATCTACAAATTTTAAACTAGGAAGCAACTTTCGATTAGCAAGTACCTTCATTCCTCTTTCGCTGATATGACCTAACCGCTGATGCCATAGACGAGTGAAGTTTGTTGCACCAACTGATGCTACTGTTGCGAGATCGATTTCTGTTCTCCCTTCAAGTTTATACAGGTTCCCGACTCTGTTTTCCTTCATAACAACCAAGATACCTTTTGATATATTCATAACTCCACCTTGAACCGCAAATTTGTAACCAACATTATCAATAAGTCCCATTGATATCAATTTATTCCTTAGTTCAGGTACATATCTCACATCTATTAGAGTCCTAACAATCCCATCGTACATTTTAATTCTGATACTCCCTATCCCAATAGTTTTACATGTAACATTATTTCCCATATAAACTATCCCGTCATCTACAGATTGGTATGTGTGAAACCAACTTCGAAGAGACATGTGATGAGATGCTCCAGAACCAACTAACCAAACATAATGATATTCTGAGACAGTATAAGTAGTTAATACCTCATCAATCATACATGAATCAATTTCTGCTATGTTTGCCTCATTTGTAGAGTTCTCCTCCCTAGAAGCTTGCTTGCATTTCCAACAATCTTTTTTAAGATGTCCTGCTTTATTGCAAAACCAACACTTCAATTTACTTTTTTTACCCTTTGACTTTGATCTTGATGTACCCCTTGAATGTTGTCCTCTTTCACTGGTTCTTCCCTTGGCTATCATTACTTATGGTGTCGAGTTTTTAAGGCTAGATTTCTTTCTAGTTTCCTCAGATTAAGACTCCCACAACATCATCAAAGGTAATTGACTCAACAGAACTAAAACTGATAGAGGTTACAAAATGTGCCCATGAATCAAGCAGAGAGCACAACATTAAAATCTCATTGTCTTCAAAACTAATAATAACTTCCATACTAGACAAGTGACAAACAAGTGTATTGAATGCATTCAATTGATAAAAAAAAATTGTACCTTCTTTTAAGAAGAAGTTTACTCCCCGTGGCATTTATGAGGGGTTACACCTAATATCCGAGCATTGGTACACCTCCCATCCCGTTTGAGGGGAAGGCGGATAAAGGAATGGAGCGTGACCACTTGCATAGGAATAACAGCTCAAACTGGATACGAAGGGCGGGTTCTTATTTCTATGGATGATCCACACCAATGACCTGTATGCGGGATCGAACACACCTTACCGCTGAACATGCAGCTGTTTTAAGTGGTCGGCTTCCGGCTGGTCTCGTATAAGACAACGATGGCATGATGAATAAATGAATAAGCTTTATTACTGATCTTATAGAGTTATTCCATTGATTCCTTAGTTATACTACTTGCTTTAACTCCCGCTTCAGGAGGATTTTATTTGTCAAGGATTTAGTTATATACAAACTTTCCAGTTTCTTAGTTCTATGGATGATCCACACCAATGAATTGTATGCGGGATCGAACACACCTTACCGCTGAACATGCAGCTGTTTTAAGTGGTCGCCTTAGGTCGGATTCCGACTGGTCTCGTATAAGCGAGCGATGGCATGATGAATAAATGAATAAGCTTTATTACTGATCTTATAGAGTTATTCCATTGATTCCTTAGTTATACTACGTGCTTAAACTCCTGCTTCAGGAGAATTTTATTTGTCAAGGTTTTAGTCATATACAAACTTTCCAGTTTTTTCCAGAGACGTGCTACTGTAGTTTTAGACACAATGTTAAATAAAACATCATTGATCAAGCATAATCGAATAGCACTCAGAGTTTCATCTATCTCGTTCCAGACACAATGTTAAATAAAACATCATTGGCCAAGCATGATCGAATAGCACTCAGAGTTTTTTCATCTATCTCGTTCCAGTCTTCATTGGACATATCATAGGGTTTCTTGGTTTTTCCTTGTTGTATCAGCATATCCCTCATTTTGACCTTCCATAACTTGAAATTGTTACTCCCATTGAATTTTTCAATTTCAAATTTAAAACTCTCTGTTTCACCATTTTCTCAAGAAATTTTTAACTCTCAATGCTAGTTACTTTTATTAGAAAAATATATTTATATCCAAACTTTTAATAAAGTTTTAGGCTTGACTTTGGATTTTATATATTCAAACTTTTAATAAAACTGCACAAAGCTTGACTTTCAATTTTTCTTTAACAATATATATATATATATATATATATATATATATATATATATATTCAAAACCCTTTTTTTTCAATATTCCATTTATTACAAACTTCACCCATTTTGTTTATTCCATAGCACATTTCTTTATTCCATAAATAATAAGTGCAACAATTTTTTTTAATAAAGTAGTAATTTTAAAAAAAAATAACCACTGTAGAAAACAAAATTACCACTGGTAGACAAAATTTCAGACTCCTTCATACACAGAATTTCAGACTCTTCACGCACAGAATTGCAGACTTCTTCCACAACGAATTCTTCTCGATTCAGCAACAGCAAACCACTCAGCACTCTTCACCATGGGCAGGAACAAGCACCATCAAACTTGGCAGACTCCTCCAACACCACGCGGTGGGCAAAAATAAAAACAACAGACTCATGTCTGCTCTTTTCTTTGGCAACTGCAAACAGAGCCTCTCTCGTCAACCTAACACGCGGCGACCTCCAGCACTTTGTTCACTTCACACAGGGCAACCTCCTTCTCCATGCTGCGTTTCTCTCTCCATGAGCAAGCTTCTTCAGGCTACCTTCACTTGGTCAGCTTTTCAGGCTCTGATGTCACTGGTTGGATGTGAGATCCACAACACAAAATTTAATAACAAACATTCATAAATGAACACAAAAGTTTCATGCACGGAGCAATGGTATGGGTCTTCCTTATTATTCAATGAATGAAGATTAAGAGAATACAAGAAATATATACATTTCTTTCACAATTACTCTTAACTGAAGAAACTAAATTAATTTGATAAATCCGTTATGTGTAAAGCCCCCAACTAGGTCTCCTTTAACTTTTATATACAGTCAGAAAATTCACTTCTTGTCAAAATTTATGTTCTGTTCTGTTTGTGTTTTGTTCCTGCTTTTATTGTGTTTCTATTCTCCTTTACTAGTTTCGGCTGTAAAGAAAATAAAGTGTTTACATTTTACAAAATTGAACAATTAAAATTCTGTTTTAATTTCATGTTTTCATTCCTAACTTTTGCTCATTTACTTGCATGAAAACGATATAAAATCTGCATTTTCATTCTTTTCAGATTTGAAAATTTATAAATCTGTTTTATCTACTTCTAACAATTTATTGTTAACTGTGCAGGTAGCAAAGATAATCACAGCATATAAAATTTTGAAATTTAATTAAACAGAATTTGCCAAGGTAGAAACGATAACATACCTGCTGGAAAATGCCTGTAGGTAGCTAGTAGGTCCACCTTTGTTGCTGTCCTTGTTTGCCGTTTTTCCTTGCTTTTCCCTGCAGCCAAAAGTCCTTCCCAAAGCTCTAAAACTCAACCAGTCCAAACCAGTCTTGCCACCCTACCAACTGGCGAGGTCTCGCCGACCACCCAGCTCCAAAGGTACCCCTTTGGACACCCCGAGCCCAAACCGAGTACAAGCCCTAAGCTGTTGTATCCCTTCAAAAAAAACAATCTCCAACAAAACCCCTTCTTTGCAGCTCTGCTCTCCCAACCTCTGCTCTCCCAAAACTTCTCCAAAATCCTAAGGTAAAAAGGATCCCCTTCTCCTCCCTCCTTTCTCCCTCTTATCCCCATGTTTGCCGACCTTTCCTCCCCATTACTACCCCTATCTTCCTCATAAATTTATCCACCCCCTTCCATCTACCATGTAAGTCCTCGAGCCCTCAACTTGAACTTGGACTCATTTAAATATTTAAATTAATATTAAAAGGTGTTGGTTGGGGTCACTTCTCAACCGTAACTTCTAATTCAATTAAATTTAATCCTTTTATTTAATATAATAATTTTAAACATATCCTTACTCATATTTCAATATTTGACCATTTAATTAATAAATAATAAATGTTATATATATTATATAGTTTAAATATGCACA
>LPNX010015017.1:150481-169161 GCA_001517045.1 Pseudotsuga menziesii | reverse complement strand
ATAGTTTACAAGGTATGATCCATTAGCTTACTGAAATCCATGTTACGACAATTCATACATCACTGATTTACGACACATACTAACCAAGGGTTTTACACACTCACAGTTAGATCTTGTTTTCACCCCTACTTCACGCTACATCTATCTACCTACATCATTACTAACTTCCACATCCTATCCTGTCCTTTGCTGGACTACCCTGGAATGTCAAGTCATGACTGGTTCCAGCTAAAACCCGTAAGCGGAAGTGTCGACCACATCGACCAAGCTTCCCCAGCAAGCAACCACCAGTCATCATCACACACCTTGGGGAGCGCGCCGTAGCACAGCCCTCCCATGACTCTGGGTTTCGGGGATAAACGGTGGGTAAAGCCTCCACCCCCTCTAATGGAACAAGGGACTATGTCTACTCGACATAACAACAGCGTTGCACTTGTACTCGGTCTGTCATCGTATAACCGATCTGGGCGGTTGAGTTTCCTGGAACTCTACCCCACCCATTTAATAACATACATCATAATAAACAACATAATAACCATACGAAAGTAAATAATGCATCACTCGCATACCATTTTATCTTTCGAAGTCCATGTCCCTGAGGCCCTCCCACCTCGTAGGATCTAGCTATCACTTAGCCGTTTCAACGTGTAAGTCAGCCCTCGACATACAATATAGGATATCGTGCATAATCCTCGATATGTACACATATATCTCATCATAACATGACAACAATAAACTCATTCATTCGCCATGCACCTAGCATAACATTCATTATTTCAACATATATCTGTAACGATATCCACGTACCCATCATTCAATAATTTCCATATATTTGACATAATTAACACATGATACATATCTAAACATGACTACCGACCATAATACTATCATCACACACACACACATATATATATCGGCAAAATAATAGAACCATATGTCCACAGTGTCGTCAAACCGACGAGGTCTCACAATCAAACAAATACAACATATAATAGTAGTTCAGGTAGAAATGTCAAAACGGGGTGTTAGATTATGTATGTATACATCGACCTAGAGAATGGTTGCCACCCATTTCCAACATGCTATCACAACTATTATATAAATTCCTTGCATTGGATAATTAATATCAGTTTTTTTCTTTCTTAAAATAAAACTCATGGAAATGTTTTCCCTTTACTGCATAAAACACACACATGCACTTGCTCACTGCACTGTATGTATATTCTTTTCTGATATAGGGCTCATGCATATGTTGTTGTTTGTTGTTGCAATTTAGAACAAAATTTTCTCTAGCAATGGATCGATAGTTTGTTTAATTGCGATAATATTTTTCCTTAGTGAATTTTTCATTGCAAATCATTTCTCTCCAATATTTGTTTTGTCAACTTGCAAAAATGGCTTAAATAAATTATTCACACAGTAAAAATGTGCACATTTAGTTGTTTATTTTCTTTCAAATAATAATCCAAAATAGAAATGTGGACTTAAATATTTTTAAAAATTTTATATTTTCTATTGGCAGTTTTATAAACTGCAATTTTTGCATTGTCGAGATGGCTAAATTAATTTGTTGAAATTGTTGTTATGGACACCTTGCCGGTTTTTAATCTCTTTTTATTGATCTTTTTTATGCATTCGTTTGAATCATCAAGTTGCCAACATTGCAATAATTAAAAAGAAAAAAACTAAATCAACACTTTCTAAATTTTCCTTTGGTCAATGATATTTCCTCTCAAACTTATTTAACTAATGACATGAATGTTACATTTTGGACAAACAAATATCCAAACAGCCTTTGCTAGTGCATTCAATCCACAAACATAAATCTTTTTTTTTCTTTCTCAAAGCTGCCCCTGCTTCCAACGTTGGGGACATTTCTACCTCCTAGATCTTGTATTTTACAGTAGATGTGATAAATTCCCTTGTTCACATCATACTCTAAAAAATAAAAAAATAGGATAGGCTAAATCTTTGACGTTTTTGCATGTTATTTTTCTCTTTTCAAGTCTGCTTGGACGTAATTTAGTATTGGATTTTTGGAAATTTAGATAGCAAGTGTCAAACTTTCATAATTCGAATGTTTTGGGGGGGTAAATTGAGTGTTAAATTAACTTATGCACTCAAGAAAATGATTTGATCTTCATAAAAATTCAAATCAAACAAAAACAATGGGGGTAAATTGAGAGTGTCTAATCTATTTTTGTACTTAAAAAAATGATTTGAACTTCAGAAAAATTTGAATCTAGACAAAAATAATTCTCTAAATTCCAGCCAAAAAGCGCAAGATGGGTGAAATCATGGAATTTTTAGCCAAAAAAAACCACAGTTCATATATATATACCATCAACACATCTTCTTTCACTTACACTACTTACATGTTATTAATTAGCAACAACCACAATAATATTATTAACTGATCATGGCACACTAATAGGCATATATTTAGCACATTCTATTTAATAATAGAATGTGCTAAATATACACCGATAAATGTATTTATATATAGTGATTTAATATTAATGTAGAATGCTCTAAATATACACCTATGGAAGTATTCAAACACTTTAATAATATTAATATGGTTGGCTGGTAACCAATAGATACATAGAGATATTTCCAAAGAATTAATAATTCTAAAATTTATTGTACATAAAAGTATTATTATTTAATTAAAATAATATTATATTGCAGTAACATAATAATAATAATAATAACAATCTATTTTTTAAGGTCACAACCAAGCCAAAAATCAATTTGGTGTATGAGACCCTCTAGTTTGTGGGACAAGGGACCCCCTCTATGCAGTGATGTAACTGCTAAACTCTATACAGGTGTACATACCTTACCCCCCTCTAGATTTGAACCTATAATCTTTTGGGGGGAAAACATGTTCTTAACCGTTAGGCCCAGTCAGGCTATATAAGTATATTGGTATATTTCAAAATATTAATTGTAAAAATATATTGTATACAAGAGCCACGGGTGGCATAGTCCATGACAACAACAAGGGAGGACTGTGCAACAAAAAGCATAAGGATTTGAGCAAAAGAAAAAGTTGGCAATGTCCCTGACACCTAGCACCATGAAATAGAGATAGATATAAGTATAAACATGATTGACAACAACACACTAGAAACCAATCTTGTAATTAGAACCTCCTTCACAACTATTTTTGTAGATAATGGAGTGTGAGTTTCCAACCACAAACTGCATCTCTTCTACAAAGTATCCATTATAGATCCTTAACCAAAAGACCAAATTAAGGATTGGAAATATTATTTGAATCCTTAACCAAAAGAATAAACCTGGGTCTTCCCAATGGTCATTAGTTTTTCAATCTACCACTTCATTCATAACTCCCTTGAACCATTCAAACAATCCTTGATCTCTGGTAACACAATAGAAATATGCATGCATGGTTTGTGTTGAATCTTTTCTTCTTATGCTTTGATCCACTCTCTTTGTTATCGCTTTCTTCATCCTTCAATTTCGTGTTGTTGACAATGTCCTTCACAATCCTTATGGAGGGGGTATATCCAATTCCTAATCCCATGAGAAAGACATCATATTTCCTGTAGTCTTGAGTTGATGCTCCATATATAAGGCCCATCAATTGACAATATCGGGAATGTACATACATAAACATACTTCAAAGACCCATGGATTGAGAATTTCCACACTAGAGTTTATTAGAAAAGCATTGGAATGACATGGTGGTTCTTGCTTTACCTTGGACAATTCTCTCCTTGCATATGCTCTCAATAGACCAATTTTACTACCTCTAAGAGGTTCACAAACCTAACCATCACCAACACAAGTAATAGATCGGAATACAATGAGATTGATTTTATAACTAGCTTAAACCCTTCTAAATAAGGTTTCATATACACCTCAAAGGTTGTGAAGCCCAATGATACACATATTAGATTCACACAAATGATCTATTTAGAACTAAAATATGTAACCTATAGATGCATATCGATAATCAGATCTAGGTTTATATGGATCTGAGCTAATGTCAATATTCAATACACCCAATGCACAGTTTAGATTCAGTTCATTGTTACACGGGACAAAGGAAGAGAGTTGTTGGATCACCTTGTCCATGATGTATCTACCAAACCCCCACCCAAGATACAAAATGTACCTCTCTTCTCTATTGATGCAATTAAAGTTTGGATCCATTATGAGTTTGCTTTGATTCAGATAGGAAAAAGGGATGAATTTGGATACATTTTGCGTACCTATGCAAATACATTTTTTAGCTCTCTAATATAGTCGCCCACAATCTGAATATGTACACTCAAGTAATCATCTATTGGAGCTGATGTTATAGAGAAGGGACACCGACAATCATTAATGATGTCCAAATTAGTATTAAAAAACAATTCTTTATTTTGTATGTCTTGCATCTTAATTGATGCATATAGTTACCATTCAGATGAGGATAATGGAGGGAAATTGAAAGACATGTATTGTCCACTCTTATACTTGAAACCTTGTGGTTTTGACACGTGAAGAGCCAAAAAATATCCCGAATAGATGGTTACCTATACCTACAAAAACCATGTCTGTTAGTGTACTGCTAAACACAATCTGATCAACACTTGATTAATGTAATTTAACTAAGATATATGATAAGAATGATTAGTAATACCTTGAGAATTTTAACGTATTTGTAACTTGATTTGAGAGCTCTTGGAATCCGTTCTCCACCATAAATCAACATTGGAACTATAAGGTACATCCATGTATTCCAAATAGAAGTGTATGTAAGAGGTTTAGTCACTATTCAATGAATATTTTATGTTCAAGATCAAGATTAACCATCGACTTGTCCAAACTATCATCCAGATTTTGCTCTTCATACTCCCCACTTACATTCATTGTTGATTCAGCTGGAGTATAATTTTGATTATTTTGTTGTAAAATAATATCCTCAAATTCATGGGTATTAGATGAACTCTCATCAGAGTCTTCACTCGAGGATGAAATAAATGAATTCTTTTGTTTTTGATACTGCTCATTAGGTGGTTCTCCATTCTTGTTTCCTTCTAGTTTTAAATGAGCCTTGGATTTTTCACTTGAAGTCTTCTTGTGTTTACCTTTTCTGCTTTATGTTGCTTCATAATGGAATCTCTTTCTGCAAAGTTCCAATTCCTTCTCCAAGTCTTGAATCTCCTTCTCTCTTTTTACAAGTACCTCATTTAAAATTTGTAATTCTTCTTGGTCATACTCTGCTTGCTCCTCCATCATCCTTTGGTACTACAATGCCTCCATTTTCATTTGTGCTTTGTCCTCCTGTAGACGTGTGATCATGGCTATAGCCTGGTTTGAAACAATTGCAAAAGCACTTCTCTCTTATTCTAATTTTGTGTATAGATTATTTAGTGACTTCTTCTCTAGCTCAAGTTTCCGTTTTAGATGATCAACTGCACTTTCACCCTCAATTTCACTTAGAAGGATTCTGTCCAAAGATTCAATACCAAAATCATTTCTCTCAACTGGCAATCTCTTATGTAGCATATGCAAACATGGAGTTCTATATTCATCTATGACACTTGGACCACCAAACAAAGTTTCAATACTTGGAGGACCCAACACAGTTTGATCCAATTCTTTAGAAAGAAGTCTCTTTGCAAAATTTTAACTTTTTTCTTGAGGTTTGTTTGCTTCTTCCCTTTCACTAAAAGGATCCACATTTATGCTATGTGATTCTTCTTTCTTATTATTGGTTTCAATATTTTCAGGCCCTGCAAACACAATAGGACAAAATTGAAGACAATGACCATCTTATAAAATAAAAAAAGTTATTTCCAAGCTTACAAAACATACCTTCGTTCAAATCCTCTGTTCCAAAATCATCAACCACCTCCTCTGGATGAAAACCTACAACAAGTTGAAATTTCACCAGATATTATTTCCATTTTAACAAATAATATTGAGTTCAAAGCTTCCAATTCAAACGATGCCTCATTAGGAGGATTACTACCTTCAACAAAATTAATTTGAGCAGATAATCCAAAATTTGCCTCATTGGTTTTAATGATGTCCTTTGTAGACAATATACATTTAGAATGGACAACTTCAGTAGGTAGTTCCTCGACTTCATTGACTGATATAGGTAAAGAATGTCCATATTCCAAAATACTCCAACATTCAAGGTCTCTGAGACCATGATATAGGATGCCACCATCTTCCAAATACAAACCCTCTAAAGATATTTCCTTATTTTCTTTCTCACCCAATGCAATCAAAATGTTTTATGAGGATCGAGCCAATTCTAAAGCTTCATAAAGCAACTTGTTACCACATAATGTGCCCTCTTTTCCTACTTCGTGGCCCACTAAAAATATTCCTTTTCCATCTGACCTCAATGCAAGAGTCTCAAAAAAGGACTTATCATCACTAAAAGGATTGAGGATTTTCACTTTGAACCTAGTTTCTGATTTTCCCTTCACTATAAAATTGTATTCTCCTAGAAATTGCTCTAGTGTGGTCCATGGTTCAATCCCCTCAGCATATTTCTTGAAATTTTCCTCCAAAATTATATCTGCGTGAGTTTCAACTTCATTTTCTAAGATAAATTTAGCACAAAAAGGATCAAAACAACGATTGTCCACATCTGAAATTAAATCATGAACCAAACCTTTAATCATACTTTCAGAGATTACCTCCACTGTCGTTTTCGCTCCTTGAAAGTCATGTCTACCAAATCCCTTCCCATCCTTTGCAATCATCTCGTCTAAATCACTTGTATCTGATATCGAATCCTCAGATCTAGACTTTGATGTCCCCTTAAGCTCATAATGTCCAATATGACCCAATGGGTTAAAGCTCATATCTTCTACTTTTTCTTTAGCCAGTTCTCTCCCATGTCTATCAATACACTCCTGCAATATAGAATCATGATACAGCACTGATCTTGACTATGCATCTTCTTCATCAACATCCTCAATTGATTCTACCATTTATACTTACACAAGTGAAATCAACCTTACCTTTTTCATACCTATCTTTCAATTTAGTCTAAACTAAAGGTTGCAAAAGAAATATGATCTTCAAGGGGGCCTTGCAGGAAGAGCAAAGCCCGCCATATGTGAATTGTTTGAGGTTTATTGGCATGTGCAGAGACCACATACCAAGACCAACATTAAATTTAGGACACACATGCATTCATTACAGTTGACGCAAGAAGGGGACATTGCTGAGCAAAACCCTGCTCCAAACTACGAGGCATCAACGAATTGGTGAAAAGTTCATTCAAATACGTCACATACCTAAAATATTAAATTTAATTAAAAATATTATAATTTAATTATAATATTATATTTAAATTATAATATTAAAAAGTTATACTATAATTATAGTAAAAAAAAGTATATTAATAGTGATATTTAATTAAAATATTATAATTATAAATATAAAAAATATTAATAATTAAAACTATTGATTATTGTAATACCTTGTAATTATAATAATTATAACTATTAATTATTATAATACCCTATATTTATAATAATTGAAACTATAACTATTATAATTAAATATTATATTATTAAACATAATTAATCGTAGTTAACCATAATCAACGTTGGTATGTTCCCCAATGCACCATAACTCTTGATGAACATTACAATGTAGCATAATAATAGAAGAATATATGAATTTGCCACATCTAAGCCATTCATAAATGGTTGTCACAATTGTATTTTTTTAATTACGACTCTTAATGGTTAGCTATGTTCAACTATTTGGACTTCCCATGATTGGGTATGGTTGAATTTGATTTAATACTTTAGTTGACTATGTTCAATGTAATAAGGTTTCATTGTCTTGAATATTGTTTGACTATGGTTTGACCATAGTATCACGATGGTTAACTATGGTTAACCATATTTCAATATTCAATGACATTGCAAAATGGTTATATTTCTTGTGATGTTCATCTTGGTTGACTTTAATGAACTTTATTTTGTGATGGTTATGTCACATTGCAACATTCATTAAGGGTTATGAATGGTTACATTGCATTGTGATGTTTGTTAAGGGATATGTTGGTTTTAGCGATGGTCAATTATGTTTGACCATTGTATGCTTAACCATATCTGCCTATAATTGGATTTGGTTGACCATGATTGACCATGCTTGACTATGGTGAACCATGTTTAACTAATGGTGAGAATATTTGACGATGTTAGATTGTGGATGGAAATGGTTGAGTTTAGTCAGCCATGGTTAACCATGGTTGGATGTAGTTGACCATGGGTGGTCATGTTTGATAGTGGTTGATTATGTTTCACTATGACATTGACTTATGTCAACTTGCTATGTTCCTTAATGGTTACATCACATTGCAATATTACCTGAGGGTTATGTTGAATTGCGAAGTTGGTAAAAAATTATGCCATCTTGTGATATTAATCTTGGTTGACTTATGTCAAATAATGACATATCGTAAGGGTTATGTCACATTGTCACATTCCTCAATGGCTATGTTAGATTGCAACATTTAATAAGGTTTATGTTACATTGTTACATTCTTGAATAGTTATGTTGGGTTTCTTAGTTCATCAAGGGTTATGTCAAATTATGACGTTCCTCAAAGGTTATGTCAAATTGTGACATACCTCTAGGGTTATGTATTAACACTTTCACCGTTAGTTACGTTAAATTGTGATGTTCATTAAAGGTTGTTCACATTGTGAGATAGAGATATATATTATGGTTATATCTGTTATGATGCTCATTTTGGTTGACTTAAATTGTTATGTTCCTCAATGTTTATGCTAATGTTTGTGATGTTAATCAAAGATTATGTCATATTGTAATGTTTCTTAGTGCTTGCATAACATTACGACATTTATCCTTGTTGGATTATGATGAATTACTATAAACGTTATGACATTTTTCCTTGTTCATTTATGATGAATTACTACAAATAGTTATTATATAAAAGCATAAATAAGTATTATTTTTGTTATATCTCTTTTGATGTTCATATTGGTTGACTTTAGTGGACTTGCTATGTTTTGTGATGGTTATGGAACATTGCGACATTCATCAAAGGTTACATAAATGCTTACATTGCATTGTGATGTTGTTAAGGGGTATGTTGGTTTTGGTGATGGTTGATTATGTTTGACCACTGTATGCTTAACCATATTTGACTATAATTGGGTTTGGTTGATCATGATTGACCATTCTTGACTACGGTAAACCATGATTAAGTATGGTTGATTTGATACAGTATGGGATGAGTATGTTGAGTTGCAACATAATTATAATTTATTGAGTAGATGGTATATTTATATTATTTACCATGAAGGTGGATATAGTAGATGGATATTTATATGTTCATGTTGGTTGAATTTAGTAAAATTGTTATGTTTTTTTATATCATGTTTTTGATATGAATGAATGATTATGTCATCTTGTAATGTTTCTTAGTGTCTACATCACATTATGCCATTCACTTGGCTAGCTTACGATGAATTACTATATATGATTATCATATAAAATAAAAAAGAACTATTTTGTTATATCTCTTGTGATTTCCATATTGGTTGACTTTAGAGAACTTGGTATGTTTTGTGATAGTTATGCCACATTGCAACATTCATTAGGGGTTATATAAATGGTTACATTGCATTGCGATGTTCGTTAAAGGGTATGTTGGTTTTTGTGATGGTTGATTATGTTTGGAAATTGTATGTTTGGCCATGCTCGACTATAATTGGGTTTGGTTGACTATGATTGACCATGCTTGACTATCATAGACCATGTTTGACTATGGTTGATTTAATACATTATTGGATAGGTGTGTTGAGTTGCAACATAATTATAATTTATTAAGTAGAAAGGTATGTTTATATTTTTTACTATGAAGGTGGATATATCATTATCATATAAAATCATAAAAAAGTACTATTTTTGTTATATCTTTTGTGATGTTCATCTTGGTTGAATTTAATGAATTTGTCATGTTTTTTATAACATTTGTGATGCTAATCAAGGGTTATATCATATTATAATGTTTATTAGTGGTTATTGCAGAAATTTAATGACTTAATATGAAATTTCTCATTTACACATTATGTCAAACACTTGATCTAACTAGGGGTCATGACTAAAAATTACTTCTTTAATTTCAAATATAAACCACCATGATCAAGAACTTTCCAAGACTGAAGCAAATCATTCACACATGAATACATAAGAATTTTTGGTCAAAGACCGGGAAAAACTCCAACTCTTGGGGAAAACCCTAGAAAGAGAAAATTATCATTAAAAGGAGAATCTCAAAAATTTTCCCAACAACACATAAAAATTTCTCTTCCAACCCTCACAGGCAAAATATCCAAAGTCACTTTCAACAAATTACCTTGATTTATGTGCAAACAGTGTTGTACGGGTTCTATACCTTCACACATCCCTGTACGGGCTATATGGATCTTCCACACGTGAGGACTGTACAGATTGTACTTTTCTATTGCCTTGGGAATTGTTCCCATCCTGCAATTATTGCAGTACGGTCTTGTTAGACTGTTGTACGAATTTACCTCGAAATCTCTGCCACACGTGTTGTTGTACGAATCTGACAAGTGCATTCAATGTTGTTGTACTTTGTTGTTGCTTACATAGGGAATTGTTCCCACTTAGTATTTTCTCTCTCTCCTTTAATCTTAATCTCTTATTTCTCTCTCTCTCCTCATTGATGGTGGTGTTTCTAATTTGACCTTTACCCTAGTTTTATACTTTACACAATGGTAACTACTTCTCTAACCACCTAATCTGCTGTTTAGATTCATTTATAAGATCTAGGGTTCTCACTTAATGCACCCTTATTTAATAATAACTCACTTAATTATTAAATATCTTTTAAGTGAGATCCAATACAATAAAGTAAAAAACATCATTTATTTATATATAATTCCACTTTTTACATAAATATACATAAGGAACAAATTACATGTCCTCTTTATCACACAACACCAAAACTTTAAAGAGGTCCTTCATAGTTAACTTTCTAACACCCCCTCTTAACAAGGAAGGTCACCAACACTATCTCCATCTCTGACTCCTGAAACATCTCCCTCCTGCTTTGGAATCAATATCAGAAATAGATGCTCTACCTCGAACTGAAACTCTGAATCTTGAGACTCAACCTAAGTCTCATACAACTACTCGTATGTACCATCATTGGACTGGATGAGCCTCCTTCCCGTGCTCTGGAGAGGGTCACTTTCCTCTTCAGGACCATATCTATCAAATGCAACACCATCCTTATCTTTTGACTCTGATAGCCACCCTACTGATCCTGCTCCTGGTCATACAATATGCCCTCTCAGGACATAGAGTCTGTCCCTATGATCACCCAGTAGAATAGTGGTCACAGCTGGCTCATCTCTCCAATACAGGAAGACATTTCCATACCTTACCATCATTCCATAGCCTTCATCCTTAAAGGATGATACTGATAGTTTGCTAACTCTCATCCCAGGTACAAACAATACTCAGTGTATATCTAGGAACTCTCCAAGATCTAGTTGGAACCTGATTGTTCCAACCCCTCGTATCACAATCTGGAGACTATCAACATCTATCTGGATGAAATGTCATGGCCCCAATGTTGTGATCATCTGAAAGGAATAATAGACTCTAGTCATATGTCTGGTTGTACAGCTGTTAACAACCCAGACATTCTCAAAGGATGAAATTCCTACACTGGAATCAATTGAGACAAGAGAAAACTCTTACTCAAATTTCATGGCATAATCTTCTACTGCTGCAAAGGTTGCCACATCTCTTTCAGTTTCCTTTTCCACAATATTTTTCTTAGGACATCTCGAAGAATAGTGTCCCATTTTCCCACAATGGTAGCACCTGATATGACTGAGGCCTTTCTTCTCCTTGTTTGTCTTTGCTTCAAGGGCTACATTATGCTCCACCTCCTTGCTGACTTGACCACCCAATTTGAAAAAAACTTCCAATTTCTTGGTTAAGCCCTTCAGGGCTATCCTTACCAACTCTCAATCTGAGATAGTTTCTCCTACCGCTGCTAACTCATCTTTGACTTGATCCACTCGAGTTAGGTAGGATGTTACACTTTCATGTTTGTTCATCTTCACATTATGTAACTTATCCTTCAACGCCATCTTTTGGTTCTCATTCTTTTCCTCAAAAAACTATTTCAAGGTGCCCCACATGTCATTGAAAATATTTTTCTCTACCAAATGCGGGATAAGATGATGCTTTATCACATCCAGGATCACTCTCTGAGCTCTGGCTTCAAGGGCTTCATGTTCTTCTAAGTTATCCTTGTCAGCGGGATTCATCATTTTGGTGTTTGCAAAGCTCCAAATATTCCATTATTTGAGCACCACGGTTATCCTAACCTTCTAAGGTAGATAGTTGGATATGCCATCCAACCTATTTTCATACCTAATTCTCATCATGTGGAAAAAAACTCACAACAAATCTTAAACTAGAAAGACAACACAACTTGTTCTGTGATTCACAACTTTGAATACTACTTCAACTTCGCTTTGATACCATGTAGAAATTCAACGAATTAATATGAATTTTCTTAGTTACACATTATGTCAAACACTTGATCTAACTAGGGTTTATGATTAAAAAATACTTCTTTAATTTGAAATATAAACCACCATGATCAAGAACTTTCCAAGACTGAAGCAAATCATTCACACATGAATACACATGAAATTTTGGTCAAAGATTGGGAAGACCCCCAATTCCTCGGGAAAACCCTAGAAAGAGAAAATGATCATTAAAAGGAGAATCTTAGAAATTTTCTCAACATCATAGAAAAAAGTTCTTCTAACCCTCACAAGAAAAATACCCAAAATCACTTTTAGAAAATTACCTCGATTTCTGTAGAAACAATGTTGTACGAATTCTGTACCTTCACATGTGACTGTATGGACTATATAGATCTGCCATAGATGTGTATTGTACTTTTCTACTGCCTCAGGAGTCATTCCCAACCTGCAATTAATGCAGTACAGTCTTGTCAGACTGTTGTAAGAATCTGCCTTGAGATCTGTGTGAGACGTGTTGTTGTATAGATTTGACAGGTGCAATTAACAATGTTGTACTTTGTTGTTGCTTACATTGGGAATTGTGCCCACTTGGGGTTTTCTCTCTCTCTCCTTGAGTCTTAATCTCCTCTCTCTCTCCTCATTTATGGTGGTGTTTCTAATTTGTCCTCTACCCTAGTTTTATACTTTAGAAATTGTGACTACTTCTCTAACCACCTAATTTGTGGTTGAGATTCATTTACAAGATCTAGGGTTCTCACTTAATGCACCCTTAATCAATAATAAATCGCTTTAATTATTAAATATATTTTAAGTGAGATCCAATACAATAAAGTACAAAACATCATTTATTTATATATAATTCCACTTTATACATAAGGAACAAATTACATGTCCTCTTTATCACATCACACCAAAACTATAAAGAGGACCTTCAGAGTTAACTTTCTAACAGTTATGTCATATTATGACATTCATTCTGACTGGATTATGATGAATATTTACTATATATCAATATCATATAAAATCATAAAGAAGTATTATTTTTGTTTGATCTCTTGTGATTTTCATATTGGTTGACTTTAGTGAACTTTCTATATTTTGTGATGGTTATGTCACATTACAACATTCATCAAGGGTTACATGAATGGTTACATTGCATTTCATGTTCATTAAGGGGTATGTTGATTTTGGTGATGGTCAATTATGTTTGTAATGTCCTCATCTGATTAGGCATTGAGGACCAAAACCACTAACCTATGTGATTCCTGTGGGTTCGAGCGGTTACTGATAGTTAGGGAATCATCTAAAGACTGATGCCATCTATAGAAAATCTAGGGCATCATCATGTTATCACCATTAGGTCAAGAAGGGCCACCATCATGCATGCCATTTAAGCATTATTTAATGATGCATGCACTCATATAAGTCTCCATGCGCATGCATGCAAGTCAACTGCAAATTAGAAAATAAAGTGACCTAATTAGGTCAAAGATTAGGGTTTTTGCAGTTGAAAGTTATAAAAGGAAGATAAAGTGAAAGGAGACTCACTTTTGATGATTATTATTTTGGAGCTCTTGAATAGCAGCACAGTGTGTAGCACAACAGTTGGGGTTGGAGATGGCATCTTTAGCTAGTGGGGTTTTAGCAGTGAGATATCTGCCCTAGTCTTCTTCAGGGTAAGCCATACAGGTTCACCGTTTGCTCTTCCATTCATTCATAGTTATCCAGTATAGTGCAGAGATTGTTGCAGGGGCACGTGTGCAGTCGTAAGGGGTTTTCAGCTAGAAATCCGTAATCATTCCCTGGGTCTTCAGATATCAGTTTTACTTCGCAACCCAGGCACCATTGTCATCATCAACATCTTACTCCAGTACCCAGTGATTATCAGATGTGATCGTCCTCATCCTAAGCAGTTATCAGCCATTTCAGGATCAGAGGGGCGTGAGCAACTGCACCTCTAGAACAATTCGCTAGCCTGCCTAGAGACCTCAGAACTTTCACATGTGCCAGGCATTCTCTCAGACACGAGAAGGCTATCATTCCTACAAATCAACAGCTTCATCGGACTCCTCCTTCACTGAAAACGTCACCCTTAGCTGACCTGGGGTTCGTGCTGCTAAGGTTTCACCAGAAGCAAAAGATATCAGTTCATCTCCAATTTAGCTCTTGATGCATGCATACTCTCTCAAGAGCAGTCCAGCTAGCTTATCAGTGGTAAGTGTTGATTCTATCCCACAAACCCTAACCCTAATTTTTGCTATAAAATAGGGATTTTTGTATGGCAGTTTGCATGCCCGATTGTATCAGCGTATTTGCTTAGAATTAGAAAATATCAGGATTTGGGATATTACAGTGGTATCAGAGCTGTCTTCTTGTCCAGCTATGGGCTTAAGAAATGAGACATAGATGAATACAGAAGGAGACCCTTTTGTAACCTATAGGAGAATAAAGAGTAGATACACAGGGGAATTTGAGGATATGCAACTAGAGGATATCAGTTCAGACATGGAACAAACAGGTATACACTTTGATAAGGGAAAAGGAATGGGAGAAGAGGAGGACAAGATGGAGTTTCGTAACTTAGTATATGCATTGCAAGACTTAGCCAAAGGGCAAAAAGATGTACTCAATGCAATCAATAGATTATTTGCGAAACTAGAAATAGGTATCAACAATACACCTCCCTCACTGGTGTATCAAGGATCTACAAGCAGCAGTGGAAAGGTTGCGTACACTAATATACAAAATACACAGCACATACATATCAGACCTTCCAACAGGCCTACCATGCCTCACTTCTTAGCAAATACAGTAGGTGGCCCAGTCATGCACGTAGAACCTAGAGAACCTTTCGGGGCTTATTTGCAGGAATATAGAGACTTAGGGGATGAGTTTCATTCTGCCATGTCTTTTTCAGATTTTTGCAACGTGAAGAGTAGGAACAGGCCCAACAATTTCAACAATGGATTCAATCACAACTATGAGTTGTAGAAGACCTTGGGCAAGTTGACCATCCCAAACTTTGATGGGACTCGCGGAGGTTCAGCGAGGATATGGGTTCAAAAGTTGGATACCTATTTCCAACTCAATCCCATGACAAAGACATATGCCATTAAATTGGCTACACTCCACCTAGAAGGAGAGGCTCATGAGTGGTGGTACCATGGATTGGTGACATTGGGTCACAACAATATACACTCCTACAGTGAGTTCACTTAGAATCTCATGGAGCAGTTTGACACGAAGGATCCAGAGATACATTTCAGGGAGTTGGCTTAACTCAAAAAGACAGGTAGTACAGAAGCCTTCATCTCAGAATTCCAGAGGATAGCGGTCATGGTAACAGATGTGTCAGAGAGAAGGTTGACTATGTTATTTACTAAGGCCCTAACAGATCCACTACGGGGATGGGTGAAAGCCTACAAACCCCTCACTCTGCAGGATGCCATTAGCAGAGCCAGATATCTACAGGATTCAGTCCCCAAGAATAGGTTCCCACTCAAAACCAACTTTCCTGTTAGGGACAAGGACAAGAAACCTTTCCAGCAAGATGTTCCCAAGAAAACATGGTTAAACAAGGACACTAAGGAAAGAATTGAGGAGGAAGAAACTATGTTTCACTTGTCAGGAACCATGGGTACCAGGACACGGGTGTGCAGGGAAGGCGAAGGCTCACTACATCGAGGTATATTCAGACAGTGATGAGGATGACTATGAGCAGGAAGCCACATAAGAACTATGGGTGGCTGAGGAAGAATCACACCAGGGTGATACACCAGAGGGAGTCATTGCTACATTATCTGGAGTACCAAGATTCCATACTCTCAGGGTCAAAGGAGTAGTACAGGGTCACAGAGTAGGAGTATTGATTGATGGGGGAGCAACCCACAATTTCATTGACTCTGCTTGGGTAGCCAAGAGAGGTATTCAGACCGAGAAGTTCGAAGGATTCACTATAATAGTAGTCAGGAACTCCAGCATGGAGTACAACTATTGGATTCCAAAATTGAATGTCACCTTAGGTAACTATTAGATGACAGATTCCTTCTATGTAGTAGATGTATCAAATACTCATGTAGTATTGGGTGTTCAATGGATTTATTCCATAGGGAAATATACTACAGACTATAGGGAAATGGAAATGGAATTCTAGGGGCCAGATGACAAACGAGTAGTTTTGAGGGGCATGAACACTTATCCCCCAAAATCGGTCTCGTCAACGAGAATGGAGGCAATCCTCCGATAGGATGATATAGAATGGGCTGCATAATGTTTGGTCACCTTTAGGAAACCCCCAGAAACCGTCACACGACACCCAAGTGACATTTAGGCCTTGCTACAGAAGCATGATAAGGTTTTTTGGGACCGTCCATCAAGTAGACCGCTAGACCGAGGCTTTGAACACATTATTGAGCTAGAGGAGGGGACACAAGCAGTCATCACCACTCCTTACCGACATCCCAAAAGATACAAGGATGAGATCGAGAAAACAATTAAAGAATTACTGGAGCTTGGATATATTCGGCCCAGTTCTATCCCTTTCACATCCTCAATAGCATTGGTCAAGAAGAAGGATGGTACACTGCGAATGTGCATTGACTATCAAGCACTCAACAAAAAGACCATTAAGAATAGGTATCCCATCCCTAGAATTGATGAACTCATGGATGAACTTTGGGGAGCTAAATACTTCTCCAAGATTGATCTTTGCTCGGGGTACCATCATATCAGAGTAAGGGACCAAGACATCTCTAAAATAGCTTTTCACTGTCACTATGGTCACTATGAGTTTTTGGTCATGCCCTTCAGACTTACCAATGCTCCAACCACTTTCCAGTCATGCATGAACCATACCTTCAGAGTTCAGCTACGTAAGTTTTGGGTAGTATACTTTGATGACATCTTGATTTATAGCAAAACATGGGAAGAGCATCTGAAACACCTGGACGAAGTACTGAGCATTCTAGAAGAACATTCTCTTTACGCAAAAATGTCCAAGTGTGAATTTGGCATGAAGGAAATGTTGTACCTAGGGCACATAATCAATGACAAAGGAGTACAAGTTGACATGGAGAAAATCCAAGCTATCAGAGATTGACCCATGCCAAAAATAGTCACAGAATTGAGAGGTTTCCTAGGACTGTGCACCTATTACCAATGGTACGTTAAGGGATTCTCCCAATTTGCAGCACCCCTCACAGATCTCACAAAGAAGGGAGCATTCACCTGGACAGACTTAGCACATAAAACTTTCAAGGAAATGAAAGTTATTATGAGTTTCTGTCCAGTTTTAGCATTATCAGACTTCTCACAACCCTTTGTAGTGGAATGTGATGCCTCAAGGGAAGGGTTAGGAGCAGTATTGATGCAAAATCATCACCCTATTGCATTTGAGAGCCATAAATTGAAGAACTACGAGCCCCACTACTCCATATATGACAAAGAGATGCTAGCCATCTTACATGCTCTCACGAAATTCAGACAGTACCTAGTGGGCAGTAAGTTCAAAATCAAAACAAATCATAACAGCCTCAAGTATTTCCTGGAGCAGAAGGAACTGAATGAGCTCTAGCATAAATGGGTCAGCAAAGTACAAGCCTATGATTTCGAGATCGAGTATGTAAAGGGTAAGAATAATGTGGTAGCGGATGCATTATCCAGGCGTCCCGTCTCACCATCTCTCAGGAGTATATCCACAGATTGGAGGGAACTTCTCTTAGTAGAATACTCCGAAAATAAATTCGCTTGCGAATTATTGGATGGACAAATTCATGATGACAGGTACAGGATTTTTGATGACATCATCTATTACAAGAACAGGATATACCTCGTCCTAGAATCCACGTTGAGGAAAAAGATCATTCAGGCAGCACATGACTCTCCATTATCAGGACATCAGGGTTTCTTGAATACCTATAGATAGATCCAAGAGAGGTTCTCATGGAAGGGCCTCAAGGGGGAAGTTATGCAGCACGTACGGGAATGTAGCATTTGTCAACAAAACAAGATTGAGAACATTCATCCAGCAGGGTTGCTTCAGCCACTACCAATTCCAGAACAGAAGTGGTAAAGCGTCTCTATGGACTTCATTACAGGGTTTCCCAAGGTCCAAAG
>LPNX010015017.1:5887-150448 GCA_001517045.1 Pseudotsuga menziesii | reverse complement strand
ACCAAGTTTGCACATTTCTTTTCTATATCATCAGATTACTCTGCAGCTCAAGTAGCTGAGTTATTCTTCAGGGAGGTCTTCAAGTTACATGGGTTACCTAATACCATTGTCATTGATCAAGATAGTAGATTCACAGGTGCCTTCTAGCAGGAACTATTCAGATTAGTGGGGACCGAACTGGCTACCAGCACGAGTTATCATCCTCAGAGCGATGGACAAACTGAAATGGTCAACAAGTGGATTGAAGGATATATGAGGAACTACGTAACAGGGCAGCAATGAACCTGGATCAAATGGCTACACTTATGGGAGTATTGCTACAATACTATCTATCACATGTCTATTAGGATGATGCCTTTTAAGGCATTATATGGCTACGAGGCCTTGGACTATGCAGATTTGGAATTTGGAGACAGTAGGGCTCCTAAGGCAAAGGATTGGATACAGGACAGTCAAGATATTCTTAAAATCTTGAAGGAAAACTTACAGACAGCCTAGAATCAACAGAAGTTATATGCAGACAAACACAGGATTGAGCGGATCTTTGAGGTAGGGGATTTGGTATACTTAAGGATCCAACCTTACAGACAGTATTCACTTAAGAAGAAAGGAGAAGAAAAGTTAAAACCTCACTTCTATGGACCCTACAGAATAATCAGGAAGGTGGGAGAGGTGGCATATGAACTAGAACTACCACAGGAAAGTAAAATTCACAGTGTGTTCCATGTGTCCAACCTGAAAAAGACCCTTGGGAAAAACATTGCTCCATCAACAGAATTACCTCCTTTAGATGATGAAGGACTGTTGATACTTATTCCTGAACGAATCATACAGACTAGAGAAAGGAAACTCAGGAACAGGGTAATTAGGGAATACTTGGTTCATTGGAAGGAACTACCACCAGAGGATGCCACATGGGAAGGTGAATAGGTATTGCAGCATCCCAATTTGCAGTTGCTTGAGGACAAGCAATCTCAAGTGGGGAGGACTGTAATGTCCTCATCTGATTAGGAATTGAGGACCAAAACTGCTAACCTATGTGATTCCTGTGGGTTCGAGTGGTTACTGATAGTTAGGGAATCATCTAAAGACTGATGCCATCTATAGAAAATCTATGGCATCATCATGTTATCACCATTAGGTCAAAAAGGGTCACCAGGGCCAAAGGCTACCATCATGCATGCCATCTAAGCATTATTTAATGATGCATGCACTCATTTAAGTCTCCATGCGCATGCATGCAAGTCAACTGCAAATTAGAAAATAAAGTGACCTAATTAGGCCAAAGATTAGGGTTTTCGCAGTTGAAAGTTATAAAAGGAAGATAAAGTGAAAGGAGACTTACTTTTGATGATTATTATTTTGGAGCTCTTGAATAGCAGCACATCGTGCAACACAATAGTTGGGGTTGGAGACGACGTCTTCATCTAGCAGGGTTTCGACATTGAGATATCTTCCCTAGTCTCATTCAAGGTAAGCCATACCGGTTCACCATTTTCTCTTCCATTCATTCATAGTATCCAGTATACTGCAGAGATTGTTGCAGGGGCACATGTGCAGCCGTAAGGGGTTTTCAGCCAGAAATCCCTAATCATTCGTTGGGTATTCAGATCTCAGTTTTACTTCGCAACCCATGCACCATTCTCATCATCGACATCTTACTCTAGTACCCAGTGATTATTAGATTCGATCGTGCTCATCCTGAGTAGTTATCAGCCATTTCAGGATTAGAGGGGCATGAGCAGCTGCACCTCTAGAGAAATTCGCTAGCCTGCCTAGAGACCTCAGAACTTCCGCATGTGCCAGGAATTCTCTCTAGCACGGGAATGATATCAGTCCTGCAAATCAACAGCTTCATTGAACACCTCCTTTACTGAAAATGTCACCCTTAGCTGATCTGGGGTTCGTGCTGCTGAGGTTTCACCAGAAGTAGAAGATATCAGTTCATCTCCGATTCAGCTCTTGATGCATGCATACTCTCTCAGGAGCAGTCCAACTAGCTTATCAGTGGTAAGTGTTCATTCTATCCCATAAACCCTAACCCTAATTTTTGCTATAAAATAGGGATTTTTGTATGGCAGTTTGCATGCCCGGTTGTATCAGCGTATTTGCTTATAATTAGAAAATATCGGGATTTGGGATATTATAATGTTTGACCATTGTATGCTCAACCATGGTTGACTATAATTGGGTTTGGTTGATCATGATTGATCATGCTTGACTATGGTGAACCATGTTTAATTATGGTTGATTTGATATAGTATGGGATGGGTTGTGTTGATTTGCAACATAATTATAATATACTAAGTAGAATCCTATATTTATATTGTTTACTATGAAGGTGGATTATGATTATAATATAAAATCATAAAGAAACGCTATCTTTGTTATATCTCTTGTGATGTTCATCTTGGTTGACTTTAATGAACTTGCTATATTTTGTGATGGTTATGTCAGATTATAATGTTCATCAAGAGTTACATGAATGGTTACATTTCATTTTGATGTTTTCCAAGGGATATGTTGGTTTTTGGAATGACCAATTACGTTTGAATATTGCATGTTTAATCATGTTTGACTATAATTCGGTTTGGTTGACCATGCTTGACTATGGTAAACCATGCTTAGCTATCAATGAGAATAGTTAATGACATTTGACTATGGATGACAATGATTGAGTTTGATTGAATTTGGATAGCCATGGTTAGCCATGGTTGGATGTGGTTGATCATGGGTGGTCATGTTTGACAATGGTTGATTACGTTACACAATGCCATTCAGTTATGTCAAATTGCTATGTTCCTCAATGGTTACGTCACATTGCAACATTACTCGATGGTTATGTTGAATTATGAAGTTCACCAAGGGTTATGTCATCTTGTGACATTCATCTTGGTTGACTTATATCAAATTATGACATATCATAAGGGTTATGTTAGATAGTCACATTCCTCAATGACTATGTTGGATTGTAATGTTCAATAATGGTTATGTTACATTATTACATTTATTAATAGTTATGTTGGATTGCTTAGTTCATTAAAGGTTATGTTGCATTGTGACATTCCTTAATGGTTATGCCATATTGTGACATACATATAGGGTTATTTCAAATTGTAATTCATAAATAAGTACTATTTTTGTTAACATGTAGAGATGCATGTGTATGCAACACATCATCAATGTGAATGAGAAGTATTAAAGTTAGTGGTTGGGTTTCGTAAATGATAGTTGGCATATGTGAGTGTTATTGAAGTATACTAAACCATTGTAAATTTTTGTTAGCATGATCAAATTATGAGAGTAAGGGGTTTATAGTATATTCATTTTAATTTATGTATGTTGAGTTGGTATTTTATTAATGGTTATGTGAAAATGAAAATTTCATCGAGGATGTTATGGGAATGTGATGTTGCTTGAGAGTTATATTTCTTTGTGGCGTTTCTCATTCTTGTTGGCCTTATGTCAAATTGTTATGTTCTTGAATGGTTGTGTTGCATTTTGAGAATTGTTATTTTTAATAAGAATGCAAAAGAAATATCAATTAATATATCAAATTGAATTAAAAAAAAAATAAAGGAAAAAAAATGAAAAACAATAGAAAAAATAGAGGTTGTTTTGCATTACAATGTTCATGATGGTTTTTGTTCCAAAGTGTCATTTCTTACTGGCTATGTTGGATTTTGATGTTTTATGAGAGTAACATTTGCTATGTTTTGGAATGGTTGTGTTGCATTGTGAGAATTCTTACCTTTTTATAAGAATGTAAAATCAATATTGATCAATTTATCAAATCACATTAAAAGTGACAATGTTCTTCATGGTTATGTCGAATTTATATGTTCCCAAATAGTTAGTTTGGATTGTGACAGTTTTATTTATTTTTTAATTATAAAAATGTGAAGTTAATATTGATTATAATGAAGTTTTCAATTCATTTTTAAGTAAATGGTCAACATTCCATGTTTTCATTTCATCATTATTATTTAAATAATAAAAATAATTTATTGTAATTAGAATGAAAATAAGCTTGGTCCATATACATGCAATTGTTATAAAAAAATTCCCATACACATGTAATTTTTATAAATAATGGGTCGTACACATGGAAATGCCATCATTGTTTAAGTTGAATGTTATAAATAGTTTGAGGATTGCACCCTACATTGTTTGAATACAAATATATAGGAAAACTTTTTGATATTGCACCCTACATTGTTTGCAAATATATAGGAAAACTTTTTGATATTGCATAAATTCTCGATCAAACAAATTAAAATAAAAAAGTGGCAATTAAATTGTTTTATAATGTAAGCTAAATGGTGGGTAAATGTAGCAAACATTTGTAACTAGTAAATACACATAAAGATTAAAGCCATGTTCATGGAGGAGCCCATATTATCTTTTTCATGCCTTGATTGTAATAAATCCTCTACCTCCAATTTATGTTCTGAAGTTGCATGCCATTTTCTCTGCTTAAATGTATGCTTGATTATCTCTTATTGTGTGTAATTTAGGCCCTTCTCATAAAGCTTAACGTGTTGTTGGAAGATTGATAGTTCACACATCACACAAAGAATTATGTTGTATTCAACCATTGGTAGAACCTTAAATGAAAAAAAGATAATTAGCAAATGAAATTTTTATTTCATGTATTTTATTATTGTTGGTCAATTGCAAGGAAATATAAATGAGTTTGTTTGGAATAATACAAATAGATAGAAAATTTTTAAAGCACCAACCTTGCATATATAAATACTTGACTTTATAGATGGCTTTATTTATATTGTTATGTTGTAATACATAGTTGTTATTCACATTAGAAATATAATCAAATGTGGTTTATTTGTAATTAGAAGGAAAGATAATCAAATGTGGTTAAATTGTAATAAGAAGGAAACATAAAAATTAATGATAATAATAGAAGAAAACAATGAATTAACTTATTTGTATGATAAGTGCAATGGTTATAATGAGATGGATTGTAAGTGTTATTCTACTTTATTCTTAATTATAGCATATGCACTTTGACTCATCTTTTTGTAGTTTTCAAATGTAAATGGCGGTGATATCCTTAACTATTTATTCCATTCGACTCTTGAAATTGTTGTGAATGTTAAACCTTATCTCTCTGGATTACCGATATTGATTGTTTCTTTTTCTAAAGTCAAACCTTATAATTTTTGTATGGTAAGTGCCCAATCCATACACAATGGGATTTTTTTACAATCTCCTCTAGTAACAGGCGTTACTAGTACAATCCTTGGATCTGTGATGTCCCATGGTATACCAATGTATTTATCAGAAGAAAGTGTATTGTACATTGGAAATTGAGGTGGTTTTGATCCAACACAATAGAAAATGTTTTGAACTATCCCAAGTGCACCATTTACTAACCATGCTTCCACTCACAAGTTACATGTCAACATGCCATGCTCACCAAGACATATAAGAACTTTATGCTCAAGCTATTTACATATACACCACTAATTCTTTATTCTTTGTAGGTTCATAGATGCATCATGCAATATAAGTATGAAGTGATTTAAGCATGCATATTGATTATGTATATTCACCAATCTATTTGTTGAAAATAAATAAATTTCTGACTGGAAAGTACTGCTTTGAACATAAATCATAGAAGCATATGTTCATGACATGAAAACATGTAAATCATCCACATTTTCATCTACATTTCTAATGTTTGATAGTAGTCTTAGAAAACTAGATTGCTTTGGATTTGTTCCTTTTTGATAGAAAAATATTTCTAAAGTTACAACTATTTTGAAATCCTTCCACAAACCTTAATAGTTGTGTTACCTACATATAATGGTTTATCTTTGACAAGTGGAAATTGACAATAAGAATTAATGATATTCCACCAAATGGAATTGATTTTTTTTAATATTTTAATATTTTTTTTGGAAATGATTCATGTAAATGTGAATCAATTTATATGAATAGAATTGGCCTTGTGAAGGTCATTTCATAAATTAAAATGCATTTAACATCTTTCATCTCCTCTTGGAACAAACACACTGATTGACCATGTAGTTAAAGTATTTAATATGAATTCAGTGTTGAGTGAATTGTTTTAGCTCATATTGTAGGCAACTACTCCAATAGGTTCTAGTAATAGAAACGACTCTTCCTATTAAAATATTGCAATATGTGTGTGTGTGTGTGTGTGTGTTGGATAGTGGTAACCTTCAATAACATGGTTTTCCTTTGTCTAAGAAACCATGAACCATGGCCATCTAAGCCTCCAAAATCACCCAGGAATCGCACCTGGCCTAGACCACATTGACCCTTCACATGGATGGATTTTTGGTATCAGTGGGGTTTCGAACTGCCGACCATTTATCTTAGGGGTGTCTTAACACAAAACCCACCACCGACTGTTCTACAACAAGATAAATTCTTATTACAATGTATAAGGTAAGAATATCTAGTGCATGTAATTTCTTGAATAATCTGTTTTAGTGGTTCTTCATTTTGTGCTTGATTAAAATGTTCAATAACAACTTCAAATCCAATCCATTGCTTTTCAGACAACGAAAATGGAGAAGTAGGTGTAGGATGAGAATGATTTGTAATGGATCCAATTGAATGTTGCACTTAGTGTGATGAACAAACATAGGAAAGTGAGTTGGGTTATCATGTAAGTGAGCTCACTATGTTGACATATATTCTGATATGCCTTTGTTCCTTAAAGATGTGCACCGTAAAACATTAACAATTCAAATGATCATGGTGTTTGGGAAGTCATTGAGTTCCTTACACAAATCTTCTTCGTGTTTACAGTATTTTGGTCTATGATTTGATAGAATGGACTTTAAGGTCATTATAGATTTCACAGTTGTTTAAAGTTTAAGATTCGGATATGAATTATTTTGATGAAATACCGATTCATCGATCTTGCTTGATCTGTGTTGATTTCTATGGAATCTTTTAATGGATGTTATGTCGAATGTGTCTTGATATTTAATTTAATAAATACCTCATATTTGTCTATTTTTAGGAATGAATACCCGAAACAGAGATTGAGCATTTTTAATTGATTAAGTTCTTAAAACTTGTAGATATGATTGGACGAAATATAGATCTTACTGTTTATATTTAAAAGTCGGATACAATACTGATTTTGTGGATAATCTCACTGTGTGTTTAACTTAACTTGATTATTGCTGAGTTTGGAAACTCAGATCTATGAGATGGGTGTTAATGATTAACTTGTTAATTGAATACTTGGTTGGTAGTGGTTTGATTGATCTTGATCCCTTCGCTCGGTTCTTTTTATTTTATTTTATTTTATTTTATTTGTTAATATCTTTAGATCTGTCCTAATTTGGGTATGGAAGCCCAAACATAGACTCTGTTTAATAAAATATATGTGATTTAATTTTAAACATAGATAAAAGTTTGTGTAGAAGCCTTCGGCTCCTAGAGGAAAGTGATTCGTTTACACTTACTTAGATTTGTTTTATTAATTCAATATATATACATACTTTTTTAAAACATTGGTAAAGTTATCTAGAGGTAATTAGAATATAGGTGAGATATCTATGAGAGTCTCTCAGATCTTACTACTAAATTTGAGAGTATACATTTAAAGGGTCTGATTTTTAGTAATGTAGCATAACATAGGAATAATATTGTAGAGATGATTTATTTACCATTAAAATTTTCTACATAAATAAGAGATCTGTGATTTTCTACATTTTGTACATGAGTAATCAACAACTTATACTAAGAACATATTATTGAAAGAGATCAAAAGATTAGAAATAGACGCATAGTATAATTCTCAGTTTATAATGCACTTAGAATTCAAATATACTTTCGGACTCTAATTATAAGTCCTAAACAATTAATAAATTTAGTAAGGAACCTGTCACCACTGTCAGGAAAACATAATTGAAGCTGTCGTTCCTCCCAGCCAACTCCTGGAGCAGCAAAATCTTACTTGCTCCAGAACCCCTGAGCATGTTTGTTGAACCACAAGGACAAAATCCGATCAATGTGCCATCTATTTGCATCAATAAATCATTTCCACATCCATCACCAACCTCCTACTTATTCGATGAACATACTATTTTATAGTATTTTTCCTAGGACTTGGTCATTTATGAGCCTCCTACTCTTTAGGGCTCGACAAGGAGTATTGGCCTAATTTTGGGGAAGATGCCTCCTGCATCACTTGAGTTCTCACTCAACATATTTCACCATTTGTCATTTTTCCTTGTGGTCCAGCAAACACTCTTTTAACGACTACTTCAGCTCGGATTCCTCTCAGTACTTTAATTATTCAATGGTAACAATCCATTACATTCATTTTGACTTTATTGTCAAAATATTTAAAATAAATAAATATTCCAAGTAATAAATAATTAACAATTGTTTGGTGTATTACAACTAATGCACATAACAACTATCATTTTATCACATTGTCACATGAGGGTTCACCTCGTATATAATTTTGCATCCAATCATATTATTATGCATAAAATACCAAAAATAATATTACCACACATACCTCTTGTATGGCATTGATTTTCCAAGCATTTCTTGGCTGAAATATGTTTTCAGAAGTTCTGACATATATATACATGAGGGTCATCTCTTCACGGAACTACTAGTTCATGTGCATGTCTCCTCAACCTGTATATATTCAATTCTTTCATATATGAAAATAATACCATATGTTGGATTTTAAAATATCTTTTAGGATGTGTATACAACTGGGGCATCCCCAGAGTTGCTTCACATAACATTTCATGTTCAACCATTATCATAATTATCAATTAATTTTTTTTTAAGTTTAAATATCAATTTCAAATCTTATTACAACATGTAATGATTCTACACATATACCAGTAGCCATTGAAGCATTCTTCAATTATATTAGTAGTGTTCTTGCTTTAATGTGGTTCAATGTACCACAAATTTAACAACCACTTGGTGTTTCAGTTTAGGAAGAATATTGATTCTGCACACTAGCTACATAATAGTTAATACTTGATTGGGTGTTTCAAGTACCTCTTAGTGCACTAGGAACTGGAACACATTATGGTATTTTAGAATACCTCTAAGTACTTTGTATTGGAATGCAACATACCTCTACTGCACATTAATACCCTATTTAATTCTAAGATAATATATTCTATACAACAACTATAGAATAATCGATACTTGATTAGGTATTTCAAGTACCTCTCAGTGCACTAGGAACTAGAATAATTACAACACTCTATATTTCCTCTCAATACTTTGTATTAGAATGCAACATACACTGGTACAAAATGAGGAATTAGCTACTACGTGACTAAAAATTCTAGTCACCATAGGTTTTTCAAGTGATTTACTACTAAATATGAGCAATTTTGATTGACCAAACTATAAACGACTAAAATTAGTGACTAATTTAGTCACCAGTTAACAAATATGACTAGATAATAAGTGACAGAGTTAAAAATGACTAACATAAACGACTAATTTAGTCACGCCATAAAAATGATTAGCTAGAATAATATGAATTAGCCATTTATGTTAGTCATTTTTAGTTGTGTCATGAAAAATTGCAATTATGACAATGAAGTGTAAATTTTGTAAATTGTCTACCTTCTATTAGTAATATTGGTGCCATGCACCTTGATCTTCAGAGATCCAACAAAGAAATCACATGAATTTTCTCTTGATTATCTTTATCCTTGTTGCACCATTAAACCAAACCTAGTTAAGCGTGTGCCAAAGGAAAATTAGGTTCCTTATATGTCAATTACGAATTAGGTAATAGAACCAATACTATATCAATACGTAGAATCATCATAGCTAGTTGTTGATCCTTCAATGTAAGAGTCCCTGCAAGTCCCATACTAAGTTGCTTTTCTAACTTCAAGATAACTATCATGATTTGTGACCGTCGAACTGGCGACACTAGTCGACGTAGCTTCACCAGGCTCAGTTCCTTTAAACGTCGTAGCAGTTGATCCAATAATAATTGAACCGGTGGAAGCACGAAGAACAGTATTTTAACCAATCAAAGACTCAATTATAATTAAGCTGGGGCGTTGACCCATAACTAGTGTCAGATCCATATGCAATATAAAGGTAGAGGCCTGACCCCATCTCGGATTTTCAGGTAAATATTTTGATTCATCAACCTCTTACACGCCTCATGACCTTGTAGAATATGATACATATAATGCAGTCATGACCTCTCCTTATCACTATCAAGTTAAACCTCCTTTATGCATTAGTGTCCACGTAAATTTTGCATCTGACGTCACCACCCACTTGATTCACGATGTCCACAACTCTTCTCGGCCAAATCCACTTGATCCAAGTTTATTATATATCCTTATACTATAACAAAAAATACCATTAAAACACAGTATTGCGCCAAGAGGCGCTCTACATCCCAGTATGGGGGAGATCTTGTAACGTTACATAACGTTCCCCATACATGTAACGTTCCTCATGTAAATGTCGGCTATAAATAATATTGCTCATTATGAGGAAGATGTTGTAACTTTATGTAACATTCTTCATGCATATAAATTTACTCATGTAAATGTCGGATATAAATATTATTGCCGATTATGAAGAAGATGTTGTAAGATGTTGTAAAGTTACTTTTTTTTTTTACTTCTATTTACGTATGATGTAGATTTTGTCAGCCATTATTTAAAAGTAAATATATTTTCTAGGCCATTAAAATAAAATAAAAACAACTTGTATTTTGAAAAACACCTCCTCCCCGGGCGAGCTCCTCCAGCTACCTCTTCTCTGCGTGAGCTCCTCCTCACGTTTTAGTTTTCTTTAATCTATCTCGGCCATCAAAGGATTCAATTTTTTGGTACCGAAGAAATAGAAGTACAATATGATAGGTGGTGTTTTAAAATTTGACTTTCTCTGAAATCCAGATCAGAGATGCAGAAAACTAGCAGAGCATGCATGGTAATAGTGGGGACCAGAAAGAGCTCTTTTCAGGGTGTCGAAAATAAATTTGTGTTGCTCTTCTTTGAAAAAATTTCAGGCGTTGACATTCTGGTGAGTATTGATTGACAAAAGAATAAACACATGCACCACCAACTTCTTCTTCTAGTCTCAAATTCTGTGAGTCTCAAACCAACCAAATCACCATGTGAATGCATAATTTCAACCCTAATACATAACTATGTTTCGTTAAAGAATATAAATATAAAATAAAAGATATATGATGGTGATGCAATATGCTTTACAGTAAATGCCAATGCCATCTTAGAGCTTAATACATGACTATGTTTCATTAAAGAATATAAATATAAAATAAAAGATCTATGAGGGTGATGCAATATGCTTTACAGTAAATGCCAATGCCATCTTAGAGCTTAAATGATAATAATAGCATAAGTACAACTTAAAGTGAAATCTTTGAATTATTTTTCATGATTGTAAGACTATTTAAATGATGCCCATCTACTTGTCAAAGGTAAGCCTAAATAATAATAATAACATAAGTGCAACTTAAAGTGGAATCTCTGAATTATTTTTTATGATTGTAAGACTATTTAAATGATGCCCCATCTACTTGTCAAAAGTAGGCCCAGATCAGAGTGTAGCTCATCTTGAATAAAGACTCTAGTGCTTCATACACAAATCCAAACCTATCTTTGCGGTGACAAATTAGTTATATTTTCATGTCAAAGGTCCATTAATAATGGACAATTAAATGTTTTTTATTTTATTTTTAAATTCATAACTGAAGTAATTTATTTTTATGTTTTCATTGTTAAGTGGATAAAAAAAATTACTATCAATTCAAAATGTAAATATTAATGGGTGAAAGTAAATGTTTTTTTAATGCTTAAAGACTTTATTTTTCACGTTATTATTATTACTTTATAAAATTAGTCATTCAATTGGGATTATAGAATTTTATTTTTTTATATTTTTTTTAATAAAATTTAGAATATTGCTTATTTGTTAAATATTTTAGTTTAATTTCATATTTTTGGGCCTAACCAACCATTGTGCTGGTGAAAGGTAGGTCACATATATTCATAAATAAAAAGAAAATACATAAATAAATAAAAAATAAATTAAAAAAGCAATAAATAAACTTCTCTTAAGATATTGCACTGAAAAACTTGTCAAGATAGGTGCAAAGATAGGTTTGCACCTGGAGAGATAGAGCTTAGGATTTGGATCCAAGCTGATATAACAATAAAACAACATTATATTTATAAAAACCACAAATTATTATATTTATATAAAACACGAATTAACTAAATTTTATATTAATCATAATTTATAAAACTGAACAAATTATATAATAATTATTAAAAAAATATAATATATAACCAATTAACATAATTTATATAATAAAATAATAAAGATAAAACAAAAATATATATATATAACTAAAACAAAAAAATCTATTTGCAATTGCAGCTGCTCTTGACCTTGACCGCATTCATGGGGAATGGCAGATTTTCCTGAACCCATGGAGATTGGAGCCAAATATCATGTCCAAACAATTGCTTTGACTGTTGGAGGCAAGGAGGGTAATCACAACCCTACCCTACGATGTTGAGACTTAGGGTAAGAGGACCGATTTAGAAGTAATCTGTTTGCATATAAGAAGATCACTGAATTCACATCTATGGATTTGGAGTTCAAGAAATTCCAAACATGGTGATGCGATTGGTGTAGGTGGACAAAAATTGAAACCGTCAATATCGGTATTAAGCTTCAGGTTGAAATGGCAGCCTTCAGGTTTGTTTCTTTCTATGTTTTTCTTGATTACCTATTGTGTTATGAAATGGCTAAATCTCCTTGCAAGTATGAAGCACGAGTGGTTCCTTACCGGTAAGGTCACCCCGTCATCTGTTTTGTGTGGCTGTCGTTCTCTACCAGTTCGAAGCATGAAGCACGCGCGATTCCTTACCGGTAAGGTCACCCCGTCGTCTGTGTTGTGTGGCTGTCGTTCTCAGCATAGGATAAACGTTCACCAAATCGCCTCGCTTTGCTGGCGAATTTTTGTATAGAAACTGGTCTAGATTGTTAACGGAAAGTGTTATTTTTTCAATTAAAAAATTTTTGGGATTAGATTTAGTTGATCTATACGAAATGGCCTATTTCAAAACGAATTTAAAACCTCGAAATTGTTGTTTCAGCAAAATATTCTTTCCGACGAGTCGGGAGCGATTTGGTGAACGCTTATACTGCTCCGTCGTTCTCTACCAGTTCGATCCCCCATCCATTGGGAACGGTTCCATCAACCATCCATTGGAACCGGTCTTTGTCAGTTCATCGGGTAGAACTGTCCATCCCGGACCTGCCCTTTCATCCAGCTCCTCGTAATCATAGGAAGTCGCTAGTGATCATAGGAAGTAGAAGCTCTTGTAGGTGAAGTCATAGCGAATAAAAGATTATCAGGGTGTGAAGAGGTTAAGTAAAATAATGAATCATACTGATCTGCTCTCCCTGCATCTCAAATATATAATATTACTAAGGTCCCTTCTTGTCTCAATCCCTGCGCTTATCAAATATATTCTCTATTCCTCTCCCTCGCTTCCTGCTTTTATCCTATCCACGTGAGCTTGGGAAATTCAATGTGAGAAATAAAACCAGCAGAAAGGAAGAAAGGGAATGTGAGATTTTAATGCTGCCATGCCTCTGTTTGATCAGTAGCTTGTTCCTTTTCTATACGCGGCTTCTCTTGTTCTTTTTTTTCTTCTTGTGCCGCTTACTCGCCCTCCTTATGGTAGTCTCGCATTCCTTTCTAGTTGTTTTAAGAAAATTATAATCAAATCAAATTTGTGGTTATTATTGGTAGGTGTTGGTTGGTTCTAATTTTGTCTTGTTATGCGATATCCCACTTTCAATCAGCCATCAGCAGCACGCCTCGTTTCCGAATAACCGAACCCACTGGATAGTGTGTTTCAGAGCAGGTATTGAAATCATTTGTGTGTGAGTGTTCATGCCTGTATTTGCTTGTTGTCATTTCACCTTTGGGGTATTAATAAGATGTAGTTTGCAATGCATCACACTATACCAGCAGTTATGAGTAAAGGTAATAGATATAACACATAGAAGATAGTCGAAGTCATTTCTTTTGCTGAAAAAGAGTGTCTCTTTCTTAATGATGATAAAATGTTGTGAAATGAATTCTTTCTGAATATTATTTGTATCTTGTACATTGCAAACATGGGAGTCATATCTATTTGCACTTTGTTGGAAGACCCTGTACGTGTTGGAATGACAAACTTTATCTTTGGTTTACTAACCAAACTGAGAAATATGAGTTAATGAGCTACTTCATGGTGTCACTATCCAGGTTACAGACTAGTTAACCACAGGCACCTTTGTTCATTAAAAATGTCAAACTTTGGGGGAAAGATGGTATCATTACAGAATCTGGAATCTGATAAATATATAGATTGGATTGTGCTTGTTTGAATAAGTCAAACCTGAAAAAGGCACCCAATTTGCAATTCTTTCACCTTTTCTATTGTATGTCCCGAATGAACTCTAGTAATTTTCCTTCATTAAAAAAGTAAGCAATTTCTTCTCATTTGATGAATCAAGTCCCAACCAGAGATACCAAAACGTTTGTTTTCCACTGAAAGAAAATTTGTTTTTCAACTGTTCTGTGAGGTTGCGTTTGTTCCCAAAGTTGATATCTATGATTGTTACTTATTAATTATCTAATATTTCATGGTTAAATCTAAATGAAATATTCTATAGCCTATATGCAGAATTTATACGATCTTATTTAGAACTAAGATCTTTCATTTCTCTTTTTAAAAGCAAGTGTTTTTTGTTCTCGCAAACTGGCAAAAAACTAAGCATGTTTTGTACAGGTACTAATTTTACAATGATTCTTTCCTTACAATCCATGGAATTCTCCATTACGATGTTCTTAATAACAGGACATTTCTACATTCTTATAAAAATATTAATCCTTTTTATTGTTTAAGCTTCAAATTTATATATATGATTGAAATCCACTATGGTAGTTGAAAAATTAGTCATGCTGGCTCTTGAATGTTAACATTCCCATGAAGTTATAGAATTTGTTTTTGTACTCTTGCGTCTTTTGAACCCTGCACAGGTGCATTTGATGTCACCTAACAAGAGCCACGAGGTGGCAATGTCCCCGACATTGCCATTTTCTATTGCAAGAGGAATATAACTGATTTTATAATTGGGAATAACTTTTGCCAAACAAAATTTTGAAGAAATTTTTTTGTGTAAATAAAAGTCCTAATTCATAAAATACAAGCCACATGTCCCACCCAAGGTTGTTCACTTATATATACAGTTTACCTTTTCAAAAGATGGAAAGATCAAATATTATTCGACTAGCCATCTAGTTTTAATTTGCTTATTTATTCGTGTGATTTATGGTATATTAAGAGACTATGCAAAAGCTCTTATATATTGGAATCCAAGTGCCTCGATCCTCTTTAGTCTCAACCCTCTCATTTTAACTGATTGTGAATCGAGAAGATTCTCAGCAGTAGCAATATTGAATTCTAACAGAATTCACATTCTATGACACTATTGGCCGAGCCGCACTGATTTCAAACCGGGCTGATTTCAGAAACTTTAGTGAGTGAGGACTCGGGAGATCAACCGCTCTTCTAACTTGATATTTTTCAACTTCGAATGAGGAGTAAGGTGATCAACCACTCCTTTAACTTGATATTTTTAATATTTTTTAAGAACTTTAAATGAAATGAATAGAACTCTCTATGAAACTCAAGCTTGGAACTGAAGTGTCCTGCAATTATTGGTGCAATTATCAGTGAGAGTCCTAGAACTACACAGTACTGCTAGAAACATGCCTTATTATTTATCTTGTTAATTGATGTAGGACGTGACACAACAAAAGAAGATTGTCAAGAAATAGTTTCTAGCACTACTTAGGAATTAAGTGCAGACATCATCTAATAATATGGAAATGAGCTCTCCTAAATTAGTTGAGGGTTTCTAATAGATAAATATGAGCAAAAGTAAAAGCAATAATAACTATAGGAAAGTTCTGGAACCATAACGAACCACTTATAGCCAACCCTATATTATGAATTTTCACAATCAAAATACAAATAAATAAAATTCAATTGATCATAAATAAATATGAGCAAAAGCAATAATAACTACAGGAAAATTCTGGAACCATTATGAATTTTCACAATCACAATACAAATAAATAAAATTCGAATTGATCATAAATAAATATGAGCAAAAGCAATAATAACTACAGAAAAGTTCTGGAACCATAACAAACCACGTATTGCCCCCTATATTATGAATTGCCCCCTATATTATGAATTTTCACAATCAGAATACAAATAAATAAAGGCAAAATTCCATCCATTTAGGTCATTATAATATAGGAATTTTCACAATCAAAATACAAATAAATAAAGGTAAAATTCCATCCATTTAGGTCTGATTAGTCATTATCCTTTAATATATCCAAGTCTTCTAAAAAACATTTTAGCCTCAACAAATTTATCACTCAGAGCTAGGTGAGAGAAACGAAGATGCTTATTCTTTAACATACCATAGTGGTGAGAACATAATGGAATCCTTTTTCTGGACATAACCTTTTGTACCTGATAGATAAGACCTCGGCGCTGCCAGGTTCTGCTGATTTCCAAGGTAAATAACAATCCCGCGCATAAAAATATCACCATTGGCAAAAAATAGATAGGTAAATCACAGCGCAGAAGATCCTCACACGCCCCAAAAATTCTTCTGTACCATCTGAAAGAAAAGCATCCTAGCTCTTCAAGGCTCTATGCAGGGAACCTCGAAACACCCATATATCCTCCATTTACCAGCGTTTTCATTGTCTGTATATTCCATGTAGCCGTCTGCATCCTCAGTCTCCACTTACTTCTAAGCTTCCATCTTCCTCTCCTCTACGCGATTATTATGACATCCTATCGTTCATCTCTGTTATCGAGCGTCAAGAATTTCAATTAAAGCTTTAAAATTTAATAGGAACCTAAGAAGTATAGTTTGAATAATTAAAAATCCGTTACCTATCATCATTGATAATGATGCTCAAGGTAAGAACTGCAAAAGGCTGAACTCTTTTCACAACAAGGTATTTGTGGCAAAAAATCAACAACATCTTGGAAGCAATGTTAAACCGTAAGTTAATTGAGACTTGCTGTTAGACTTGATCGATTTCACACATCACAACTTTCTTGGCATTCTTGTGCTGTAATTATACCTCCCGACTGTGCGCTTTCTTTGCTTTCTTGACGTTCTTGTGTCGTAAAACCTCCCCAGCTGTGGACCCTTGGCAGCCTCCCATGATGAAAAGGCTTTGAGGCTGAAATCACACATCATGACTACAAATTAGAATCATAAGAATCAAAGTATTTTCGAACATTTAAAGAGATCTAGCTGAGGGATATTAGGAGATACAAATTGCTTAATTACTTACTTAGGGATATTAGGAATGCAAATTGCTTAATTACTTACTTCTGGTGGCAGATGAACCCAGTATGCACTAGTAATTTGTGATAGATAAACTCGTTCACTTCTGGGCTTAGATGTTGCATCTTCTCTTCTTAAACCTTGACCTTTGGCTATATAGATACGATGGTCTAGTTCTGGATGGACAACTGTGTTTCTAGTTTTATGATTTTTCCAATTACCTTTACTGATTCACCAACCTATAATAACTGTGTGCCTTACTTAGATAGACAACATACAACTTTGGATTTCTCCTTGGTATTAGTGATCATAATAAATTGTTGGAGTTAAAGACAAAGTTGAAAATGGAGAATTGATCTAAAACATGATAGGTATGGGTGGTGATATGACATAATTTACTATATCTTAATAAGTAATATAGGTAAAAGTTGACAAGGTGTAATAAAAGCTAGCAAATCCAAATTATCAATAAAACATTGAATGCAATTTTTGGTGGAGGGAAGAAAAGACAAAAATTGGTGTTTCTATACTAATAAATCTTAAAATGTATGTAATAATGCTCTAACAAACCCTACAACTTCTAGCTACATGTAAATGGTTTAAATTTAATTAAATTTATATTTACATTTTTTTTTCTTTTGTTTTTTGAGTTTTATAAATTGTTGTACTTAATATACTTTAATATTATATGGGATTAGGGGCATGGTGGTAAAGAATAAAACAAACTAGTGACCATGACTTGAAGTTGTTGTCTACTACTACTTACAAATAAATATTTCCTTGCAACCAAAGTGCATATAAAAGAGAATCTCATAAGCTAATCTCTAGGGGTGCATTCCCCTTCGAACTCAATACACAAATCAATGGAATAACAATGAATAAATATTTCCCTCCTCAGTATTTGTGAAACTTCATGAATGTTGAAATATTCATGTCGATGAAGTGATCGGTTGAAAATCCTTGCTACTACAAAATTGCTTAGTTTACTCTCATTAACTTGCAATGACATGTGGCAATGTTAGGGACATTGCCACCTATTTTATTTGTGGATAACTATTAACAATAGCTTTTTGTAGGAAGCTTTGGGCAATTGATGAAGGATCAATTGTTTGAGTTAGATACCATGCTAAATTTGAAATGGGTTGTCTTTAGTTTCAAGAAATTTAGCTCACAAGACCTCAAATTAAACCTCCTTTTGAATTTACTAATACTCCTAAACATATCTGGATTAAAAATTTAGGTCAATTTTTTTTAGTTTGATACCTATGACAATGATCTACTCTATATCTCCTTACATTTTCAATCTTTTGGGATGAAATTCCACCTTTAAATAAGAAAGATATGGCTATATCTCCTTAAGTCTACAATTTTTTAGGAAGAAATTCCACCTTTAAATAAGAAAGATATGGGATCAGTTTAGGAAATAAGATGAGGAAAACAATAACCAAATTTGAAAATAGAATTTAAAATATATGTATTTTTTGTTTTTTGATTTTATTTTTCACTATTTATATAAAGATATTTTATACAACATAAAAAATAAAATGTATATAATTTGTAAAATAATATACATAATTAATAATAATAAAGAAAATAAATCCTATAAAGAAGGAACTCATTCTAGAAACTATGTATCAGCAAGAGAATCTCCAAAACTATAAATGGCACTGTAACATGAACTACCTTTTCCGCTAGCAGAATATAACTACTACATGAATACATGAATGTTGTAGAAACAATATTATCACTGGAAATAATAAAATTTTAAGATGTAGAAAGTTCATTTTGAACTTCATTCTGGCATATTTATCTGAATCTCTCTTGTTATAATATAAATAAAGGAAAGGAAAAACACGACTGTGCCAATAATCTTTAAACAAACAATCATTTTCTTAAAGATGAAGAATGAGAATCCAAAGCAATTGTAAGAAATGAATAATGACAAATCAAAGCTAATGAAAACGTCAAAGTGTCGTAATAATAATTTTTAAATGATCTTTTTCTTGAAGAATAAAGAATGAGAATCAAAACAATTGAAATGAACAACTCAATTACTTTCCTCCTCACTAAATATAACAACGCGTGCGTTGCATTTTGGTATGACATGAGCGAGCGTAACAGTTAACAATATTTGCTTTCTTTTTAAGAAGATACAGTATATGCGTCTCTGTTATAGATTCGAATTAAGAAGATAGAGCATACAGTACATCTCCATATATTAAATAGTTAAATGACTAAGCAAAAGAACATACATTTCAACTAAATTCATTTCTTCTGGCTGCTTCAAACGATGGCGTGTGAACCTTACATCTTGATTCCTAAGAAAAACCTCCATGGGTTGAACTCTCCATCTTGAACAGATAAAAATTTAACTTTACTCTCCATCTTGAACAGATAAAAATTTGCAAATTTGTTTTTACAATCTAAAAATGGAACTTTAATCAGAACTTTAAAAGGGATGAGCCAAGGGGACTGGGAGACCATGGTTTTCAATTAATTTGCTGAGACGGAGATCGATTGTTGTAACTTTTCCTTAAATTTTGACCCAGTTTTTGCAATCGTGTCAAGATTTTGATTTCGCGTGTCTTTCTCCTCAATGTTCAGTGTTCAGCCCCAGGTTTTGCAATCGTGGCAAGACTTTGATTCCGCATGCCTTTCTCATCCATGGTAGCTTTTTTCCAATCGAAATTTTACAGAAGGTACAAAATTAACTCAAGTCTAACATGTTAACAAAATTAACTCAAATCTAACAAGTGTACAAAAGAGATTCATTTCTTGGTCTTTTATATCTTGTTATGGTTAAACGGATAACAATTTGTTTTTGTTTTTTCATATCAGTTTTGTTGTTGTTGTTATTTATTAAATAGTATTTATTTTGTGCTTATATTAACTTTAATAATCTGTATGAATAATGGATATAAAATTATACATTTTAGCGTTACTTTAACAGCCAACTATCTTCACAAAACTAAGTGGTTGGTTGTGCCTATTTTGGATTTCCCTCAGCGAATCAATAAGATTAACTTGAGTGTAACAAGTGTACAGTGGAGATTCATTTCATGGAGGTCCTATTTTGTTATGCTTAAATACATTTCAATTATGATTTAAATACGATTTCTTTAAAGATTCACTATTTAATTATTTATAAATTTATAATTCACTAAGTTGTGTTTTTTGTTTTATTAAATAGTATTTGTTTTATGCTTTTTTTAGTTTAATATTATGTTAATATACCTTAAATGAATATTTATAAAGGTTTGGGAATTAGTTTAATGTTTGGTATTTGTTTAACATCCACTCATCTCTACAAAACTAAATAGCTAACTCTATGTCAAGGATACAGCGGTCTGTTGGTGGGGTTAAATAGATAGATTTCGTTCCATTAACACCAGTTCAATTAAATTGACACATGTTTTAGCTTGGACTGTTGGTGGGGTTAGATAGATCGATTTCATTCCATTAGCNTATATATATATATATATATATATATATATATAAGCATGTGACATACTTATTTCTATGCTTCTCAATTTATATTTCACGAAATAAAAATAAAAGAATATATCGACATTTGGCGGGATCTTTGGCTCT
This sequence comes from Pseudotsuga menziesii, assembly GCA_001517045.1. Classification (NCBI taxonomy): domain Eukaryota; kingdom Viridiplantae; phylum Streptophyta; class Pinopsida; order Pinales; family Pinaceae; genus Pseudotsuga; species Pseudotsuga menziesii. Next base: position 129,412 of record LPNX010015017.1, on the reverse strand, counting down.
TCGTATTCCTGGAATGTTGTAGCAGATGGGTTTATTGGTAAGTGTTTTGAAGAAATCCTTGGGAGAACAAAGCGTAGCTTTTGTATCATTTTCTGTGTTCTCAGCTTCTTTGCGTGACTTTGCATTCATTAAGTGGAAGCTGTGACAATCAGCGTTGAGGATATGAGAAATTATATTTATTATTTTCTCCTGTATCTCAGCAATATCGACATCCATGCCACCGAATATGAACTGTATCATCTATTCAGCCAATTCAGAGAAGTGGATATCTATATGCCAAGAGATATGATAATTGGACATTCCCAAGGGTTTGCAGGCTTCGACATTTCTCGAAACAGATATTTTGGTAAAGGTTGTACAAATATCATTAAATTTCACCGGTGTACATTTGTCAAAGCCAGTCGTTTGTCACAGCTTAGTGAAGGAGTGTGGTAAGAGAGTACAAGAATTGTTGTCAGATGTCATAGGTCATTACCTTGAGAAACCAACCTCATAACTTTGTGGCGTAGAAGGTGTCAATTCATGACCAGAGCCATTCAATCCATATATTAAAAAATAATAACTGACTCTGTAACAACAGTCTATCCAGCATTTTATGATTACGTAAGCTCGCCGCCGGGTCTTGGGGCACAAAGTCCCAGGCCTACGTCACCTATATAAACCAATAAAAAGCAAGATAAATCAATATTTAAATAATTCCCAAATAAAATTTAATACAAACTATAACAAAAATTATATTATTTTGTTAAACTTGCAACAAATTACTTCAAATAATCGCCTTGAGCGATTCATATATATCCCCTCGGGCGGGGACATAATAATGTACCAGTACTGGTCATTATAGTGTTTACGAGATTGAATTCATTATGCATGCCCAACACGAACTTGTGCCATGTTCTGATAGGTTTTACTCTCTATGCACATTGTATGGTGTGCCTTGTGCAAATTTCAACATCATTGATTAACACTAAAGTATGCTTCAGCTTTTAGATGCCATCTGCTAAATGCCTTTGCATCAAATTTTATTTTAAACTATGGTATGCCTATCCTTTGCACCTTGTGGTGTTGGTGCTGATTTTGGCTGCACTTCAAGATTTCAGCATAGGAGAAAGTTGACTTGGGGATTTGTAAGTGCAACTCCATGCTTCATGCACTCAGATGTCATCTAGACGATAATACGACATGTATGGGAAACAACTTGAGTTGATACCTACTCTTGTTCTAAAACCATTCTCTAGAGTGGTGCAACAATGCTCAATGCAGTGATATCACTGATCTATCATCTGTGCTCGTTGTTGTAAACATGCAATGGTAACTGACCAAGCACCTCAATTCTCCCAAAGAATGGCTCTCAGCTCCATGCCGAGGTCCCAGTCCCAGACTAGGTTGATTTCTTGGTAACTGACCAGGTGCCTCCATTCTCCCAGAGAATGGCCCTCAGCCCTAGGTTGATGTCCTACTCTCGGAATGGGTTGATTTCTTGGTAACTGACCAGGTTCCTCCATTCTCCTAGAGAATGGCCCTCAGCCCCAGGTCAGGCCGTGGTAACTGACCAGGTGCCTCCATTCTCCCAGAGAATGGCTCTTGATGCTACTTAGGAAAAATCAACAAATTTCCCACTAGTTTGGCTCAAGAAATGCAATCATGTTATGTTTTACAAGGTGAAAGGTCTCCACCTGTTGATACACTTAAGATTAGTTTTTAAACGCACTTATTTGTCATTAGTGATTGATCCTCCAATCATTTATACCAAGAACCTATTGATATGCTTACAGTTTATGGTTTATCACTTCTCTACATATTATGCATGCTTTAAATGACTGGGAAAACAAGGGATTATTAGCATCTGACCTTTTCATTAGATTGAAGTTTCATAGGCTGCCCCTAGAAATCTCAATCCTGGAGAACATAATGAAGCTACACCAGAATAATCAACAAAATAGGGTATTGGTAAAGTGCATATTCAACAAACAAATATGTTGGGAAAACAATGTTGTTTCTGGGTGAAGACATGGATCACCAATTTCTTGGTTCAAAGAGATAGTGGTTGCAAGAGATATGGAGTTTAAATACTTCACAAATTGTGTTAAGAGTTTTCAATTTGTTTTAATATTTTTTTTCCATCCCTTGGAAATTCGGGGAACACTTCCAAACATCCCAAAGCACGTTTGCGACAAAGAAAATTTGAAACTTCATTATGTAGTGCATCAATATATATACAATGTACATATATATATTATATATATATAGTGTTAGCAATATCTCCATAGCACCAAGTATTTTGGCCCTGTGTCTAGCTTAACCCATACCCAAGTGTTTACAGGTCCATACCAATTATTCCATAACTGTATCTAGCTTACCCTTATAACCATGTATCCATGCAAACCTGGGGGAATTCTTCCTTTTGGAGGGTTTTCATAAGTTTCCTTGTGCAGGATGATGTCAATTTCATATTCCAATAAATCTTACGTATATGTGGAGATTAGATTTTAGCATTTCAATGTCACAAGAAGTTGTTATCTTCCCATTAATACTATTTATGATATAAATAACTACAAGAATATTAGAACAGGCAGGGTTTAAAATTTAAATTGCACTTATCTTTGATGTGTCAGACCATGTTAAACAATAAATTTGCTAATTTCTTCATAAATTACTAACGGTTTTTTACTTTATGTTGTTTTTAATTTGAGATGACTCCAGAAGAATGGGCCCATGCGCCAATGACTCGAAGTGTTGAATTAAATATCGTTGACCACAGACATTTCATGGCATGAATTAACATTTCCTCTTCTATGAGTTTTGAATATAGCCGATCCCATTCTCTAAACCAAACACTTGGAAGCCACTTAAATAGCATAGAATATCTTTGTGTATTCCCTCACAAAAACGTAATCCATAGAAAAAGCATGTAGGAATGACTTTACTATTTCTTTAGATGCTTTTTGATATCCCTCTGGCATTTCTGCATAAGCCTTATGAATAGTTGACATTCTTCTGTGATGCAATTATTTCCATAGAATGGCTCCTGTAGCACAGAATTATCAGGCTTCAATGAAGTTATTAGAGTGTTCCTCCGTCGCTGATTGCCAAGCTTCCAATCACGCACCCGAAATCGCATAAGCTGGTGTGGGTTGCGGGCTCTTCCTGGATCCCTGTTGTGGAAGGTTGTTGATGCCCGTAAGCTAGTCTGAATTGCATATGCTGGCGACGGAGCTCAAACATTGATAACCAGATGCCACAATTTGTAAGGTACCATTATAAAAACAACAGGCTAAGATTATAAGCTCAACAGGCTTGCGTAGGGAATTTTTATAATGAAAGCTTCAATCCATTTCCAATCATTTATTTCAATACATCTTCATTTTAATAGTTTGATTCATGCACTGTTAATATTTGGGCGCGTGAACCCTGAGCATTACAACTTTCATGAAAGCGGTTACCTATTTTACCGGAGCAAGAATTGTACCTGTGACCAACAAGTCTATAGTAATTCATTTCATTTCCCTGATTTCAATTTTAAATTTTAAACTAAGAGCTAAAATACCTATAATTGAATCTTATGTTATTGAGAGCGAACATTTATCTAGGTGTTGCACATATGAGTGACTTAAATCGATTGAAATCATTTTTCTTAATGAAGAGGGTTTGAAATCTAGTGAAATCATTTTCTTAAAGGGAGGAGGGTGTGAAATCTAGTGAAATCACTTTCTTAAAGGGAGGAGGGTTTGAAATCCATTGAAATCACTTTTTAATTCCGTCACCTGGAACATTGGAAGCCCTGGAAAGAACATAACCTAACCAACACTCATTGCAAGGATAATGAAACTAATAGAAATGACTGGAACTAAAGGAAGGACTAGGGTTTTGTCGTATGAAACTAATAGAAATGACTGAAGCTAAAGATATTCTGCAAATAAAAATTACCTATAATTGATGCTTGTGATATTGAGAAAACATTTATGTGCGTGTGTTGCAAAGCTGAGTAACAAAATAGTACCAACCTCAGATTCAACACACAGTGAGTCTCTGCAAATACATCGAAATATTAGATCAAAACAAAACAAATAAATATTTAAACAAAACAAATAAATATATCCTGGAAAGCTCAGATCAAAACAAAATAGAACCGTCATTTGCAACGCTCTAGAAAGAAATGAACAACATCAAATGTGATTGCTGAAATGTATTTGGTATGGGATTTTAGGTCTTCGGAGAGCAGGGTAAAGATTCATCTCTTTCGTAAAATGTATGTTTTTAGGGTTGCATGCCGTATGAAACGCTCGAGCTTATCCAAATATTATGGTATAAATGAATTATAATAATTATTGTTCATGGAAAGAAAAAAAATATAATAAATTCCAGTAACGAGTTGCATATTGCACAAATTTGGTGGTTCGTCAGAGGGAACATTAAATACTCACTGAAACTAATAAATTTTACGTTATGTCCTGAAATCAGTCCTAGAATTACCAGCATTTCCTCCAGAAGGCAAGCCAACGGCCGCAATCAAAATTAGGAAACTACCTATTGATCCAAATTTGCTACAAATCTAGGGCGAAAGAGTGTCTAACCTTGTGCAAAATTAACGAGCTTGTTCAAAGTCAATTGGGAATTAGATTCTGAATCTTCTAAAAACTGAACTTATCATACTTTTTAAGATGGAAAGTCAATGTCAGATGGGTCCATGGAATTCAACATCTATTGTCATACAAGAAAATATCTTTGAGTGTTCTAATTCCATTGCAAAAGAAATGTGTAGCAGAGAACCAACTTCTCTTAGTAAGAAGCTTTCCTGCATCAAGAATGGCATTCAAGGTTACCAGAGGGAGTAAACATTGACAAAATGGCCATTTCTGAAGCACCCCCCCTTCTAACAGAGGAAGTGTTTGATAACTTCCAATGCCTTCCAAATGCTTTTAGCAAAATAAAGGGGCTTTCAATCCTAACCTAGGGAAGGGTAATGAGGGAAGGAAAATTAAGGCCTTTCCAGGATTTCTTCCCATAAGGATCCCCATCCCAATTTCCAAATATGCCAAGTTCGTAGATGTTGAAAGAACACTAGCAACAATTTTGAATCTGGCATTGCACTTTCCAATTGCATTTATTGAAAAATCTTCACCACCTATTTGCAATGTCCATTCTGTGTAAATCCTGAAATAATGGCATTCCATGACACTACAGTTCTTCTAATCATGCCATTGAAGAGTTCCATGGCCTCATGAACAAATCCATTATGTAGAAGAGACTTTGAAACCCATCTAAAGAGGCTTTAAGGCCTTGAACCCATTCTGTATTTATAACTGAAGTAATCCTTTTATTATCTAAAATCTTGCAACAACTTTTCACTGCATTGATCTGAATTTTCTCTTTCATTGATTGCAGATCCTTGTTTTCACCTTTCAGATGGGTTCGAAATGGCACCAACTTCTAGCTCTTAGGTGCAGGATCCTAAAAAAATAAAATTCTTCTTCTGATTTGAAATGGAATATGGTTGGATGTAATTATGCTGCATGGATTAAATCAGACAGAGTTAAAGAGCGAGATACCGGGAGTGCAAAAACCCATTGTATCCAACAAGCTTTCGAAAAAGTTTTGCAGTAAAGCAGAAAAAGAAAAAGAAAATGATGGAAATCAAATTTGTAGAATTGACAACACCTTCAAATATATAATGTGAGTTTTTCTTTGTTGTTCTTGGTTCTTGGAAACTAGTTGAGATAAAAGCATTAGTTGCAGCAAGAACGATTGATGCTTTAATCTATTGTGAATTCACAAGTGTTAATATCTTGTTGTTGCTTGTAAATTTTGGTGTATGTATGGCCTAGATGACCACTGAGAGATTGAAAAACAACCTGTTGATATATGCAAAGTGCCTACACATGGTAAGGGGATTCGTCCAGGTCGTAAGCATCTAAGATGTGGTTGTCTTTGTCATTTTAGCATCCACGTACTCAAGAAGGCCCCAAAACGCTGCCCAATCATTTATAGTGAGATGAATCATATAGATAATCGGGGTAAACCTTGACATGGACAAGAGCTTGTTTATTTTGTAGGCACAAGGGCATACCATGCACCTCATATTAGCAAAGAACTATGTCAATGGGTAGAAAGATGTTTGCTTGTGGGTCTGTTGAATGTGTAGATAAAAAATATCATGAATTAGTGCATGATAAAGTATCATCTTTTGAAATAGAGTTTGATCAAAATGATTTTCTTTCATGCGATGACATTGTGAATATAGAGAGAAAATTGAAACATTCCCAATATATGTTTGACAAGAATGATGCCCAAAGTGTGCGTATATGGCAAGCTGCAAACCTTGATAAATTGTTCTACTACTTTGAGTTTGACAAAAGCGCAGATGATGAGAGTCACACACCATTCATTGTAGGCATCCAACTACCATTACAACTGGAATGGATGAGGAAATATGGTCATGATAGTATAGTAGCAATGGACTCTTTATTTGGAACGAATCGTTCTAAGGTGTGTTTATATATCATGTATGTACTTTTTCTTCTATCATTTGTTATTTGTAAATATGATTCAATCATGTAGTGATGTCATATTTATTTGTGTGCAGTTCCAACTTTATACATTATTGGCATTTGATCCCAGACATAATGGTGTTCCTGTGGCATGGGTCATCATGTCAAGATCTATGACCTCATATATTGCCAAATGGATGGAAACACTACTTCTTAAAGTACGCATGGGTATGTTGGAATGGAAATTGAATGCATTCATGGTAGACGATGCAGCGGTGGAGATTGGTGCAATTAGGTACATATAGCTAGTAGGGTGTTTTTTTTCCCTTTTCTCGAAACAAAATGTTTTATACAATATTAAAGACACATTATACAGATAGGAATATATTTTTAACATTGTGTAACATATTTATCCAATAGGGCGACATTTCAATGTGAAGTCTACTTATGCAATTGGCATGTCAGAAGGGCATGGCTAAAAAATCTTGTCATGAAATTTAAGGATGACACTACAACGCGTTCGATGTTTAAGTGTTTAGGCGAAATTATGCACAACAACAAAAAAAACGGATTCTACTCTTGAGGAGGCCAATAGGTTTCTGAATGAATTCAAAGAAGAAAATGCCTTTGTTGAGTACTTTTGAGCACGATGGTTGGACATAATAGGTTTGGGTTCATACTATAATATCTATAGATTTTTCTTTAGNAATATTTTCTATAGTTTTATATTTCACATACTTTTAGATTTCAAATTTCATGTTTTCACAATAAATTCAAATTTTCCTAGCTATTTCTTTCACTCTTATCCTACGTGTTTAGCCTACTAGCATGTCCTATATTTATTAGCTTATGTTCTTTGATGTTTATCAGGAATGTGGGAAAAATGTTGTCGTACTTTAAAACACGTTGGACAAAAAACAAATGGGGCCATTGAGTCACACCATTCACACTTGACAATGTATTTTTAAGGTCAATACGATCAGCTTCCAATCGTCGAGTAGATTGGTTTCCACATAAATTATAGAGTGGAGAAAATAGAAGCTCGGTCCTGGCTAATAGCACAATCTATTCCAGATGATAACGTTACACTGCACCACTCAAATCCTTCGATGGCATGGGTGCAAAGCCAACATGATGAGATGAAAAGATATATTGTATGGCAATCAGGTCCAAACTTTGCTATGTGTGATTGCAACTGGGCAAAAAATGGATATTTGTACAAACATGTCATTAAGGTTACCATGATGAGGGACAAAAAAAGGTTGGAACAAGAAGAGCTAGAAATAAGAATCGATGAAACAACTTCATATCAGGTTATTTAAGTATTTCATAATGCATATTTAGATCATTAACAGTGTTTTAGATCTTAAATAGTGGTTGTTGTGGCCTAATATGTTGCAATGTTTTGTTACCAGATCGCTGAAAATGATGGTTTTGGAATTGCAAATGACTTGGATATTCTTGTCATGGTAGTCATTTTATAGTTTTCTATTACTCTTTTACTATTGACATGAATTTTTATTGATTTGTTTTTAGGTATATAATAATGTTAATGGTTCGATGGCTACTTCTAACAATGTAAATTAAAGTCATGATGAAGGAAGCATATCGCAACGTATTCGAGACATTTTTGAGTCGATTATACAGTTTCCTAGTGAAGAATCACATCTCTGCTTCCTAGAGAAACACCACAGAAACACATGGAAGATGTTTCCAATGAGTTCAAAGAAGCATTGGTATCAAGTAGTTTAGGGTTGGGCCATCCTACTGCTCCATATTTCCAACAAGTGGAAGATGGATTTGGGCATACCCTATAACGTCAAAAAGATTTCTTGGAAATGATCGTCACTCGTAAGCGCTCTTACACATCATCTAGTTATGCATACTTTCCTCCCCCAACACATGGGACTAAAAGGAGACAAAACATTTGATGATGTCCTCGATAGAGCTACCAAACGAGACAATGAAAGAAATCCAAGTAAGTGAAGGTGAGAATTACAAATATGAAAATTTGGTTATTCTAAAATGTTTAAGCTTGAAACATGCATGATTTAGAATTCCATCACTATGCAAAGACTTTAATTCTTTTATTGTTTGTAATTCTAGATAAAATGAATAAAAGTTACGCTCATTTCCATATTTCCTTGCATCTTTTTCAGGTGGCTTTAAAGCTTGGATATCAGAGAATGAAGAGCATTGGCATGACTAAAGGAATAAGTTGTAGCATTGAAAATGAGTTGTAGTTTGTTAAAGATAAGAGAACGTCACTTCTTACACAAGTTGTTTTGTACAAGACACTTTTCGAAAATGTCTATAAATTGATGACACTATCAAGAGGACAAAAACACTTTCTTGAGCTCAATGCAATCAAGTGTTAAATTAGATCTGAATTCCAAATGTGTATAGCATGTATGCCTCAAGCAAGTCAAATGGCATTTATGCCTTGATTGCAAAAGACAATGTTTTCAATAACTCGCTGTCAATGCTTTCCCACCATTTATGTATCAATTTCTAGCCAGTCAAAAAGAGGTTATGGAAGTCCTCAAACGTAACTTCCAGTTTACAACTCAATAGACATAAAAAAATTGGATATGGGAAATTGTTTTTCTCTTTTTTCAAAAATTCATGTCTTCTATGTTTGTAAAATTTGAAAAAGGTCTTCTATGCTTCAAAGTTCAGATATCTCAAAAAGTTGCAAAGGCACCTAATATTGTTTTTTTTAGACAAAAGCGGATATATTATATTAAGGGAGATGGTGTAATCACCTACAGAACCAGGACCAGAATACAAAAAATCTTTCACTAAAGCTGAAGCTAAGAGCCTAATTTGATGCCCTTGAGGAAGCGACAGAAACAAAAAACCAACTTAGTGCCCTTGAGGGAGCTGCAAAGACGGACAACTCCCAAAAAATGCCCTTAAGGTAGCGACAATCCAACAGTCTGAAGCTTAATTATAGTTTGAAATTAATCAGAAAATGCCCTTATGGCAGCGGCAATCCAACAGTCTGATAGCTAATTGCCTAATACGCTTATAAACATAAACAAAAACAGAAACATGCAAGCCATAGATGAGCAGGCTGGTGAACCCAAACAAGAAGCCGAAATCACCCTTCCGAACTGGACGACATACCATTTTCTTCATGCTTGAGGAATTTGAGGGCGATTTTGTCCACCTTGAGTTCGAGCTCGACAAGTTGCCTGGAGAAAGAATGCTCTGTGCGCTTAACCTTCCTTTTAATTTTTTTCCTGAGAAATACCAAATCCTTACTGACATGATCCAGACGCCGTCCGCCTTCATAATCCATCACATTCACCTGGGATTGCAGTGAACTGAGTTCCTGCTTAACTTCCTTGAATTTTTTATCCACCGAGGATGGGACCGACGCGCTCGCGGAGAAGGAATCCGCTTCCATTCTGTGAACTAGCAATTTCCAAGCAATATGGCGACAGAGCTCCAAATCAATCAACACAATGAGAATGCCTCGGCCCTTCACGATTCGGTTCCTTATAACCTTTGACGACACAGTGGCCAGCGTCACTTCATAACCGAGCATACCATGAATCCATCAAATGCCCAAATGCTTCGACATGACCGTCATACCAGAATTCACCAGGGTGTCGTGTGCGCGGATGAATTCACCCATGAAAATGAACCTTGCATCCTCCTTTGACAAGACTGCATCAGGAATCGCCTCGTGTGAGAGCTCCCAGTTCATAATATCCATTAAACCAGCACGTCCTCCCATCAACGAGCCTGCAATCACTTGACTTGAAACCATAAATTGCGGGACGAAGCTCAGAGTGTTCGATCAGGAGCGCTTAATGCCGGGGAAATTAAAGGGATCGACATGAAGGTTGATGATACCACCCTGCGTGTGGCCACGTGAACACCACGCGCCAGGCGTCACGGCAGCCTGCCAGCACGCGGAGGGACGAGGGAGGGCCCACGAAGCGGTCTACCAGCACATGAAGGGACGAGGGGGGAGGGCCCGCAAAGGGACGATGGGGGTGGCCCATGTTAAGCCCCCATTCCTATGGGGGAGGGCAGTAAAAAACATTGGAGTTAAGGATTAGGTCCCCAAGGCTGAGGGCTGCCCCTTTATTAGCCTCAAGGTCCGCATGGGGATTGTTTTCCCGTAATACATGATAGAAATCAATCTTAGAAAAGAGAGAGGCTTGAGTCATTATCTTGCGGAGAAGATGCCTCAGGTCTAGTTGGGTAGGCAAAATATTTTCAGCCAGTGCATGGATGACAACTCTGGAGTCCCCAGTGACGATTAGCTCAGTGGTTCCCAAGTCCTTGGCTATTCTCAATCCTTTCCAAAGGGCTAATGCTTCAGCGATATTGTTGGTATCGATGCCCAGATCCCAAGTGAACTTGAACTCCATTGATCCTTCTGGACTGAAGAAAACTCCACCCCCCTCCTGCCGCCCCGAAAGGAACCTAATATTGTTGTTTAAGCTCATGTATGTCATTTCCCTGAAATACATTCCCAATATTATCTCCCAGTTATTTGAAAAAGCTAGTTTATTGTTTTTCATTTTATTTTTAAAAATGAAGTCCCACATAATTTATAGTTATCTTTCGGGGGGGTATTTATTTGGATCCTAAATGGCTATCAATGCATAAACATTTGAAATAATTTACAGAAGTAGTTCATCATTTCAAATTTCGCTTAGTATTAAGTTGATTTTATTGTAGATTTACCTTTCTTGATCCATTTTGTAAAAGACACCTACTATCTTCTTTACTCAACCCTCTGTATTTGCTTTTAAGTGGGGCTCTGTAGTTTAGCTTTCCTGTATAGATTGAACATCATCTTTCGGGAGATAGCACTAGATCACAACTCTCAAATTTTTTCATTTTATTCTATAGATTCTAAATTGTTACTGTATCTTTAACTGGGAAAACAATTAAAAGCAGAAAATCACAAATTTATAAAAGTCGAATAATGTGGAAAGCTGAAATAGTGAGGTCGTTAAAAGCATGACAATAGGAGGTTCCACAATATTTAAAGGAATTTTCTTATTGGGGTTCTTGTATAGAGTATGAGATTGTATTGTTCTAAACAACTAAAAGCATGTTGTTCTTAATCTTAATATTCTAGAGCATTGATTGCTTAGCACTTGCTATAATTTTGTAAAAATTTTGATAAGCTATTGGTATGTACTTGCAGAGCTGCAGTGTATCTATGAAACACTACTTAATGGAATTTGCAATTATAATGGAAAATATTTAAGTGACTTGTTTAAATTATTTTTTATTTCTAAAGCATATCGTGTCACGACGAAATACTTATCCTCATTAGCAACAACAATTATGAACAACCTAACATTGCCATGTTAATGAGCTTTTTCAGTTCACTATTTTGCTTATAAATATGGAGGGTCAAATGTTATATTATCATTTTCTATGAGATGATCCAAATGTTATTATATTATCATTATGAAATGATCCAAAGTCATATAAGAGTCTTTGGGTTTAATTCATTGGACCTTTGGGATAATGGTGGATAGTTTGGAAACAATTATGGAATAAGCATATAACACAAACTACTTACCAGTTAGTTTTCAAAACATGTGAACTAAATTTGTAATATTTAAATTCCTTAGTCATTTTAGGGGTTCTCATGAAGTTTATCATGGTTTCTATGTCTTTACCAAGATTTGACTTAGTTAACATTTTTAAAATTTACGCATTTCTTGTGTGTTTTTGGTGAGTTGCGGAAAAGATTAGTTTTTCCCAAAAATGTGTCTTTCCCACAACACGCAACCCACAATGCGGATTGCGGGAGCTTTTTTTTGTATTTGCAACTTTTTCAGTCCCGCAACCCGCAACCTGCAATGCATGTTTTGTGTGTTTTGGTGACTTGCGGAAAAGACTATTTTTTCTAAAATATGTCTTTCCCGCAACCCGCAATGCAAATCACAAGAGCTTGTTTTTTGTATTTTCAACTTTTCGGACCCGCAACCTACATCCCACAATGCATGTTTTGTGTGTTTTGGTGACTTGCAGAAAAGACTATTTTTTCTAAAATATGTCTTTCCCACAACTCGCAACCCGCAATGCAGGTTGCGACAACTTGTTTTTTGTATTTGCAACTTTTCGGTCCCACAACTCGCAATGCATGTTTTGTGTGTTTTGGTGACCTTTGGAAAATACTTTTTTTTCCAAAATTTGTCTTTCCAGCAACCCGCAATGCGGATTGCAGGAGCTTTGTTTTATGTTTGCCAGTTTTCGGTCCTGCAACCCGCAATGCAGAATTTGGGTGTGGAAATATTTTTCGATAAATGAAGTTTGTCATCCCGCAACCCGCATCCAACAATTTGTGGATTACAGATTGCTAAAAGTGTTTTGAGTTATGATTTGCGTTGTGTGTTTCCGCAACCCGCATCCCATAACTTGCGGATTGCAGATTGCAGAAAGGGTAAATTATAATGTTAAAGAATTTGTATTCCCATATCCCGCAACCCGATATTTGCGGATTGCGGATTACAGGAAAATGAATAAAATTCAAATTTCGTGACTTTATTCCGCATCCAATGAGGTTTGATCCCAACCGTCCATTTCTTTTAATCCTATGGCTCAGATTCGACCCATGGGAAATCTATAAATAGATGGTTTCTTTGTATTTTCTTTACCATTTTCACTGTCGAATATTACTTTGCTACGAGAGTTTTTACTGTGATTTTTACCAGAGATTATTTTCACAGCTTCGGTCAATTTCAGGTTGGTTTTCTGTCATTTCCGTGTTTGATTGTTTATTGTTGCTTTGCTTCTCAATTAGTCTTGATTTCTTGTTTATGCGTTTAAACAGAGTTTTTCAATTTTCCAAACCCGCTGCAAGAACCTTCAAAAGGACATGCTGACCAAAGACCCAAACTTCAGATTTTTCTTAGACACCAGTGGTAGAATCATTGAAACTTACCAAATTGACTAGCCCAGAATCTACTCGATTTTTGAGAATGATGACAGGCTCTCTGACATCCAAAATGAACAATCAGATTACCAAAAAATTAGGGATTCTATACTACACACCATTGCTGCTAGACCCGCTATCCTTCCTTACACGGACGTAGTCAAATGGATAGTGAACCACTCAAATCCTAAATACCGGTCCTTTAATGATAGTGCTGGGTCACAGTTAGCCACTTTCTGCCTTGACATCTTTACTGGATCCTATGCTCTTAAACCGGCTGTGCAACCCCTCAATGTTGAGTTCGCCCAATCCTCTAAGACCAGGTACAATTTTAATGAAATGGTAAAGTCCTGGATGAATGCATCTAGTAAGTTCTTGGAGACGGTCGACGACCTTTACCTTGTCTCCTGGTTTAGGGAACCTTATTCCTTATTGGCAGCCATGTTATGCAGACTATATGGTCTTCCCAATTGTTCTATCTTCAAGTCCGAATGGCCTCTGGTATCCCATCATGCCCTAGAAACTGGTGAATCTTTCCCATGGGCGTCTATCTTGTCATTGGAGCTTAAAATGGATATCCAGGATTATCAGAAAGATACTACCAGGAAGAAACCAAATTTCTTTTTTTCGGCCTTTATAATTGATGTATTCTGCATCGAGTTCCAATACCCCAATTTGGGATGGGAGTGGACCTTAGCATCCCATCTTGTACCTATCTATTATTCAGCGCTATGGGATACTAATTATGCAGCTATGTTCTACGACAATTGTGAACATTTTAAGAGCAGTATTTATTTTATGATATTCAAAAGGGAAGCTCTTGCTTTTTCAGAAGAAGCCAGAGCCTTCGTTTCCATAATGGGTGACTAGTATGCTGGGGAGTTCTTTTCATATATTAGAATTTGAGGTGGAAATACTGTCCATATGCTGCCCAAGATAGTTCCTAACATGTTAGTCATTAAGGAGGTCTCTTTCCAGACTGTCACTGATGGTGTCTACAAGAAACTTATAGCTCCCAAAAGGAAAGGCTGGCCTAAATTTCCTTTGAATCTCGAGTCATTGCTCATCTCGACTTCAACTTGGGATATAGTGTTAGGAGATCAGATAGCTTCTTTGAAACTTGGTTTTGCTGCCAAAATAAAACATGACCCTAAATGGTTTCTTGACGCTCACTTCAAGCAAAACCATATCAAGGGTGGTTATGTGCATGAGGAAGTTCCTGATGATTCTATCAACCAGGGGGTGAATACCTTTTCTGAGGTCTTGTTCAGGGCTAAGAGAAAATATGAATAGGGTCACATTCTACAATATCAACAGGCACTAAAAACTAGGGTTCTGGGTTACAGAACAATGGAACTTAACCTCCTTGAAAAGGTAAGAAAGGACATGGAAGAGAAGGAAGCCCAAAAAACAAAAGATCCATCAGTAGTAACTTATCCAGATGGGGGAGGAAAAAATCCTATGGATGAACTTCCACAGGTAACTATTTCTCAGCAATTGAAGGATCTGATGCATACCTATCAGCAATCAAAGTAGAAATTGGCTCAAATTACTTCAATATTGGATTCTCAAGTACTTGCAGTTGTTAACCCTACTGTTTACATTCAAGTAACTACTGCAGCCACCCAGGTATGTGCTGATCAAGCAAAAACTAATGTCAAACCATTCAAAAGACAGAAAATTCAGGTTCCTGTCTCTCAAGCCCTTACCATAGACCTTAGTGATTCTGATGCTGAAGAAAAAGCAAATTCTCTTGTGCTTGTGGTTGAAGAAGTAGCTGAATGTCTACAAACAGTTATAGATTTCTTTAGTGATGATGAAACAAAAGATGTTATCCCTAATCCGAAGATCCTAGAATCCACTTTTGCTTCTAGTTCTTCAACCTCGGCTTTCCTCCTGTCATCTATTCAAACTTTGTCAAACTTTCCTACTAGGGAAATTCCATCATCCCCACTATCTCAACTTTATCACTCTTTGACTTCTACCTCTGTTTCTATCCCATCCAGTTTTCACATGCTGCCATCTACTTCTATAGACACCCAGCCCATGAAAATTCCTCTGCAATTTCCCTCTTTCACCTTTTCATCATCACCTACTCTTGTCAAAAGATTTTTGTTAGCCTCATATTCATTTCCAACTGCGAACATTTCCCTTCCATTCTCTGAAACTTCCATCCCAACCCTCTCTTCAACCTCTGAACCTACAGCTGTTCATTACATATCTTATTATTTATTTACCTCACATGTCACTATGCCTATACCCACTCCTGCCATGCCCTCTTTCACCTTTTCATCATCACCTACTCTTGAAAGAAATTTGGTAGCCTCATCTTCATTTCCAACTGCGAACATTTCCCTTCCATTCTCTGAAACTTCCATCCCAACCCTCTCTTCAACCTCTGAACTTGCTTTTGTTCATTACATCTCTTCTTCTTTATTTACCTCCCATGTCATTATGCCTATACCCACTCCTACCATGCCCAGTTTAACCTTTTCATCATCACCTACTCTTGAAAGAATTTTGGTAGCCTCATCTTCATTTCCAACTGCGAACATTTCCCTTCCATTATCTGAAACTACCATCCCAACCCTCTCTTCAACCTCTAAACCTATAGTTGTTCAGTACATATCTTCTTATTTATTTACCTCCCTTGTCACTATGCGTATACCCACTCCTACCATCACTCAGACATCTTCGTTGGTTTCAACATTAAATATAACTTCATCATTTACCGAGCCAATGGCTTAATTTGATGAAGATATTGTAGTCCCTCTTGGGGATTATTATTACAGCAAGTCTGCTAAGGCAGTGGTTAGGAAAGGAACAAAGAGAAGTAGAGATGAGGGTGGTTTGGAAGAATCAGTTTCCAATCAAATAATCTAGACTCAACAGTCTGGTGACCCCCAGGTAGATGCAGTAGAAACAACTACAACATTGGGCGCATTTATGGGCGCAAATCTTGATGCAGTCAACACATTAAATAGGAAGTTTGATAAAAGAAAGGAATAAATAAGCAAGCTTGAGGAGGAGTTGGACAAAACTAAAAGGGAACATAAGGCTCATGTTGCTGATCTTGTAAAGGAATCCGAGGACAAGTTTAAAGAATTGCAGGTGAAGAATGTTTATCTCCAGGATGAATTGTACAATGAACATACCACAAATGCCACCATTATGCAAAGGATAGATACACTTGAAAAACAATGTGAAGATGCAACTGCAAGTGCAACTTCATCTGCTTTCTCTAGGTTTTCCCAGAAGGATTTTAAGGACTTGGCCATCCAGACCAATCAAGAACACCATGAACTCCTAATCGAACTATTTAAAACTCTGGATGACATTTTGGAAACCCATGTTGCCTTTGGAAAAATGTCTGTTTCTCTTGAGAACCAGGTAGCCAAGAGAGAGAAAGCCTCTAAGGCTTATGATGATATTTTGGATTGGCAGAGGTACATGAAGGATATAGGCCAGAAAATATCACTATCCTCAGCAGTTTTCAATTGAAGAAGGTCAGAACTGTACTGCGTGCTTGGCTCGACCTCAATGAGATGATTGAAGAAACCATTCATAAAATGCATGATATGTGTGGAAGGAGATGGTATGATGCCAATAACATCATGGAAACATTGCACTTCCCCACCATGGAGCTTATTGAGCATTCCTATCTGCCAAAACTGATGATTGAGTAGGTTGAACAATGGTGTGACGAGGCCAAAGAGAAGATTCAAGAGCTTAACCATATCAACATTGAAGACATGGATCAACTAATCAGACAACCTCTTACTATTGAGGGCAAGATCCACATTTTTGTCCGCATTTGGCACAAGTTGGCTAAAAACAAAATGGAAAATTTTAAGTGTGATCCTCAACTTGGGTTCGAATCAACGAATTATCCCAACATAGAAGAATTGTTGGGGATTTGGAATGAATGGTGAGATTTTCTTGGTTATTAGTTTTATCTGGATTTTATGGTCCTAGTTTCGGGGGGTCTCATTCTTTGTAATTGTTATTTAAAGGGTAAGTTTCTCATGTACCGGGGGGATTTTGGAAGGGAAAACCCAGCTCGGGAGATTGGAAATACTCTGTTTAATTCAGAGTTTGTAATTTCTTGCAGACTTTAGTTAATACAACTATGTTATTCTTTTAAATCTTTCTCTATCTATTCGGTTAAGTTTCCTTGTCGAATATTGATTTTTCCTTTTCAGATTGTTCATTGTTATAGTTAATCTTTTGCAATTCATAAGTAAATTTATTTACAGATTTGATTTCTCTCTGCTCATGATTTATGTGGGAATCAGGTTTTAAAAGGAGTTTATTCAATTAAAACTTTTATCTATTTATGCAAATGGTTGTACAACAATCTTGATAATTTATGTCCATTTTTCCATTGACATACTATTTACAGGTTGGCCTCGAATGTGCTAATATTAAGTTACTGTTAGTTAATTTTTATTGGTTGATAGTAAGTTGAATTGATAAGTAATCAATCTTGTTTACATTTTTGTTGATCTGATTAAATGCTTATCTATTTTTCATCTCGGGTCAATTTGCAAACAAACAAAACACTTTCCTAGAGTAGTATAGATTAGATTTACTTCACAGTTAGATTTATTTTCTTTTAATTTTCTCACACATTCATTTTTCCTTCATTGGGAAATAGATCTTTTCTGGATCGAAACCATAAGTGCCAGTGGAGGCCTTTGTATCCAGGGGAGATTACTAATCCAAACAGGCTGGGGATAAGACTGTCCTTGTGCAGGACCTTTCGAAGCCTTTTAGTCTGGGTTTTCCCCCTCTGTTGTGAGCCTTGGAATCCAATTCAAGCAACCTACCACCCATCGGAGGCCTCAGAAAGAGGATAACTTTGCTTGAAAAGCAGTGTGAAGATGCAACTGCAAGTGCAACTTCCTCTTCCTTTTCTAAATTTTCTCAAAAAGAATTTAAAGACTTGGCCATCCAAGTCAATCAAGAGCATCATAAATTAATAACTGATATGTTTAGGACTCTGGATGATATTTTTGAGACTCATGTTTCTTTCGGAAAAATGTCTGTCACCTTTGAGGAGAAGACATCCAAGAGAGAACAAGCTTCTAAGGCTTATGATGATATTCTGGACTGGCAACGGTATATGAAAGATAGACCAGAAAATATCACTGTCCTCAGCAATTTTCAACTGAAGAAGGTCAGAACTGTGTTGCGTGCTTGGCTTGACCTAAATGAGATGATTGATGATACCATTAAGAAAGCTCAAACTATCTGTGGAAGGAGAAGTTTAGGACTCTGGATGATATTTTTGAGACTCATGTTGCTTTCGGAAAAATGTCTGTCACCCTTGAGGAGAAGACATCCAAGAGAGAACAAGCTTCTAAGGCTTATGATGATATTCTGGACTGGCAAAGGTATATGAAAGATAGACCAGAAAATATCACTATCCTCGGCAGTTTTCAACTGAAGAAGGTCAGAACTATGTTGCATGCTTGGCTTGACCTAAATGAGATGATTGATGATACCATTAAGAAATCTCAGGCTATCTGTGGAAGGAGATGGTATGTCGTGGACAACATCATGGAAATACTACACTTCCCTAATGCGGATCTCATTGAAAATGGTTGTTTGCCAAAACTGATGATTGAGTAGGTTGAATGTCGATGTGATGAGACCAAGGAGAAGATTCAAGGGCTTGACCATCTCAACATTGAAGACATGGATCAATTGATAAGAAAACCTCTTTCCATTGAGGGGAAGATAAGAATTTTTGTCCACATTTGGGAAAACCTCTGTTGTTTTCGAAATGGTACCTTACAGATTGTGGCGTCTAGTTATCAATGTCTGGGCTCTGTCACCAGCATATGCAACCTAGACCAACTTACGGGAATCAACATCCTTCCACATTAGGGATCCAGGAATAGGTGCAACCCGAACCAACTTATGCAATTTGGGGCACGCAATTCGAAGCTTTCCACACCAAGGATCGGAACAGGGGAGTCGGATCAATGGTGGTTTGAAAACTGATTCGGGAACCGGGAAGCGGGATATGTCGTGGTTTGAAAACGCCGAGGTTGGTGGAAAACATTAATGCAGGAGTTTACGTTGTGGGAAGCGGGCGACGGTGGTAGCAAGACGACGGATGACGGGTGACGGAGGTAAATGGAATGACCAACAGAATGGACGGGGAAGCCGAAAGACGGAAAGTTTAAAAAAAATCCGTTAATGGACTAATCCTTCGACCGGAAGGGGCCCACACTAGGTGGCTTATCTAGCATGAACGTACGTGCTAGATAAGCTCATCCCCATTAAAAAATGCATGGAGAATAACATAGCAAACTTGAGCCATGAGGTTGTTGATTGCTCACGTGTATTTTTGTTTGTGCGATGCAACCCACATGGAGTTAGCATTTAGGATGTCAAATGAAGTGCCCTCTACGAAATAGACCTTTAGAATGATCCACTGTATGTGCCTTCTGCATGACCTTTTGCGATTATCTTTCTAATGTGCATCTTCACATGGGTTGTGTTGCCTTCTATGTCTCTGGGACATGTGAGAAGAGCCTTGTTGCTTTGCATAAATATTTGTTTATAAAAAAATTGCTCTGTGTTTATTAATGTGGGAACCTCGAAAGCAACGCTACACAAAACAAGTATAATAACAATGAGAATAATTGTAGCTCGTTATACACATGGCCATAAACCATGAGACCGCACATATTTATATGCTTTCTTAAGGCTCACATATCTAGCTACCTTTAACCACTTGTCAGATTTACAAATCTTATACACATATATCTGATCATACATACTACCACATACTAATAAAATACCAAATCAATGAAAAAACAAAGGCTCTAATCACATCACACTATCAAATATTCAACCACCCCATGGGAGGACGGCCCTTCATTTTCCGTGTCATTTCATTTCTTGAGTAATCCAAACATTTATTAAAGTAACACATAGTTAATAATCATGTTTCTTTAACTTATCAAATATTCAACCACCCAATGGGAGGATGGCCCTTCATTTTCCATGTCATTTCATTTCTTGAGTAACCCAAACATTTATTGAAGTAATACATAGTTAATAATCATGTTTCTTTAACTTCCCATAACCTAGCTTTGTGGTTTGCATAATCAATAATCAACACTTACATGGGAAAAAGTGTGCCTTATATGTAATCCAAGTTTTTTTTGTCGTGCTTTATATTTGGTTTAGTTCCACTCGTTAAACTCCATGTCTTTTTATTTTATGAAATGTGTAAAGAAAGTACAATAATAAGTCCTCCTCCATCGTGTAAAAATTTCAAGCCCTAACTTAAAATATTGAGTGCACGCTATTCAAAACACCAACCCTCTTTAATATGTAAATTTGGGAATTCTTGTGGAATAGCTATAAACATACGTGAGTACAAAAACTGAGCTACATTTGTCACTGTAAAAAACTGAATATCTTTTAGCGATATTGGGTGAGAAGATAGATTAAAGTGTCCTCTGCCAAAATATAAGAAATTATAATGATGAGTATAAGAGACATTTATTGAAAATAAATATTTAATTAAATATCTTTGATATAAAAAATGATATATTTAATTAAATTAAAAAAAATTAGGAGGCCATCGTAGCAATACACTAATAGTGGATATTTTGCTGCAACACCATTAATGGATAGATAAATCGTTAATATTCTACAACAACAACATTCAATGCATTGATACTTTGATAGCAACATTGCTGGCCTATACTCCCCGGCAAGAACATCACATTGATATTGACCTTCAGTTCTTCCATTAATTTGAACACCAAGCACATCATTAAGGAGACCATGGACTCCACCATGATCATGAAAGCTAGACGAGATAGATTCAACAATTATGTGGCCAAAATATTTACAAATATATGCAACTTCTTTGGAAATTCAAATCCATGTTCCAAACAACTGCTAAGTGTTTTCACTTGAGTAAGTTCATGTGGAAAATTCATTGATCAATTTCTTACACATCAACTCAACATTCTCAAATTTGATGGGATAGGGAATGTCCTATCTTGGAAGGTTGGGGATGGTTTTAGTATCCGGGTGAGTCTCAAATTTGATGTGATAGGGAATGTCCTCTCTCAAAAGGTTGGGGATGGTCGCAGTATCTGGGTGGGAGAGGACCATTAGGTTGGTAAGTGGCTTGGAACACTCTTTTCCATTCCATATGATCATGAGACTGATATTTAGGGGTCTATTTTCTTTACATCAAATAGAAGACCATTCAACCTTTAGTATAAGGGCTCAAGGTTGGACGAATGTTGGCCCTATTGGTTTCAAGGATGATGATGGCATTAAATAGAATATTTCCATTAACTATTTTATTCACTGTAATGTGAGAATCAAGCCGAAGAAGTCTATCTTGGTTTGGGCTTATGATCCTTATCGGGTCGCTATTCTCCAAAAGGGGCTATAATTTTATGATGGAATTGGCCCAGTCTTTGACTCCAATCCGATGGTTAAAAGTAGTTTGTAAATTCAATTGTATTGCTAAAGCTAAAATTCTCATGTGGTTTTATTTGCATGATAAATTCTTAACCTAGGACCGTTTGCAAAGAAGGAACGTGGAAGGCCTTGGAAGGTGTCCATTATGTAAATATACAGAAGAATCCAACTCCCATTTGATATTAGAATGTGACTATGTCTCTCATGTTTGGAAGGTTTTGGGGCATTCATTGTGTTTTATATGTACTTGGGATGGAAATTCTATTCAAGATTGTCTTAAGATCTGGTGCCAGGTAATCCTAGTTTTGATTCTATCAGAAGTCTTCCTTGAATTTTGGCCTGACAAGTTTGGAACACCAAAAAATTGAGTCTATTTCAAGATACTCTTATCTCTCCTATTTTATGTGCCAAAGTATAACAATTAAATTGCATTAAACTTTCCTCATATTGGTAAGACCATTCCTCTTCGGCTAGTTAAAAAAGAGGAGATCTATAATTGCAAATTATCCTTGGCCTTATTTTGATGGTGTTTCCCAGCATGATCATTCTAGTTCTGGAGTGGGTGGAGTGTTATATATTTCAAAGAATTTAAAGTTTCAATTTAGGGAAGCTCTAGGTGTGAGATCCAATAACTTTGTAGAACTTTATGCTCTTACACTCTTATTACTTGTCACAGTGGAAAAGAAATTAAAGGTTCTTTAGGTCTTTGGGGACTCTAAAGTCATAATCTACTGGATTACTTGGGAAACTGTGGCGCAAACCCCTTTTTTTGGAATATAATCAGCTGAAACTAAATCTGGAGAAGGTTTCTTTTGCTCTCATTTTCAAGGAGCAAAATGGTTAGTTAGATTAATTATCCAAGCAAGGGATGAATATGCGACAGGGAGATTGGTACATTTTTTTAGGATAAGTTGGGTGTTTCGATGGGTTATTTCCATGATCCAATTTGGGAACCACCCTCAGCAAGAAAGTTGTTTGGTTGTTCGTTGTTGCATGAGGCAACTTTTTGCTAGAGTCTAGATAAAATGTTTTACTCGGGAATCTTTGATATTTTGGCGGCATCTGGATGAAATGTTTTACTTAGGAATCATTCATATATTGTTGATTTTGTTTTTTTTAATTGTGTAAATGGTTGATAGTTTCTTTTAAGATATTGATCACCTATGAAGATGAAAACTTATTGACTATTTTTTTTATAACTTAATGTTAATATGCAAAAGAACAATATTTGAATAGTTTGGATTGATATGAGTAATTGACCTTTTCAGATTATGAAGAATGCAATTTTTTTAGTTTAAAAAAAATTATGATTTTTTTTTGTAAACAAGGTTTTCAAATTAGAATTTAATACTACAATAAAAAAACTCTAAATAACAAGTTGTTTATAAACTTGATATGAATATATTTTGAAAGATAAATATATTTTGAAAGAATATTTAAAATTAAATTATAAAGGTGGTAGTCATAAGTACTGTGTGAAGAGGTAGTGACTTCAAGTTTATATATTAAGAAGTTGTTTATAAAACATGATATATATATTTTGAAAGAATATTAAAAATTTAATTATAAAAGTGATAGCTAGATGTCTTGTATGAAGAGGTAGTAAAATTGGCATCAAAGAGTACTTTCAAGTATTTTAGAATATAGTTATTATTTTTAAAAGTTTTCGATTAATTTATGTTTTCTTTAAAAGAAGGTTAATTTTTTTCTTAGTTATATGAAATTATTATTTTTAATAAAAAAATTACTATCTTGGAAAAAAATCATTAAATTCTTTCCATTGTTAAATTATTTCATTTGATTTATAAAAAAAAACATACTAAGTTATTACATATAATAAAAAACCATTAATATTTAGCATTTTATCAAAACACTTCACTCTCTTATAAGTCATTATATTACTAAAACTAATATAAATTCCAAATAACCAACTACCATATATTCTAATAATATTTTTCCATTAGTTATTATAAATACATAAATTTATATCATACATATACCATTTAATAATAAAAGATTAATGATATATTATTAACAATAAAATTATGTTTCAAGTCACCTAAATATCTCGCCATTGTTGTCCAAATTAATTAATTATTTCATAAAAGTTTTAACTAAATTCACTTATTATTAAAAATAAAATAAACTAAATCAATATGTTTTAAGTCGCCTAAATATCTTTCATTGTTGTCCAAATTAATTAATTATTTCATAAAATTTCTAATTAAATTCACTTATTATTAACAATAAAATAAACTAAATCAATATGTTTCAAGTCACCTAAATATATCTCCATATTGTCTAATTAAAAATTAATTAATTCATAAAAATTATAACTAAATCATTTCTTATTAAAAATAAAATTAATTAAATCAATATAGTTGAACTCACATAAATATCTCTCCAAGTTGTCCAAATTATTTCATGACATCTCTGCCCTTCACCGGCATTTACTGTTTGCTATCAACTCTCTTCATACGTTTAGCATGAACACAAACTCATATATGTGTTTCGTTGCTTAATATCATGGGCAACTTTGTTTCAGTTTAAGAAAGATAAAACTTCTGGCATTTGTTTCAGTTTAAAATTTTATTTTAAACTGATGGAAGTTCGCTTCCTAATTTGGATCTAAGGCCTACGAAGTTCTAAAAATCCTTGACCTTTTTCAACTTCTTCAGCCTTATGAGCTATAGTTCGTCATGTTTATGGAAAGTTAACTCGCTACTAATAAATAAAAACTTATAATAGATAAAAACTTGCAATAGAGTAGAGAGTAATTATTGGGAACTAAACCCTTTCATAGAGATTTGTCATTGTAAAGTGTAGTAATATTTATATATATCAATTTTGTAAATATATAATATATTACAAGTTAGAGAATACTATCAAATCAATTGAAAAACTTACACCTCAAAACCAAAACTTACAGTATAAATTCACAATGAGCTATTACATGGTTTTATCCTAAGTATTTCTTCCAAATGAGCAAAGCAATTGGGAATATTGAGATATGTAGATTTAGTTTGGAAGTCAAATGAACTCTTCTAATTCTTTTTTTTAGGAGGAAAAAAGCTTGTCCTTGTTATTCTTATTAAGAATCAAAGGGCATCAGTCCAGCCATCCCAGGAGTGGGTTACATTTCATATATATACAGCTCATATGGTCTAAGTACACCCCAAGACGCTGCCAGGGGGAAAGGCGATACTAATAAAAGAAAGTTCCCATCAGAAATACTATCTCGTCATTATGGAATCAGTCCCTTCAGTCACATCTACCGAGTACCAAAGGGATATGATCAGAAATCTAAAAGAGGCCGCTCAATGAGCAGCTTGTCAACAATCAAAACGAGGAGAAAACTCCTCAGTCCAAGCTCAAAAGAGCTGAAATGTGTCTTGAGAGATCAAATGATCCTCCATAAATTTAGAGTAACAACCAAAACCCTGAGCAAAGGTGAGAGCAGTTTTAGATAGTCGGTCAGCAGGGCAATTATGTTCTCGATAGATGTGAATGAAAGACAAATCCTGAAAGCTGCAAGAAAGCTTTTTTGTTTCCCGACACCAGTGAAAGAGTTCTGGTGGGGAGAGAGCAGTCAATCCCTTTGTCCAATTGACGATGACTTGTGAGTCACCAAATATATGGGATAAGGGTAACCCCATCATTTGGGAGGAAAGCAGTAGAGCCCAAAGGCCCATTAATTCTGCTTTAGTATTCGAGCCATATCCTACCCCCAGTGCGAACTTGTAATGGTGGGACTCATTCAAGTGTATGTTGTAGCCAACACCCACTGTCTTTTTAACAGAAGCACCATAAAAAAATCCACAAGGAAAATACAAACAGGGAGGATTCCCTATTTGCCTGTATCTTTTAACTTTGACAGGCCGATAGGAGAAAGACTGAACATGATTTGTGATTAGTTGTACTATACTGAGCACATTCCTTTTCTTTCCTTCAAAGATGGTCAAATTACGAGCTTTCCAGATATTCCATAACATATGGAATGGTACAGACCAAAGGGATGTATGCTTCTTATAAATGCCGATCCAATTCCTGATGAATGTGGATGGAAGATCCACGCGTGAAGGACAAGGGATCTGAAACTATTCACAAATGGTATCAAGAACAATTTTCCAAATAATGCAGTCATTAAATAAATGAGCAACTGTCTCCTCATCAGAGTTGCACAAGACACAGATACCTGGGCCCTTCCAACCCCGTTTCTGGAGATTATCCCAGGTCGTGATTTTGTTCCAAAATACCAGCCAAGTGAAACAGCTGATCTTACGTGGGAGAGCTCTATTCCATATAAAAGAATCCATGCAATTTCCAGCCCGAGGAGAGTAAAGTTTTACAATACGATCATGTGCCAGCTTTGTTGTTAAGGAGCTGTCTTTTTTATTAAAGTCCCATGCCAGGGAGTCCGCTTGTGTAGTGAGGTGTATCCCGCCCTGAGCCAACCCTGCAGTGTAAGCATCCCATGCATATTTCTAATCTCCAGCAATACCTAAATCTTCAGCAGTATACCAGTAGTGCTAAGAGTCAGGTAAGATGTTGTGTGCCTGAGAGAGAGTGCAAATGTCCAGATCCTCCAGGTAGGATCTCAGCTCGGCAGGAAGGGAATAAGGAGAAGAGTTTCCAATAATCGGATCCACACCTATCCAAATGTCATTACCATTACCCACTTACCAGGATAAGTGAACTCCCAGCCACAGTAATGTCTAAATAAAACCCCTCCATATTATAGATACCCTCTGTGTATTAAATCTCTTTTTTCTGAGCCATGCTACCACCGATTGATTATGCAAGTATTTCGCTATGAGGACATGATGCCAAAGTCCATCTTTCATCAGTGCCAACTAGAGATTTTTAAGACGCAGTGAGATACTAAACCAATGTAAATTTTTAATCCCCCAACCTTGGTATTCCTTTGGCCAAGAGATGCTCTGCTAGCTGGCTAAATGATATTTTCGATGAGTCTCAGAGGAACCCCATAGGAAGGCAATCATCATACTTTTGAGCTTGTGTAATATAGAAGCTGGAATAGGAACCAAACCTAGCTAGTATACTAGTAAGCTGGAGAGCATAGTTTGGACAAGAATTAGCCTGCCTCCAAGGGAGAGGAGCTTGTAGGTCCAGTTGCATATTCTCTTTTCAAATTTCTGGACCAGCCAGTGCCAATCGCGAACCCTATAGCCAAGAGGCTTGAGAAAGTAGCCGAGGTACTTAAACCCCATGTGGATCGGCTCCATCGGATAAGGGAGGATTCTAGCAATATTCATAAGACTGGCATCATCAATATTATTGTAAAGTAAGCAAGATTTATCCAAACTGATACACATACCAGAATCCTTATAGAAGGTCTCTAGTAAGACATCAAAAGTAGCCCATTCCTGAAGCGTGCCAGTACCCAGTAGGATCACATCATCCACAAAAAGAAGGTGAGTAAGGACCAGTGAAGATGCGATCCGAATACCACGGATGAGGCCATTGTTCCTGGCATCATTGATGAGGAGGCTAAGACCTTCAATGACAAGGATGAAGAAAAGGGGAGACAATGGGTAACCTTGTCTGATTCCACAAGAGGCTGGAAAAAACTTCGAGGGGGTCCCATTAACCAGAACAACAAAGTTGGTAGAGGTGAGACAACCCATAATCCAATTGACAGAGAGGAGTGGAACCCCAATTTGTATCAATATAAGACGGATATAGGTCCAGTTTACCCGATCAAAAGCCTTGATGAGGTCCAATTTAAGTATGAAAGCATAGATGTTTTTAGTTTTGACAGAGTGGAGAATCTCCTGAACAATGCCAATTGGCTCAGTGATATGGCGACCTTTCAGGAAGCCAAATTGTTCTTGTGAGATACCCAAGTCTAGAAAAGGTTTTAACCTAACTGCTATGACTTTTGCAATCATCTTGTACAGAAGATTGCATAATGAGATGGGCCTGAAATCTGCAAAATTTCGAGGCTTGTCCAATTTAGGGATGAGAGCAAGAAAGGTCGAGTTTAGTGAAGGAGGAATAAGGCCCAATACCCTGGTCGAGTCCATAGCTGACAATAACTCCTGACCAATAAGATCGAAAAAGTGCAAATAGAATTCAACTGGCCATTCATCAGGACCAGGACTCCTATCCTTTTTAAAAGAATTTAGGGCAAATGCGATCTCCCCAAGAGTGACAGGATAGGTAAGGTTCGAGGCGTACTCCTCTGAGATCATCTTAGGAAAAAGAATGACTACCTTGAGTTGCTGATCCAGACAAGTTCCACCATCATCTTTATAAATACAAGCAAAATGAGACTGACCTAGATCTTTGAGTGCATTCTCGTCTTCAATACAATTTTCGTCTGCATCAGCCAATGACCATATCGCATTTTGGTTTCTCTTACCCGATGCAAAGGTATGGAAGAACTTGGTATTAGAGTCACCCTGTTGGGCCCATTTCAGTCTACTTTTAAGTTGCCGGGTGAGTAGGGAATGAGCCAAAATTTCCTACTTCTCGGATCTGAGTTGTTCCAACCGAGCCAACTCATCCATGAATAGGATGCCATTGGATGGGCCCAAGAAAAGGGATTCGATTGCTCGGTCTAGTGATATAGACACCAAATCCATACTATCACTCTTGATCTTTATCCAAGCCTTAGCTTCATTCTTAAGGGAATGCAACTTAGAGGTGATCATATCAATACCAATAGAGCTGTCACAATGGGAAGGAAGAGACCATTGCCCCTTAAACCAGTCAGAGAAATCAGGATCATTAAGCCACGAACGGTTGAATTTGAAAGGATAGTTACATGATCCTTTATTCTTGTCCCATTCCAAGCAGATGGGGAAGTGATCAGATAAATCAGCACAATGGGTCCAAACCCTATGGACACCCAAAGAGGGGATCAAAGACACTGAGATTAAAAAATGATTGAGTCTCTTACAAATACCATGCTCCCTTGCACGGCCATTACGCCAAGTAGGCCCAGTGTGCATAGGAGCCAAGTCCACAAGACCCACCGAGTCAAAAAGGGATAAAAAGTAGTGATAAAGGGGATCAGAAGAGGCCTTTTTCCCCCAAATTTCAGAGGAGTACAGGGTAAGATTGAGGTCCCCACCAAGAACAAGATTCGGTGTGCTAAGTAAACCCCCACGTAGGGCTTTATCCAAAAATAGTTCCTGGTCTTTATAAGGACCATATACATTGAGAACATAAATAGGAATAGCCATACCATGAACGGAAGCTTGTACCAAAATGCCAGCACATGTTTGAAAGGCCTTACACTTAATCAATAGTGGGTTCCATGCAGTGAGTAGGCCACCAGAAAGGCTCGAAGCGCTGATAGCAGAGTATTCCCACATGGGGAGGATATTAGAGATGGTGAGTAAAGCTGGAGAGGAGCTGCACATCGTTTCTTGGATAAGGATCATGTCCGGGCCAAGAGACTTAACGAGGGAGTGGAGGTTATGGTTTTTGGACTTACCTCCTAAGCCCTGGATGTTTAAAGAGAGGAGCTTCATCAAGGAGAAGCCGGAAGGGGAGACGATGCTCTAAGTCCCCGGTTTGATAAGCCACGAGCCGCATCTTTGATGCGTACTGAAAGAGGAATATAGGGAGGAGAGGCAGATGAAAGGTCAACCTTCAAAAAATCCTTTTTTCCCTTAGACTTTTTTATGGACAGTAACGTTGGAAAACCTAATGGGATTGAGGTGTAGAGTGGTAGGGGAGGAAGGGGATGTAGCTGTAAAAATAGATAAATATTTCTTCAGTGAGGGATCAGAGAAAGAGGGAGAATATGTTGGGCTTTGGGGAGGGGAAGTTGGGTTCTGTGTGGATCGTGGGGGAGGTAGAGGTGGAAAATCCTCCACCGAAGACAGGGATGGAGGAGCCTGTAAAGAGTTCCGCGTGCCAGGAGGAGAAAGTGGTTGATCGCAAGAGTTGGGTGGAGGAGGGGCTAAAAAATCCAAAGGGGTAAGTGGCTTAGAGAGTGAGGGAGGAGACTGTTCCTGTGTCGTATCTCGCTGTGGGGACAAAGAATCAGGAAGGGGAAGAGAGGACAAGATAGGGAGAGGAGCCGAGGGAGTCTTATGAGACAAAATAACATCATCAATTGCTTCAAGAAAGGAGTCTGAAATAATTTTAGAAGGGGAGGGAGAACCATCAAAAGTACCTGGAACCCTATGCAAGGGCACAATAGAGACAGTCGGAGCAGGGTCCTTCATGAAGACATCCAATCCCAAGTCAATACTTCCAAGACAAAAGTCGAGACATGCTCGTCTCAGGTGGCTGACCTCATGACAGCAACTGCAGCGAAACGACACATGGAGGTAGTCAAGTCGCTGAACCAGAAGGCGTTCGTTGCAAAGAATTTCCACTTCTGCCGGCAAACCAAGTGAAATGTCCATCTCCACCAGGTTTCTGGCAACCTGCTTGTCAAACAATATATGGAAGTTTGCCTCTACGTCGACAGAGCGATCGATAGTATTACCGATGCCTTTAAGGACATGTCTGTTCCAAAGAGGGTAAGGAAGGTGAGGCATCGGAACCCAAATATGTCTCTTCGTTATTCTTTCCCGGAGAGGGTCGAAATGTGGGTGCCAGCGACCGAGAACCAGTGACCCCTTCCCAATACGCCAGATCCCATTCAAAATGCGTGTACAGTGTTCCTCTTCCAGGAATAAAAAAACAATCCAACCATTAGCCAACAGACTAATAGTGGGAAGGTAGTCAATGAGAGGCTTCCAGTGCTTTGAAGCCCAATCCACCCAGGTCGCTTTGTCCAACCTACAGTATTCCAGGCGCCCTACGAGAGCACGAGCACATAGAGAAGAAACGCAATCCATGAAAATGTCACATCCGAGTATGTAACACAGACATCCTTCTTGGGATCTAATGCATTTGGTGCGCCTTTTACGACAAAATCGGGGAGGAGCTAATGACTCTGCCATGGAAAGAGGACACGCAAAGTCAACCCAGAAAGTTCTAGAGGAGCAGCCAAACCCCAAAGTCCAAAGGACCAAGTCCGGATGCCACCTTGACAGAATCACAGAAATTCTGGGGCAATATCCACTAGTAAACAGAGAAGGGACCAGCCCCCTAAGACACTCCACAGGGAGTGCGGGGTCAACTAAAGAGAGAAACCCCCGTGAGAAACCTCGGAGTGAAAGGACCCCCAACTCCCATCACTTTCTAAGGAAGAAACAAAGTCAATCCAAGGGGAGCCGTGGAGAGATGAGTATAACCCTAACACAATCGGAAGGGATAATCAAAGTCGAGACCTAACCAAGAATACGAATAAACCAATCGAAAGATAGGAAGAGAAACCTCCGCATCTAGGAAGGTACAGGAGCCAAGAGGGAAACAGAATCAATCTTAACACAAGGAAGGAATAGGGAAGTCACCCACACCCCCGACAACGACAGAACAAAGCAAATTCAACCAAAAGCATGCAACAGGAGACATGTCAAAAACAAAAAACCCTACGACAGATTAGAGCCATGCAGGGGTGGCAAACCATAAATTTCCAAGACAGCCAAAGAAGAGCGAAAAACTTCCCACTTGTTTTTAGACTTGGTTGGTACTAGTCCCCCAATTCAGGGGAGGGACTCCAAGTGTGCCTGTCAATGGGGATACCACCGAGCAAATCCAAGCCCAAGACGAAACCCTACGCAGAAACCAGAAGCAGGAAGGACCCATCAAACCCAAAGCGCAAACCCTCCACTCAAGACAACAGGTAGAGTATAGAAGCAAAGAACTCTTCTAATTATGTATGGTAAGTAATGAACTTTTCATTAATGACTAGATTCTGGTAGAGACTACCTTTTTCTAGATATTCTTATGATTAAAAATATCAATCTGCTTTATGGTTATTTTTTATTTTTGTTTGCAAAGTGGTGGATTCCCCTTGACTAGCAAGGTTGCCATTGGGTAAGAAACCACGAACCAGGGGCATCTAAGCCGTCAAAATCACCAGGGGATTGCACCCGGCCTGGACCGCACCAACCCTTAATATGGTTGGATTTTTTGGTATCCGATGAGATTAGAACTGACGACCTTTCAACTTAGGGGGCGTCTTAACCATACCTCGTCACCAACTGTTCTACATCTCGCTGATGGTTATTTTTTATTTCTTTATTGATATAAGTAGAGGTTTATAATTTATTATTTTTGAGACATTTTATTATAAAAATTCCCAATTTTAGATGTAACCTTTTTAGATGCAATCCTCTTATTCTGAGATCAAACTTGGTTTTACTCTTATGTAAAATTCAAAATTATTCTATACCAAAATAAACTTGTTAAAACACTTCATCAAGTAAGGCTGAGGCTCAGATGTTTGTTACTGGAAAAAGCAATGATTTCAAATCTCCTACTAGAAACCAAACAAATTATGATCCATAAAACTCAAATAAATCATTCATAAACCTTAAGCCAACTAATGAATAAACCCTCAATCCTAACCCTAGATGACCTATGAAAAATAAGTCAATACTAGTGACCTTCTGTCCCAAAGGAAATGTAATACAAGCTCTCATTGGAGAACCATACACTCATCGAAATAACTTGAAATATGGCAGTATGTGAGATTTTCCATAAGTAAGTGCTCTTTGCATTTCGAATGCTCCACACACAAAATTTCTTTGTTACCGTTATTGGAAAACTGCAACTAACATACATTTGTTATAGCATTGAACTAATACCAATAACGATTACTAGTAAAATGGATATGAATGGGTGTTGTTCATTTTAGAATAAAAAATGAATTTTAAATAATGAAAAATTAAAATTGAACAAAATATTAAATTTTTTCATATTCATAAATAATAATAAATATTAAGAATTTTACATAAAAAATAATATATAAAAAATCATTTCACACAATCTTTCAATTAAATTTTAAATTATTTATTTTTTTTAGTATATTCAATAAAATCAAAAGTGAATAGCCATTACAACATAACCTTATGCCTCTCAAATTTCACGTGTCTTTTTAGAATGAAACATATTTTACATTAAGATAAATAGTAATTAAGAATGAGATTACTTTTATGAAATTTTAATGTTTTGTAAATATATGAAAATGTATGTTTTGAAGTAATGAAAATATTTTTTTTAATAAATGTGTGTTTATACTTGATTATAAATTTAAAAAAATGTTATTATAAAATAATAAACATAATAAATATATTATTAAATTTTAGGGTTTTAGAGTAGTTTTGAAGAAACGTCAGAAGATATAGAAACACTTTAATGATCCAAGGGTCCAAGAGTGATAAATAAAAGAAAACCTCTTACCATAACTAGTTATTTAATATGATAGTTTTTCTTGAATAATCAGTGTAAGTCAATTTGCATTTACAAATAGTAATCATATAATGACTATCTTCTTTCTATTTTAACCACTAAATTATAATCAATTTTATCATATTTAAATATTTTAAAAAAATAAAATAACAAAAAAAATAATAACTAGTCTTCAAACAATTTATTAAGAACAACAACAAAAAAATAATTCTTGATCCTAGATAATAATAATTAAAACACGATTAAAAAATATTTTTTTTAATAACAAACATATAAACACTCAATTATCAACCTATAATTAAAATAATATTTTTTTTTATAAATTAAACTTATCCATCTATTCAAAATTATTCTAATAATTAAATTGTGTTTCAATTCTATAATCTAAAAATGTGAAAACATAAAAGAGTTTGCATTCATTCAATACACCTTATTATGTTTGTAGTTAGTTCATGCATGTCATTTTGTCAAAGAAATACATTTCTAAATATTTATTATAGAAAAAATAATGTAATAAATTTTTATTTATTTTTTTAATTTTAACATTTTATAAAATTTTAATAATTATTATGAAAAAAAATAAAAATAAAAATAATTTATTTTATTAGATTAATTTTTTATATTCTTTTAATTTTAATTTATGATATTCTAACATGCTTTAAATTTTCTAAAATCAAAATTTAATAATTATAATTAAAAAAATTATATTAAATATATATTTTTTAAATTTTAAAAACCTTAAATTTCAAAAAATTAATTTTATTTATTAATTAAATTACTCCAAAACAATATAATTCACAAGTTATTTGATACATAATATTATATAATAACATGAGAGTTCATCGAGCTTGCCATTTATAATGTGAATATTTGTATATAATAACATGGACTTCATTCATCTTGCTATTTATAATGTATCTTAATACATTATTATTAATTAATATATGATTAAATAATTACATTTTTGAGATGTAAATGGATATATTTTTTCTCAAAAAAAACTCCTAATATTTATTAGTATTAACAGAAATATTACATTTTTTCGATGCTTTTAAGCATGTCTTCTGTGAGAGCTATACATTGCCTTCACAAAGAAAAGCATTCAAGCTTCACAAGAAATATTCAAATGAGTTCTACTACATTAATCTCTTCTATATTTCCACAATAAACAACAAGCAAAAAAAACCTCCAGGCCATTACAACTCATTTCAGTTTTTCACACAATTTCATAATAGCCTATAATCCATTCAAGCCATCACAACTCATTTCATTTTTTCCACACAATTTCATAATCGACTACAATCCATTCAAGCCATTACAACTCATTTCAGTGTTTTCACACAATTTCATAATCGACTATAATCCATTTGACAGGATCACAAGCCATTACAACTATTTTTAGACTTTCAGATTATACACTTTGTGCAAGTCCCAGCATAACTAACACAAGGTTTCCACGATTTCATAAACTCCACTCTAAGAACCCACAATTTATCACCAATTTATCAAATCATTTCTTCGCCAAAATAACCTTTATCCCAACTCCAACCTGCATTAGCATACCCCTCAAGGGTTGTTCCTCCAAATCTTCACCATCCTTATTATAACGGTTCAAGAAGGATTAAAACAAAGTAAACTGTAACAAAAACTAAGTGAACAAGAACAAAGTAAAACTAAAATGACAACTCAGTTAACAAGAAGAGAAAACCCTCCAAAGCATTCATGATTTGACTCTTAGGTCATTTCATTATAAAACTGCCTGCAAATAATCTCAGCAGTTTTATGGATTTCCCAGGTTCCTTTCTGTATAGTTTGAAAATAATAGAGAAAGAAGAGTATGAAATATAATGGACAAAGAATGCTCCAATAGATCTATTATTAAATGTATTAAATAGTATACATTGGACTGTTTACCGTTGGTAACTGAAACAACTGAACAAAGCAGTTTCAAACTGCCTACAAACTAAACATCTAATACACGAGATTAATTATTTATTTCTAACACTCCCTCTTAATATCGAGGGTTACATTATTAACTATTCCTAGATTTTGACGTTGATATTAAAAGACATATCTTCCCAAAGGCTTGGTGAAGATAACAGCTAGTTGTTCTTTAGAACCACAAAACTTGAGAGAAATGTCACCATCTTTGACAAGTTCACGAATGAAGTGAAATCGGGTGTCAATATGTTTTCTTTTCTGATAAATACATTATTGCGCCGAGAGGTGTTCTACAGCCCAGTATGGGGGAGATCTTGTAACGTTACGTAACGCTATTTTTATTAATAAAAAATAATTTTTTTAATTATAGGCCAAAATAAATGTGGGTCAGAAAAAAAAACCTAATATGGGGGAGATGTTGTAATCTTTCTACCTAACAAAACAATAAAAAAGTAAAAATTTAATTATCCGTAAAAAAATATGGGTGAGAAAAAAGACACAATATGGGGGAGATGTTGTAATGTTTTTACTTAACAAAATAATAAAAAATGTTGGCCTTGCACATGATTTTAAAACAATAAACCATGTGCATGGTTTTAAAACCACGTGCACATGGTTTGCACATGGTTTATGGTTTTAAAACCATGTGCAAGACCCTCCTCCTAAACCATGTACAATAAAAGGATGGGTTGTTTAGGAGGCCTTGCACATGGTTTTAAAACCATGTGCAATCATTTTATTGTACATGGTTTAGGAGGGCCTTACAAATGGTTGTAAGACCATGTGCAAGGCCTCCTAAACAACCCATGGTTGTAGGAGGGCCTTGCATATGGTTTTAAAACCATGTATGGGGAAATGTTGTAATGTTAGTTCATAAAAAAATAAAAAATAATAATAAATATTATATGTGTGCCATGAATAATATTAAATATTAATAATAAAATATTATATGTGGACCTTAAATAAAAAGATGTGTCTTTTGGTTTGAATCAAATGAATGGATACCTACGAAGAGATTTGATCCCTCTAGGCGCTTGATAGAGCCTAGGATTTGGATCTATGCTGGTTATTTGACAAGGAAATGACGGAGTTATTATCACAAAAAATCAAAATAGGTGCTTTTGTTGTATATCAAAAATCCCTCAAAAGTCATTTAAGCCAAACTCCATGACATGTTGCCATTGTTGCTGCTATGTATTCCGCTTCTACAGAAGAGATAGAAACTATGGGTTGCTTCTTGGATGCCCATGAAATCAAATTCTTGCCAAAGAGAAAAGCATATCCTGAAGTCCTTTTTCTATCATCAATATTGCCTGCATAATCACTATTTGTGTAACATGTGAGCATACTATCTGGTGAAGCTGTGTACCACAAACCATAAGTGGTTGTACCTGCAATGTATCTTAAGATCCTTTTACCAACTTTCCAATGAGAATCCTTATGAGATTCCATAAACCTAGAAATGCAACTTGTTGCATATGCTACGTCGGGTCTTGTAGCAGTAAGATACATAAGACTGCCAACAAGTTGTTTATACAATGTAGAATTAACTATTGACCCCAAATCTTCCTTGCTTAACTTTGTGCCAAGAGTAAGATGAGTGTCAGCAGGTTTACACTTTTCCATCTTAAACTTTTTCAAAATATCAGTAGCATATTTTTGTTGACTAATACATATTGGTAAATAGGCCACTTATTTTGTGTTGCAGTGGCCAAACAAAACGAACAGTATCCAATCTTGCTACAGGTGAAAAAATTTCACCATAATCAATGTTTGGTTGTTGTGAAAAACCTATGGAAACTAAACTTGCTTTGTGTTTATCAATCTCACCTTTCTCATTCAGTTTTGTTTTATAAACTCATTTAACACCTATGACATTTTTATCTGCAGGTAGATCAACTAAATCCCATGTAGTGTTTCTTTCAATAGCTTCAATTTCATTATTCATTGCATATACCCATTCTTTTTTCTTTGCAGCTTCATCAAAACAAGTAGGTTGAGATGAGAAAAATGAAAATTGTACTACATCTTTGTAATGCCCTCTTTTAATTAAATCACCAGAGACACCCCTTCACCTATTTTATTCCCGTAGGTTCAAGCGGGTATTAAAGAAAAGGGAATAACTAAGGACTAATATCACTAGGAGCATAAAGGAACATCAATTTAGTATTATTAAGTCAACATTATAGTAAAGAAGGCCATCATGGTAATATCATAAAGCATGCGGAGCATGCAGGCCTTATTTCTTCGGTCTTAAAGTCAACGAGCAACTAGAATTGTATGCATGCAAAAAGTGAAGTGAAAACCCTAAAAGTGACATGCGAACCCTAAAAGTACATGCTAAAGATGTATAAGAAGGGTCATTGAACTAAAATTATTACCTATGATTTTTATTATTGGGTTTGGTTTTTAGAGCAGCAAAAGTAGGTGTCGCAGTAGCAAGTTGGGGTTGGAGACGAAGGTCTTCAACTAACAAGGGGTTTCGACAGCAAAATATATCTTCCTTAATCACTTCAGGATAGGTCACCCAGGTCTATCACCAGTTATTCATCGTATTCATTCTTCTTCAACAATCCAGTATACATAGAGATTTATTGCAAGTTCTGTTTTGCAGTTGGGGTACAACTGGAAATATTAAGAGTAATTCACTCGGACCTTGAATCTCAGTTTTCTTCCCGCATGTCATCACTATCCTTCTCAATGGACTCTCTACACTCTACTGGGTGATTACCAGTTCATTGTTTGCATATCCGGAGCAACTAGCAGCATATTCATGGAAGAAGGGAGACGTCACCATCTAGGGCATATCAATTCGCTAGGTTCCTTAAGGGAGGAAAAAAATCCACATATGTATTCCTACGTTTCAGGGAGGCCTAGAACATCACTCCTACAAAGTTTCAACAGTAACAGATACTCCTCCCTCAAAAACATCAATATCATCGGAAGGAGGGCACTCTTGTAGTTCGGTGTCAACTTTAGGAGAGGAGCACTATTATCTTATATTTCCAACATAACCTGCATGCATCTCATCTATTGGCAGACTATCAATAGTATTATCAATGGTATGTGTACATATTCTTACTAAAAGTTTTTCCCTATTATCTCTCCAGATTAGCTATTTTTTGGGGCCATTTGGCATGACACTTTTTGCATGCACATTTTATTCATATTTCTAGCACATCTTGAGTGTCTGAACAACAAACATAGTAGAAAAGTACAATAGAATATTAGTTGGGATATTAAAGTGGTATCATAGCATGGTCCTTGCCAACTGTGGGCTTGAACTTGAAAATTAAATGAATCCAGAAGAAGATACTTTTGTAACTTATAGAAGGAGGAAGGGTGGGTACATAGAGAATATGGAATTTGAAGATATTCAATTAGAGGGTACGAATTCAGACATGGACCCAACAGGAGTACACACTGATAGAGGAAATGGAACAGGGGAAGAGGGAGACAGGTTGGAATTTCATAACTTAGGTAGTGCATTAAATGACCTAGTTAAACGGTAGAAAGAAGTATTGCATGCCATAAACATGTTGGATCTTAATCCAAAACAGAGTCAGAACAATCTACCTCTTTCACCAACGGATAGAGGATCCACCAGTAGTAGAGGGAAACATGCATACACTAATATGCAGAACACTCCTCACATATACAACAAACCAGCCAGACCTACTATGCCTCATTTGGTAGAGAATGTTGTTGCAGGACCAATCATGCTAGCATAACCTATTGAACCATTTGGGGCTTATTTACAAGAATACATGGATTTGGGATATGAGTTCCATTCAGCTATGTCATTCTCAGACTTCTACGATATGAAAAGCATGAACCAACCTAAGAACTTTCACACAGGGTTTACTAAAAACTATGAGTTAAAGAAAACTATGGGAAAGTTGACCATTCCTAATTTTGATGGGGCATCCAACTGTTCATCCATAATTTGGGTACAAATGTTGGACACCTACTTCCAACTTAACCCATAATGGATAAAATTTCAATCAAGTTTGATACTTTACATTTAGACATGGAATCACATGAGTGGTGGTACCACGGACTGGTGACACTGGGTCACAAAACTATCACCTCATATAGTGACTACACATAAAGGATCATGGAGCAGTTTAATAACCCGGAGATTCATTTGAGGGATCTCACCCAACTCAAGCAGACAGACAATGCAGAGACCTTCATATCCAAATTCCAGAGAGTTGTCGTTATGATATCTGACATGTCAGAGAGTCGGTTGATTATGCTATTTGCGGAGGCACTAGCCAAGCCACTCTGTGGATGGGTGAAGGCTTACAAGTCAATTACTCTGCAAGATGCTATCAGTAGGAATCAGGACCTACAAGATTATGTTCCCAAGAACAATCCTCCACAAAAACTTACCAATCTTCCAGAAAACAAGGAAAATGCAGTCCCATAGAAGGAATGGTTGAGAGAGTACACACGATGATATTTGAGAAGGAAGAGCTTATGTTTCAATTGCAAAGAACCTTGGGTACCCGACCACAGATGTATGGGTAAATGGAAGGTACACCTCATAGAATTACTTCAAAGAGTAGTGAGGGATATATTTGGAGCAGAAACGTGATGGAGAACTACAGAGTACAAAATTGGAACAATTTCCACAAAGAACCACTATTGCTATCGTCACAGGAGTCCCCACCTTCAATACTATCAGGATCAGGGGAAGCATCCAAGGACAATGTGCCATTGATTTGATTGATGGTGGGGCCACCCACAACTTTATATATGCCTCTTGGGTATAGAGGAAAGGTTTTACCATCGAGTACTTTTAGGGCTTTACCATTGTCATGGTTGGCAATCACAGGATGAAATGCACACAGAGGATACCTCAATTACAGGTACAACTTGGGAATTATACATTGGTCAACTACTTTTATGTGGTATATGTGCTAGACACGAGCATTGTTTTGGGAGTAAAATGGTTGTACTCAATTGGGAAATACTCAACAAATTACCAAACATTAGAGATGGAGTTTCTGGCACCATATGGGAAAAGGGTAGTGCTAAGGGGATTTCCCAATGAAGATTCAAGGTCCTCCATAGCAAAAGGGCTGACCACCATATTCAAGCATGAGGACAAGACTTGCACAAAAGAATGGTAAATTCCAACACATCATACTTCAAGGAAGGACTAGTCATATGAAAAGGGATTTCTGAGTAGACCTCTAGATAAAAGTATGATTTCCCCTAGTGGATTCAGAAGAGGATCCAAATATAGGATGTTCAATAGAATACCAGTTGGGGTATTATAGTGGTATCAGATCATGTTCCTTGCTAGCTGCGCACTTGAACTTGAGAAGTAAATGAATCTTAAAGAAGATAATTTTGTAACTTATAGAAGGAGGAAGTGTAGATATATAGAGGATATGGAATTTGAATATATTCAGTTAGAGGGTACAAATTCAAACATGGACCCAATAGTAGTACACTCTAATAGAGGGAAGGGAACAATGGAAGAGGAAGACAGGTTGGAATTTCGTAACTTAGTGCATTAAATAACCTAGCCAAAGGGAAGAAAGAAGTATTGCATTCCATAAACAGGTTGGCTCTGAATCCAAAATAGAGTCAGAACAATCTACCTCTTTTACCAGTGGATAGAGGATCTACTAGTAGTAGAAGGAAACATGCATACACTAATATGCAGAACACTCCTCACATATACAACAAACCATCTAGACCTACTATACCTCACTTTCTGGAGAATGTTGTTGCAGGACCAGTCATTCCATCAGAACCTAGTGAACCATTTGGGGCTTATTTACAAGAATACATGGATTTGGGATATGAGTTCCATTAAGCTATGTCATTCTCAGACTTCTGCGATATGAAAAGCGGGAACAAACCTAGGAACTTTCATAGAGGATTTACTCAGAACTATGAATTACAAAAAATTGTGGGCAGGTTAACCATTCCTAATTTTGATGGGACATCCAACTGTTCAGCCATAATTTGAGTACAAAGGATGGACACCTACTTCCAACTTAACCCCATAATGGAGATAGATGCAATCAAGTTGGATAATTTACATTTAGATGGGGAAGCACATGAGTGGTGGTACCGCGGACTGGTGACACTGGGTCATAACACTATCACCTCATACAGTGAATTCACATAAATGATCATGGAGCGCTTTGATAACCCAAAGATTGATTTCAGAGAGGTCACCCATCTCAAGAAGACAGGCAATGAAGAGACATTCATATCCAAATTCCAGAGAGTTGTTATGGTATCTGACATGTCAGAGAGTCGGTTGATTATGTTATTTACGGAGGCACTAGACGAGCCACTCTGTGGATGGGTGAAGTCTTACAAGCCAATTACTCTACAAGATGCTATCAGTAGGACTCGGTACCTACAAGATTCTGTGCCCAAGAACAAGCCTCCACAAAAACCTACCAATATTCTAGAAAACAAGGAAAATACAATCCCACTGAAGGAATGGTTGAGCGATGACACATGAGGAGATTTTAGAAGGAAGAGCTTATGTTTCAATTGCAAAGAGCCTTGGGTACCTGACCACATATGTATGGTTAAAGGGAAGGTACACCTCATCGAAGTACTTCCAGATAGCAGTGAGGAAGATGAATTGGAGCATAAAGATGATGGAGAACTACATAGTGCAAAATTCGAAAAATTGCCACTGAGAGCCATTATTGATACCCTCAGAGGAGTCCCCACCTTCCCTACTATCAGGATCAGGGGAAGTACCCAAGGAAAATATTCCATTGCTTTGATTGATGGTGGGGCCACTTGGAACTTAATAAATGCCTCTTGGGTAGAGATGAAAGGTTTCCCCACCAAGGACTTTTAGGGCTTTACCGTTGTCATGGCTGGAAATAAAAGGATGAAATGCACACAGAGGATACCTCGATTACAGGTAGAACTTGAGAATTATACATTGGTCGACTACTTTTATGTGGTATATGTGCCAGACGCGAGCATTGTTTTGGGAGTAAAATGGTTGTACTCAATTGGGAAGTACTCAACAAATTACCAAACATTAGAGATGGTGTTCCTGGAACCATATGGAACAAGGGTAGTCCTAAGGGGATTTCCCAATGAAGCTTCAAGGTCTGCCACGACAAAAGGGATGACCACCATATTCAAGAATGAGGACAAGACTCACATGAAAGAATGGTCAACTCCAACACATAAGAATTCAAGGAAGGACTAGTGGTATGAAAAGGGATTTCCGGGTAGACCTGCAGGCAAAAGTATGATGTTCCCTAGGGAATTCAGAAGAGGATCCAAATCTAGGATGTTCAATAGAATACCAGTTGCTATATTATAGTTGTATTAGATCATTTTCCTTTCCAGTTGTAGGCTTGAACTTGAAAAGTAAATGAATCCAAAAGAGGATACTTTTGTAACTTATAGAAGGAGGAAGGGTAGATACATAGAAGATATGGAATTTGAAGATTAGAGGGTACAAATTCAGACATGGACCCAACAGGAGTACACTCTAATAGAGGAAAGGGAACAAGGGAAGGGGAATATAGGTTGGAATTTCGTAACTTAGTTAGTGCATTAAATGACCTAGTTAAAGGACAGAAAGAAGTATTGCATGCCATAAACAGGTTGGATCTTAAGCCAGAACAGAGTCAGAATAGTCTACCTCTTTCACCAGTGGATAAAGGATCTAATAGTAGCAGCAAGAAACATGCATACAGTAATATGTAGAACACTCCTCACATATACAACAAACCATCCAAACCTACTATGCCTCACTTTTTGGAGAATGTTGTTTCAGGACCAGTCATGCCATCAGAACAGAACCTAGTGAACCATTTGGGGCTTATTTACAAGAATATAGGGATTTGGGATATGAGTTCCATTAAGCTATGTCATTCTCAGACTTCTCTGATATGAAAAGAAGGAACCAACCTAGGAACTTTCACAGAGGGTTTACTCAGAACTATGAATTACAGAACATTGTGGGTAGGTTGACCATTCCTAATTTTGATGGGACATCCAACTGTTTAGCCATAATTTGGGTACAAAGGTTGGAAAACCACATCCAACTTAACCCCATAATGGAGACAGATGCAATCAAGTTGGATACTTTACATTTAGACGGGGAAGCACACGAGTGGTGGTACCACGGATTGGTGACATTGGGTTACAACACTATCACCTCATACAGTGACTTTGTACCAAGGATAATGGAGCGCTTTGATAACCCATAGATTCATTTTAGGGAGGTTTCCCAACTCAAGCATACAGGAAGTGTAGAGACCTTCATATCTAAATTCCATAGAGTTTTTCGTTATGGTATCTGACATGTCAGAGAGTCAATTGATTATCTTATTTACGGAGGCACTAGTTGAGCCACTTTATGGATGGGTGAAGGATTACAAGCCAATTACTCTGCAAGATTCTGTCATTTGGACTCGGTACCTACAAGATTTTGTGCCCAAGAACAAGCCTCCACAAAAACCTACCAATCTTCCAGAAAACAAGGAAAGTACTGTCCCACAGAAGGATTAATGGTTGAGCAATGACACATGACGAGATTTGAGAAGGAAGAGCTTATGTTTCAATTGCAAAGAACGTTGAGTACCCGACCACAGACGTATGGTTAAAGGGAAGGTACACCTCATCGAAGTACTTCCAGATAGAAATGAGGAAGATGATTGGAGCATAAACATGATGGAGAACTACATAGTACACAATTGGGATAATTTCCACAGAGAGCCATTATTGCTACCCTCAGAGGAGTCCCCACCTTCCATACTATCATGATCAGGGGAAGTATCCAAGGACAATGTTCCATTGCTTTGATTGATGGTGGGCCCACACACAACCTTATAGATGCCTCGTGGGTATATAGGAAAGGTTTTCCCACCAAGGAGTTTTAGGGATTTATCGTTGTCATGGATGGAAATCACATGATGAAATGCACAAAGAGGATACCTCAGTTACAGGTACAACTTGGGAATTCTACATTGGTTGACTACTTTTATGTGGCAAGCATGCCATACACGAGCATTGTTTTGGGAGTGCAATGGTTGTACTCAATTGGGAAATACTCAACAAATTACCAAACATTAGAGATGGAGTTCCTGGAACCATATTGGACAAGGGTAGTCCTAAGGGGATTTCCCAATGAAGATTCAGGATCCGCCACAGCAAAAGGGATGACCACCATATTCAAGCATGAGGACAAGACTCGCACGAAAGAATGGTCAACTCCAACACATAAGACTTCAAGGAAATACTAGTGGTATGAAAAGGGTTTTCTGGGTAGACCTCTAGACAAACGTATGATGTTCCCTAGGGAATTCGTAAGAGGATCCAAATCTATGATGTTCAATAGAATACCAGTTGGGATATTATAGTGGTATCTGATCATGTTCCTTTCTAGTTGCGTGCTTGAACTTGAAAAGCAAATGAATCCATAAGAAGATACTTTTGTAACTTATAGAAGGAGGAAGGGTAGATACATAGAGGATATGGAATTTGAAGATATTCAGTTAGAGGGTACAAATTCAGACATGGAACCAACAGGAGTACACTCTGATAGAGGAAAGGGAATAGGGAAAGAGGAAGATGGATTGGAATTTCGTAACTTAGTTAGTGCATTAAATGACCTACATAAAGGGAAGAAAGAAGTATTGCATGCCATAAATAGGTTGGCTCTTAAGTCAGAATAGAGTCAGAACAGTCTACCTCTTTCACCAGTGGATAGAGGATCTACTAGTAGTAGCGGGAAACATGCATACACTAATATGCAGAACACTCCTCACATATACAACAAACCATTCAGACCTACTATTCCTTACTTTGTAGAGAATGTTGTTGCAGGACCAGTCATGCCA
Source organism: Pseudotsuga menziesii (assembly GCA_001517045.1). Taxonomy (NCBI): domain Eukaryota; kingdom Viridiplantae; phylum Streptophyta; class Pinopsida; order Pinales; family Pinaceae; genus Pseudotsuga; species Pseudotsuga menziesii. The sequence continues at coordinate 84,458 of LPNX010015017.1, read as the reverse complement.
GCAGAACCTAGTGGACCGTTTGGGGCTTATTTACAAGAATACAGAGATTTTGGATATGATTTCCATTAATCTATGTCATTCTCAGCCTTCTATAATATGAAAAGTAGGAACCAACCTAGGAAATTTCACATAGGGTTTACTCAGAACTATGAATTAGAGAAAATTGTGGGCAGGTTGACCATTCCTAATTTTGATGGGACATCCAATTGTTCAGCCATAATTTGGGTACAAAGGTTGGACACCCACATCCAACTTAACCCCACAATGGAGACAGATGGAATCAAGTTGGATAATTTACATTTATATGGGGAAGCACATGAGTGGTGGTACCATGGACTGGTGACATTGGGTCACAACACTATCACCTCATATAGTGACTTCACACAAAGTATCATGGAGCACTTTGATAACCAAGAGATTCGTTTTAGGGAGGTTTCCCAGTTCAAGAAGATAGGAAGTGCATAGACCTTCATATACAAATTCCAGGGATTTGTCGTTATGGTATCTGACATGTCAGAGAGTCGGTTGATTATGTTATTTAAGGAGGCACTAGTCAAGCCACTCTATGGATGGGTGAAGTATTATAATCCAATTACTCTGCAATATTCTATCATTAGGACTCGGTACCTACAAGATTCTGTTCCCAAGAACAAGCCTCCACAAAAACCTACCAATATTCCAGAAAACAAGGAAAATACAGTCCCACTGAAGGAATGGTTGAGCGAGGACACACGATGATATTTGAGAAGGAAGAGCTTATGTTTCAATTGCAAAGAAACTTGGGAACCCGTCCACAGATGTATGGTTAAAGGGAAGGTACACCTCATCGAAGTACTTCCAAATAGCAGTGAGGAATATGAATTGGAGCATAAACATGATGGAGAACTACATAGTACAAAATTGGAAAAATTGCCATTGAGAGCCATTATTGATACCCTTAGAGGAGTCCCCACCTTCCCTACTATCAGGATCAGGGGAAGTACCCAAGGAAAATATTCCATTTCTTTGATTGATGGTGGGGCCACCCGAAACTTAATAAATGCCTCTTGGGTATAGATGAAAGGTTTTCGCACTGAGGACTTTTAGGGATTTACCATTGTCATGGCTGGAAATAAAAGGATGAAATGCACACAGAGGATACCTCAGTTACAGGTGAAACTTGGGAATTATACATTGGTCGACTACTTTTATGTAGTAGATGTGCCAGACATGACCATTGTTTTGGGAGTAAAATGGTTGTACTCAATTGGGAAATACTCAACAAATTCCCAAATATTAGATATGGAGTTCCTGGAACCATATGGGACAATGGTAGTCCTAAGGGGATTTCCCAATGAAGCTGCAGGATCTGCCACAACAAAATGGATGACCACCATATTCAAGCATGAGGACAAGACTCGCACGAAAGAATGGTCAACTCCAACACATAAGACTTCAAGGAAGGACTAGTGGTATGAAAAGGGATTTTTGGGTAGACCTCCAGACAAAAGTATGATGTTCCCTAGGGAATTCAGAAGAGGATCCAAATCTAGGATGTTCAATAGAATACCAGTTGGGATATTATAATGGTATCAGATCATGTTCCTTACTACTTGCATGATTGAACTTGAAAAGTAAATGAATCCAAAAGAAGATACTTTTGTAACTTGTAGAAGGAGGAAGGGTAGATACATAGAGGATATGGAATTTGAAGATATTCAGTTAGAGGGTACAAATTCAGACATGGAACCAATAGGAGTACACTCTGATAGAGGAAAGGGAACAAGGGAAGAGGAAGACATGTTGGAATTTCGTAACTTAGTTAGTACATTAAATGACCTAGATAAAGGGAAGAAAGAAGTATTGTGTGCCATAAATAGGTTGGCTCTTAAGCCAGAACAAAGTCAGAACAGTCCACCTCTTTCACCAGTGGATAGGGGTTCTACTAGTAGCAGCAGGAAACATGCATACACTAATATGCAGAACACTCCTCACATATACAACAAACCATCTAGACCTACTATGCCTCACTTTTCTAGAGAATGTTTTTGCAGGACCAGTCAGGCCAGCAGAACCTAGTGAACCATTTGGGGCTTATTTACAAGAATACAAGGATTTGGGATATGAGTTCCATTAAGCTATGTCATTCTTATACTTCTACAATATGAAAAGTAGGAACCAAACTAGGAAATTTCACAGAGGGTTTACTCAGAACTATGAATTACATAAAATTGTGGGCAGGTTGACTATTCCTAATTTTAATGGGACATCCAACTGTTCAGCCATAAATTTGGGTACAAAGGTTGGACACCCACATCCAAATTAACCCCATAATGGAGACAAATGCAATCAAGTTGGATAATTTACATTTATATGGGGCAGCACATGAGTGATGGTACCACGGACTGGAGACACTGGGTCACAACACTATCACCTCGTACAGTGACTTCACATAAAGGATAATGAAGTGCTTTGATAACCCAGAGATTCATTTCAGGGAGGTCTCCTAGCTGAAGAAGACATGAAGTGTAGAGACCGTCATATACAAATTCCAAAGAGTTTTCGTTATGGTATCTGACATGTCGGACAGTCGGTTGATTATGTTATTTATGGAGGCACTAGACGAGCCACTCTGTGGATGGGTGAAGTATTACAAGCCAATTAATCCGCAAGATACTATCAGTAGGGATTGGTACCTACAAGATTCTATGACCAAGAAAAATCCTCCACAAAAACCTACCAATCTTCCTAAAAACAAGGAAAATACAGTCCCACATAAGGGATGGTTAAGCGAGGACACACGATGAGATTTGAGAAGGAAGATCTTATGTTTTAATTGCAAAGAACCTTGGGTACCTAAACATATATTTATGGGTAAAGGGAAGGTACACCTCATCAAAGTACTTCCAGATAGCAGTGAGGTAGATGAATTGGAGCATAAACATGATGGAGAACTACATAGTATAAAATTGGAACAATTGCCACATAGAGCCATTATTTCTACCCTCAGAGGAGTCCCCACCTTCCATACTATCAGGATCAAGGGAAGTAACCAAGGATAGTGTTCCATTGCTTTGATTGATGGTGGGGCCATCCACAACTTTATAGATGCCTCTTGGGTAGAGAGGAAAGGTTTTCCCACCGAGGACTTTTAGGGGTTTACCGTTGTCATGGATGGAAATAAAAGGATGAAATGAACCCAAAGGATACCTCAGTTATAGGTACAAATTAGGAATTATACATTGGTCGACTAATTTTATGTGGTAGATGTGCCAGACATGGGCATTGTTTTGGGAGTACAATGGTTGTACTCAATTGGGAAATACTCAACAAATTACCAAACATTAGAGATGGAGTTCCTGACACCATATGGGACAAGGGTAGTCCTAAGGGGATTTCCTAATGAGGCTTCATGGTCCACCACAGCAAAAGGGATGACCACCATTTTCAAGAATGAGGACAAGACTCGCACAAAATAATGGTCAACTCCAACACATAAGACTTCAAGGAAGGACTAGTGGTATGAAAAGGGATTTCCGGGTAGACCTCCAGACAAAATTATGATGCGCCCTAGGGAATTCAAAATAGGATCCAAATCTAGGATGTTCAATCCTCACAGGTACCCAAGAATATACAAGGAGGGAATACAGAGCATGGGTGAGAAGAAACATAAATTCGAAGAGAAAGAAGAGGCACCCAATAATGGAATAAACTGGTTGTTGAAAATGGACAAGGAGAGACAGGGACAGATGATTCAGTATATTGGTCGGAGATTGCTTGAGGACAAGAAATATCGAGCGGGGAGGAATTTAATGTCTTCTTTTAATTAAATCACTAGAGACACCCGTTAACCTATTTTATTTCCATAGGTACGAGAGGATATTAAAGAAAAGGGAATAACTGAGGAATAATATCACTAGGAGAAGAAAGGAACATCAATTCAGTATTATTAAGTCATGAGTATAGTAAAGAAGGCCATCGGGGTAATATCATAAAGCATGCAGAGCATGGAGGCCTTATTTCTTTAGTCTTAAAGTCAACGAGCAATTAGAATTGCATGCATGCAAAAAGTAAAGTGAAAACCCTAAAAGTGACATGCAAACCCTAAAATTACATGCTAAAGCTATATAAGAAAGGTCATTGAACAAAAATAATTACCTATGATTATTATTATTGAGTTTGTTTTTTAGAGCAGCAACAACAGGCGTCGCAACAACAAGTTGGGGTTGGAGACGAATGTCTTCAGCTAAGAAGGGGTTTTAGTAGTGAAATCTATCTATCCTAATCACTTCAGGACAGATCATTCAGGTCTATCGCCAGTTATTCATCATATTCATTCTTCTTCAATAATCCAATATATAGAGAGATATTTATTACAGGTTATGTTTTGCAGCTAGGGTACAACTGGAAATATTCAGAGTAATTTGCTAGGACCCTGCATCTCAGATTTCTTTCAGCATGTCATCACTATCCTTCTTATAAGACTCTCTACACTCTATTGGGTGATTATCAATTCATTGTTTACATATCCGGAGCATCCAACAACATATTATCAGTGGTATGTGTACATCTTCTTACTAAAAGTCTTTTCCCTATTATCTCTCTAGATTAGCTATTTTTTACAACCATTTGGCACGACAATTTTTTCATGCACATTTTATTCATCTTTCTAGCACATCTTGAGTGTCTGAACAACAAACATAGTAGCAAAGTACAATAGAATATCAGTTAATATATTACAATCTTGATTGTATATATCACTCAAAATTTTCAATTTTTGATGTCTATGATCAGAATCTGAATCACTGTGAGATGAAGAATCACTATGAGATGAAGAACTACTTTCATTTTGAACTTGAAATCTTGGTAGGTGTGTTGTAGGTGCTTGATGTTCATCTAACTCAAGAAAAGGATTGTGAGATGTATTTTTTTCCATTCCATTCCATGATTTATCTTCCATGAATTTAACATCTCTACTTACTAGAAATTTCTTAGTGACATGATTATATAATGTGTATGCTTTCGACTGCTCATTATAGCTAATAAAAATGTACTTCTCACTTCTATCATCAAGCTTCTTTATGAGTTCTTCAGGAACATGAGCAAAAGAAACACAACCAAATATTCTGAAATGAGAAACAATTACCTTTAATCCACTCCATTTTTCTTCGGGTAATTTACCTTGAACACTGGAAGTTGGTGATCTGTTCAATACGTAAACTGAACATGCAACTGCTTCAGCCCAATAAACTTTGGACAATTTTATTGTTGTAAGTAAACTCTTGGCCATGTTCATGATGGTGCGATTCTTTCCTTATGCCACTCCATTTTTCTGTGGAGTATATCTGGTAGTCATCTACTTTTTTATACCATGGTGTTTACATAAATCAACAAAATCTCTAGAATCATATTCTCCTCCTGCATACGATCTCAAAACTTTGACAAATCAGCAACTTTGTTTCTCTGCTTCAGCCTTGAACTCCTTGAAACAAGTGAAAGTATATTATTTGTGATTTGAGAAAATAAACCCAAACTTTCCTGCCAAAATCATCAATAAATGTCAGAAAATAAAAACTTCCACCAATTGATTGATTTTGCATAGGTCCACATAAGTCTCTGTGAACTAACTCTAAGAAATCTTTGGCTATATAAGAGGCTGATGGAAAACTATCTCGCTGATATTTTCCTACTACGCAACTTTCACGCAGAGTGTCATTAATTAAAGAAGGAAATCCTTTGACCATACTCTATTTTTGTAACAAACTCATAATTTTTACTAGTAAATTACCATAGCGATAATGCCATAATTTAGTTTCATTTGCATTAGAAAGATTAAATGCATACATCTTTCCACTTCGCAATTCTAATGGAAACAATATGTTCTTCGTCATATAATTTTTTGCAACAAAATCTCTATTTGGATTAAAGATTTTGCAGTAGGTGTCGTGGAAATTAACATCAAAACCATGCGCTATTAGCTGTCCTATACTTAAAAGATTGTGCCTGAGATTTGGTACATAATAAAAATCATAAATATTTTTCACTTCACCATGCTTTGTTAAAACTGGCACAACACCTTTTATGGAAGCTTTAACTAAATTATCATCACCATAACTAATTGTAGTAGTAGCAGATGTATCAAGATTAGAAATCAAATCATTGTGACCATTCATATGATTGTTACATCCACTATCTAGAAACCAAATATTTTTTTCAAGAATTTGATTAGAGACTCAACAAGAAAGAAACAATGTATCGGATGTTTTACTTTCTGTAACATTAGCTTTATGTTTATACTGCAACTTACGACATTCATATATATGATGACCATACTTCTTACAATACCAACACTGAATTTTTTATTTGTCTGTCTGTCTTTGGCTATGATATTGTGAAGATGACCCTGACTGCTCTAACTTGTCCTTTGTTTGTTTTGATTTATCTTTTAACTAAGAACGTCCTCGACCACGTCCTCTTCTTCCACAAAAGCCTCTACGTCTTCCTTTTTCCATGGAAATCTTTGACTGAAATGCATGTTCTAAAGTACCAACATCCAAGTTCATCCTTGCTTCGTGAGATAACAATGAACCAGACAATTCTTCTATAGAAAAAATAGTTAAATCTTTCGACTCAATAATAGCAATGACTTCCATTTCAAATTTCTTGGGTAAACATCTTAGAAAATTTTCAACAACTCTTTGATCTGTGAGTTCCTTTTCACCGTTAATTCTAAGTTGATTCACAATACCCATAACTTTAGTCTTGAATTGATCTACACTTTCTGATTCAATCATTTAGAGGATTTCAAATTGAGTTCTAAAGGTTTGAAGTCTAACATTTTTTACTTTATCATTAACCTTATAATCCATTTTAAGAATATCCCAAGCTTTTTTAGCAGTCTTAGCACCAATGATTTTAGGAAATATAGAATCATCTAATGAAACTAAAATGCATGATTTGGTTTTTCCTTATTTTGGATTAAATTCTTCTAATTTGTTTATTTGAGCAACATACATAATTGCAACAGTATTTGAATCAAGTTCTGTAAACCCTGTTTCAACACAATCCCAACATTCTTGACCTTGCAAAATGGCTTTAACCTTCTCACTCCAAAATTCATAATTGAGACCAACTAGAGTTGGTGCCTGAATTGACCAAGAACTAAAAGACATTGGTTTTATTCACAAAATTTGGCCATAATAAAATATTTGATATAACTCCCAGGTTTAAATAAACCAACCTTTCATATAACTCCAATATTAACTTTCAAATTTCAACCCAATTTTTTTTCTTGTAACTCCCAAATTTTAAAAAAATACTTTGTTTATTCACTTTCAAAGTCAAAACTTTCAAATTCATATATGTGTTTTGTTGCATAATATCGTTGGCAAATTTGTTGCTTTATAGCGCTAAGAAAGATAAAACTTCTGACAATTAACATATATTTAATTTTGAAACTCATGGAAGTTCGCTTCCTAATTTGCATCAAGGCCTACGAAGTTCTAAAAACCCCTGACCTTTTTCAACTTCTTGAGCCTTATGAGTTGTAGTTCGTCATGTTTATGGAAAGTTAAATGGCTACTAATAAATAAAAACTTACAATAAAGTAGAGAGTAATTATGGGGAACTAAACCCTATTATAGATATTTTTCATTGTAAAGTGTAGCAATATTTATATATATCAGTGTAGTAATATTGGGAACAAATTAGAGAATACTATCAAATCAAATAAATTGAAAAACTTATATCTCAAAACCAAAACTTACAGTGTAAATTCACAATCATCTATTACATGCTTTTATTTTAAGTATTTCTTCCAAATGTGCAAAAGCGATTACTTTTATTTTCAATGGGAATCTTTATTCTAAGTATTTCTTCCAAAGGAGCAAAAGCAATTACCTTTATTTTCAATGGGTATATTGAGATCTATAGATTCAGTTTGGAAGTCAAATGAACTTTTCCGATTTTGTATTGTAAGTAATGAAATTTTCCAATTTTTTTCCAGCAGTAGTGATTAGGCTCTACAACTTGTCTTTCTTAGGTTTTCGCGTTGTTAGGGTTTCATATTCCTCATGGGTCGTTCCCTGCAATGGCGTCTAGTAGTGGAAGCCGGAGGAACCCCTCCTTCTGCTCTATTCTCTCTTGCAAGGAATCATCGACTCTGCCCCTGGTCATCTCGGCCTCGATTTCCAAGACAAGTTTGTCTTCTAAAGGGAAGGGTGGCATGGGGTCTGGCTCTAACTCCAAGGTCCACTCTTGCCCCTCGACTCCTCCTCCGTTAGAAGTTGTGGCTAAGGATGGAATGTCTATCGAAAAATACAAATGTAAACATAAAACGCTTCTGATACCAAGGTATGAAATCACTTCAACTCTAGTCAGTGAACGATACAGTTCATGCAAGACAACACAATAATTTGCAAGTTCATAGGAATCTGGCCTATGGAAAAAGCAATAGTTGGATGGATTCTCAACTCTTGGAAACCAAAAGGAGAGTGTGAGTTAAAACTTGGTTCAAAATTTTTTTCATTGTCATCTTCCATAATCTTGAGGACAAGAACCGAATATTCCAGGGAGGTCCCTACTTTTTCCAATCGGTAGGACTCTTCTTGTGCAATTGGAAGGAACAATTCTCTCTATAGAAAGAAGACTTCAAGATAGTCCCAGTTTGGGTACATATCTATTCTCTGCCACAAGAATTATGGAACACATAAACATTAATAGGGATTGGAAACACTCTGGGAGCCTTTGTTCAAATCCATACGCCACTCTAGCAGAAAGGTACATGTCGTACGCATGAATCTGCCTATATTTGGACATCTCTATCACTCTCCCAGAATTCATATGTATTATCCACAAAGACACATAGTGGATATAAACATTGGACTACGAGCATATACCATTCCGCTATAGAAAATTCCATGAGCATGGCCACCTCTTTAGAGAATATCCTCTAAATGTCAAACCCCCCCTCCTCATCGCTCTGACAAAAAAGATGAGGCTAGTTTCACCAAAGCTTCAGCAATAAAAAGACAAAACAAAAAGGCACATAATACTACCTCCTCTCAAGACACTCTTATTCAGAACAACTTTGGTCCTCTGTTGGAAAATCTTCAGCATGAGCCCCAAGTAGACGCTACACCTAGACTTGAGCATGGCATCTGTCCCTCTACACTCTTAGATTTATCACCATCCCTACTCATTGAACAAACTCTGTTCTCAGAACCCCCCTTCTCCACAGAGGAAATTCTAGCTCAAATTGCAAAAGTGGATCAACGAATGATAGAAGATGGGGAACACAATGGTGGAGAAGATATGGAATTAGGGGAACTATACCTTTCAATCTAGAATGAAGCTAGGAAAAATGGAAATGCAGAATGTATCCCATATGATCAACTAAAACTCTTCACAAACCTTTACAAGAACATTCACCCATCTAAGGAGGCAGCAAAAAGGGCAGAAGTAGCATCACAAGAGTCTAGGAAAACAAACTCTTGGACTCAAACAACAAAAACTAAGGGACATGGACAAAATACAAAGTGATAACCCAAAGAAAGGAATAAATTCTAACAGACAACTAATCAAATAATTAGGTACTTTACTAGTCGAATCATGACAAAGCACTTTCCTTGAGGCACACTTTCCCCCCTCTGTTTAAATGGAATTAAAAATCATATGCTGGAACATCAGGGGAATCGAAGGAGATTCTAAAAGACGTCTTTTCAAAAATAGGATTCTCAATGATAAACCTGTGATCATCATGCTACAAGAAACTAAATGTTCAGAGAAAAAGGTCCTCGACTTTGCCACCAAATGCTGGAGGAATGCTCAAGCCATTGCTCTAGATTCCAAAGGAAGTGCGAGAGGCATAGCCATACTATGGAACCCTACGATCTTGCATATATAAGGTTTCTTCTCATCCCAGCACACATTATCAGGTTGTTTCAAAATCACCAGCTCCAACCATGGGGGAGTACTGACCAACGTTTATGAACCGTAGCAAATATATCAAAAGCTCATATTCATAAAACACCTAAACTGGCTCCACAACAAAATTCCTTCCCACAATTGGATTATTGCAGGGGAATTCAACATCATCTCCTCCCTCAATGAAAAAAAGGGAGGCATCAGAAGGCTGGATAGAGATAGTGAGGCCTTCCAAACCCTCACCCGCGATATCAAGATTGTAGACATTCAAACCACTAATGGCCTTTTCACCTGGAATAATAGAAGAGGAGGGGAGAGACAAGTGGCCTGTCGGCTAGACCGTTTCCTCACCTCACCATCACTGCTGTAGAACCAAATATTCTCTCTACCACTATACTCCCCTCTATAGGCTCAGACCATTGGGATATTTGCCTGACTCTCAATCTTGAAGGTTCCCACTGTAGGAGACCCTTCAGATTTGAGAAATTTTGGCTCTCTCATCCAGACTTATTAACCAAATTCAAGGAATGGTGGGAGGAATCTGTTCATATCGAGGGATCAATAATGTACCATTTCCAACAAAGGATCAAGCTACTAAAAGGACATATTAAGATTTGGAACAAATCAGAATTTGGAAATATTCTAGAGGAAAAACTAATTCTGGAATCCCACCTGAACACGATACAGTAGGCCATCCACTCCCGGTTCACAGATGAGCTCAAGTAGCAAGATTCCATCCTCCAGGACCGACTGAACAAGTGATACCAACAGGAGGAATAACTCTGAAGGTAGGAGTCTCAAATAAAATGGATCAAGGAAGGGGGAAGAAAAACAAAATTCCATACTAAGGAGGAAATGGAATCAGAGATAATCAATTTCTACTATGATCTCCTCAAGGAGCCAGTCGGAGATTGAATCTCGTCTATAAATAAAATCTTGCAACACATCCCCAACCTCATTTTGTAGGATCAGAATCTCAGCCTAACCCAAGACATCTCCCTTTTCGAGGTGGAAGAAGTGGTCATGGAGAAGGTGGGTAAATCCCTTGGTCTAGATGATTTTACTTTTGATTTTTTCCAGTTCTGCTGGGAAATAATCAAGTTGGATGTATGGGAAGTGGTGGAATGCTCTAGAAAATATGGGACCATCCTACCCACACTTAACACCTCCTTCCTAACCCTTATCCCCAAGACTGAGAATCCTGCTGAGCCTTCCAACTTCAGACCCATAGCCCTTTGCAATGTCATTTACAAAATAATCTCCAAATTCATTTCCATTAGGCTAAAACCCATCCTTCCCCTCATCATTTCCCCTGAGCAAACATGTTATGTGGAAGGGAGACAAATCTTGGATGGCATCTTAACGGCTCATGAGGAAATCCACTCCCTTAAATCCTCCCGCACCACTGGTATGCTTTTAAAACTTGACATGTCTAAGCCTTTGATCAAATCTACCGGAAATTCCTCAAGGCTATGTTAGTGGCCTTTGGATTCTCCATCTCCTGGGAAAACTATGTGCTAACACTCGTTTCGATAACCTTTTTCTTCATCCTCATCAATGGATCTCCTTCGAATTCTTTCTCTGCTTCAAGGGGCATCAGGAAAGTGGAACCCTTGTCCCCCTACCTCTTCATCATTCTTTCGGAGGGAATTGGAAGATTCATCAACTCGCAGGTGAATGAAAATGAAATACAAGGGATCAAACTGGATGACTCGGGAAAGATGAACTCCCACCTGCAGTTCATAGATGACACGATGATGATGGGATGTTCCTTAGTCCAGGAAGCTCAGGATTTCCAAAATATTCTAAACACCTTCGGAGAGGTGTCAGGTATGTCCATTAGCTGTCTCAAGTCTCAAATTTTATTTTTCAACACTCCTTCATTCACGCAGCTCAGAATAACTAGGATTCTTGGTTTTCAAAAGAGTTCCCTTCCAACCAAATTCTTGGGTGCACCTCTTATTTACTCGGCTCTGAAAAATGCGTCTTGGAAAGACCTCCTAGTCAAGCTTGAATCCAAACTCTCCTCATGGAATTTCAGAGCTCTCAACTTCCCTGGTTGTCTCATTTCGCTAAAATCAGTCCTTTAAGCTATTCCTTTATGCCTTTTTTCTGTCATGTCCGCACCTCAGAATATACTCAAATCCATTTGAAACTTGCAATGCAACTTCTTTTGGGGAGGAGCCCTCCTACAAAAAAAATGGTCGCTAGTAATTTCTTGGAAAACACTCTACCAGAACAAAAAGAAGGGTGGATTGGGTCTCAGAGATCCACTTACCCTCAACTGAGTGCTCTGTTCCAAAATATGGTGGAGGTGTATTACATAACCTAATCTCCCCTGGACCATCATATGGAGAGTTAAGTATGCAAAGGACACTAGACAGGAGGATCTAATAAGAGAAGAGGACTTAGAGAATGGCTTGATGATATGGAATGCATCCAAAGCCCAAATAGATCTCATTCATGCCCATAGCTTTTGGGAAATCAGGGATGAAACATAACATTGTTTTGGGAACATGCTTGGCAACAAATCCCCCCTCTCCATGATCAGGCTAGCACTCTAAATATGCAAACCAACATGCATAAAAATGGAAAAGAAAAAGTGTCTCACTATTGGATCCAACCCCCCCCCCCAAGGCATGTGGAAATCTTGGATCCCGAAAGATGAATGAAGGGGAAAGGAAGATAATCAAGAAGATGACAACTTATGGAATGACCTAAACTCCAGGAAAATCCTCATCTAGACAACCCCTAACAAGATAAGATGGGGATACCAACCCAAAGGATATTTCACTGTAAAAGAAGCATATCAGCTATCAAATATGTGCCCAGACAACCAAAATGACAGAATATGGGACAAAATATGGAATCCCATCCTCTGGCCGAAAGTTAAAACCTTCCTTTAGCTCATAAGTCATGGGCGTATTCTCACCTGGGACCATCTCAGAAAGAGAGGATTTCAAGGACCTTCCAGATTCCCCCTATGCACTATAGCGGAAGAAAACATGGAACATCTCCTAAATCAATGCCCCTTTGCTTCGAAAATCTAGGACTGGGGAACCAACCTTTTCAGAATATCTAACAGATCTCATGACGACTTGAGAAGCACCATCCAGGATTGGCACTCTCATCCCTTCTCAAGCCATTTTCTTAACATGCTCTGGTCCTTATTCCCTAGCCTAGCATTATGGAACATATGGAAAGAGAGAAGCAAAAGGATATTAAAAAATTAAATCTCTCCTTCTTACAGGATTCTCACGCTTATTAAAGCTAACTTCTAGGAGACCCTTTAGCTCAAATATTGGTCTGATTCTAATCTGACAGGCCCCCCTTAGGAGCTCATTATCATCAAGAGTTGGGACTTTCACTTTCCTTCTCTTCAACCTTCTTGTTCCTCGCACCCCCCCCCCATGCCCAACATTCCCTCTGCCTAGTCTCCCCCCTCCTTTCTACTCATAAAGTTAAACTTTGATGGAGCCTCTAAGGGAAACCCTGGACCTTCCGGAATCGGTGGGGTCTTCAAAAATGACATGGGCGGCATTCTGCACATTTTTGTAGAATCCATTGGCTCCTCCACCAACAATGTTGTAGATTTGAGGCGTTAATAATAGGACTTGGCATAGCTCGGCGACATGGTTGGTTATCACTGCATATAGAAGGAGGCTCGCAGATCGTGATAAACATGATGCAAAAACTTACCATTGGCACCTCACTGAGCAAGATGTCAAAGCACTGGCGTCTTGACTGGATGAAGGAAAAACTTTGGGACTCACTCTCCCAGTTTCAAGTCCTCCACACAAGCCATATTATAAGAACTGGAAACAAACTGGTGGATCACCTTGCAAATTTTAGCGGGGACACTACAATGAAATCCATGGATAAGGAGTGGCTTTAGTTCCACCTCTAACTTCTCAAGGATCAGCTTCAGCAAATCAGAGACAAGGATGGTCCCTCCCCACCATGGGTAAACATGAGATCAGGCTCGGGGGAGATGGAGAGGCATGTGGATAGGCCCTTCCACACCTCATCACCCCCTTAGGATCTTGGCCACACGAGTGTCTTTCATGTGCACTTGACATCCTACCCACATGAACCCTCTCGCATCTTTCATACGACGACGACACTACTCACTCAGGAGGGTGGCTAGTACGATCTTTCATCTTGGAGTTACTTCCTTTGGACACAGGACAACGATGAATTCGACAAGGGAAATTCGAGAGTTTTTTATGAACCTATGTGGCATACAAACTAATGATACCACCTCTTTTTGTTATTTGGTTCCTTACCCGCTCCACGGGAAAGCCATCACTTGCTACACCCTCGAGTCTGGGGTGATTAATTTTCAGTTTCTAATCTTTGCATGGAGGTGGGACTACGGGGAGTAAGGGCATCTTCTGAGCGAGGTTTTCAATCTCGATCTCCCTATCGCTTCAAACAAAACTAGTAAGTAACTCTCACCTCATCCTTATGGTTGTCAGATCCTTCTCTGGACTTTTCAATTTGTTTCTCCTCTATGGATTGCCTTTCCTTTTGCTTTCATCACGACCGCTGCTCCTCCTAATCATTCAGTTAGCTCTGCGGTGCCCTCCCAGACCTCTATTCTTTACCTGCCCCTGTTGTTTTCCCCTTCGACCTTCAACATGCCTCCCCACAGGCATTCCTGGGTTGTTCCTTCCCCTCCTGGGCCCAGTAAGAAAAACCTGATGACTCCTCCCCTGTGCTTCCAGAGAATGATAGTTGAAAAAATAAAACGCTTTAAACATGAATTTCCAGAACATATCTAGGCCACCATCCGGAATGTTGAAAAAGAGGCAGAGTTGGATGTGACTTTCCAGAGTCTCGAGGAGATCAAAAATGAGTTTAAAGACTTATTCCCTGACCCTTGCATCATAAGAGGCAGACTTTCCTTATACCAAAAGTCGCTGGATTTACAATGGTCTCAAAACTTTATCTTAGGCAGAACCCTTGTGGAGAAAGATGAGCAACATGGAGAAATCCTCCTCCAACAAGACCAAATCATGCATATCTTGCACAAAATCATGGACAACCAGACTGAGCTAGCCAAGAAATTGGGCCTGAAGCTCAAGCCACATTAGCACTTTTTTGACTGAATATGTTCTTTTTTCAGTCTTGTTCTTCTGTCTCTCTCTGCTTCCTTAGAAACTGCTTCTGTCTATGTTTTATTTTTACATGCTAACGGATGAAAATTTCCTAAGACTCATCATGAATTCTTGGTCTTTCTGGTTCTGTCTTGTTTCCTCTCAAGGGAGATGGCCAGTCTGACCTCCAAGTCTATTTTCCCAGAAATGGGAAGGCTTGGTTTTTTATGTAATATTTATTTGTTGTTTATCGAAGGTAATAGAAGGATCTACTAGTTTACCAAAAAAAAAGTAATGAACTTTTCCCTAATGACTAGATTCTAGCAGAGACCACCCTTTCCCAAACTAAAAGCTTATGACAAAAAGCTCTTGATTCTTATGGTTAAAATTATCAATATGCTTCATGGTTATTTTTTATTTTACAACAACCCTCTTTATTTCTTTACTGGCATAAGTGGAGATTTATAATTTATCATTTTTGGGACATTTTATTATGAAAAATCCCAATTTTAGATGTAACCCTCTTGTTTGAGAATCAAACCTGGGTAAAATTCAAAATTATTTCATACCAAAATAAACTCGCTAAAACACTTCATCAAGTAAGGCTCATATGTTTGTTACTGCAAATTAAGAGCAAAGCAATGGCCTTAAATCTCCAACTAGGAACCAAACAAATTATGGTCCATAAAACTCAAATAAGCCATTCATAAACCCTAAGCCAAAACCTAAATAACTAATAACTAATCAATAAACCCTTAATTATAACCTTAAATGACCTATAAAATATAAGTCAATATAACTAGTAACCTTGATTATCCTAGACTATCCTAAAGAAAATATAATAGAGGACCTCATTGTCTAGAACCATACACTCATCACATGCAACTTCTCCCCCAAATTATGAATTCGATGTCGTCATCGAAATAACTTGAATTATGTTAGGGATGTGAGATTTTCCATATGTAAGTGCTCTCTGCATTTTGAATGCTCCACACACAAACCTCTTTGTTACCATCATTGGAAAATTGCAACTAACATAAATGTATAGCATTAAACCAATACCAACAACGATAAACCAATACCAACGATGATGAATAGTAAAATTGATAAAAATGGTTGTTGTTCTTTAGAATAAAAAATAAATTTTAAGTAATGAAAGATTAAAGTTAATAAAAATTAATTTTTTTATATTCATAAATAATAATAATAAACATTAAAACTTTGACATAAAAAAAAATATAAAATATTATCTCACACAATCTTTCAATTAAATTTTAAATTATTTATTTTTTTAATATATTTAATAAATCCAAAAGTGGATAGCCATTACAACATAACCTTATGTCTTTCAAATTTCACCTCTCTTTAAAATAAACATATCTTACACAAGATAACTAGTAATTAAGAATAAGATTACCTTTATAAAATTCTAATGTTTTGTAGTTCACCTCTCTTTAAAATGAAACATACTAAGATAGATATTAATTAAGAATCAGATTACTTTTATAAAATTCTAATGTTTTGTAAATATATGTTTTGAAATTAAAGTTTAATCTTACACTAATGAAAACGTTTTTTTAATAAATATGTGTTTGTATATAATATTAAAATTTAATTATATATTTAAAAGAATGTTATTATAAAATAATAAACATAATAAATATATATTTAAATTTTAGGTTTTGGAATAAGTTCTCTTACTAGATATAGAAACAATAAATTACGTAATCCTGGTCCTGCTCCATTAAAAAGTTTCCCTTGTGGATTCTTTGATGGTGCTGCAGCAGGAGATATAGGGGCTCAGGATTTGTGATTTTTATAAATGATTCTGATCATTTTAATTTTTCAGTGGGATGTGGAAGAAGCACGAATACAAGAGCAGAGTTGTTGGCTCTTTGGGCTATTCTAAGAATCGGTCTATTGATGGGAATTCCTCTACAGATGATTTATGGGGATTCCATGGTGATTATTTCTTGGGTAAACAGATTTTCAGCACTTGATGTTCCATCTCTGATGCACTGGTGTAAAGACATAAGATATAAGCTCCAACAGTCCCGACCGGTGATCTTTAAACATACATATCGAGAGCATAATTCGTTGGCAGATGAACTCTCAAAAAAAGCTTTGCAG
This sequence comes from Pseudotsuga menziesii, assembly GCA_001517045.1. Taxonomy (NCBI): domain Eukaryota; kingdom Viridiplantae; phylum Streptophyta; class Pinopsida; order Pinales; family Pinaceae; genus Pseudotsuga; species Pseudotsuga menziesii. The sequence continues at coordinate 67,326 of LPNX010015017.1, read as the reverse complement.
TTGGATATGGGATTTGTCTCTTTTTCAGAAGTCTTGGATGGCTTGGTTCTTAACCAAGGAAACTTAGATCTTTTTTAGCGCTGCTGTTCTTATATTTTGTTCAGCTATTTTCAGCAGTTGACAGAGTTTCACCTGATCAGATTGAGTTCACTTTTCCAGCCTATTATGCTCTGATTTGTTATGTTTTCAGTTCACCTCCGATTTATTTTCAGCATTTTGACTTGATTTATTCAGGAGTGATGAGAAAAGTCTGCAAAGATCAGACTTTATTTTTTGTATGTTGATTCTGTATTTGTCCGTCTATGACCTGTATGAGACGGTTCTGGTGTCTTTTTCAGTCATCATATTGAATTGTAATTGTGGTCTTATGATTGTCCGTCGATGACCAGTATGAGACGGTTCTGGTGTATTTTTCAGTCATCATATTGAGCTGTAAATGATGTCTTTTGATTCATCTGAATAACAAAGACTGGTATTTTTTTCCTCTGAAAAAAAGACCATAATTAATTGTGATAGTTTTTTCTTGAATAATTATGGTAAGTCAATTCACAAATAGAAACTATATAATGACTATCTTTCATACTATTTTAGCCACTAAATTATAAAAAAAAAATATCATTTTTAAATGTTTTTAAAAATTAAAAAACACAAAACTAGTTTTCAAATAATTTATTAACAACAACAACAACAACAAAATTCTTAATCTAAAATTGTAATAGTTAAAACTTTTTTTTAATCTAAAATGATAATATTTTTAATCTAAAATAATAATAGTTAAAACATGATAAAAAATAATTTGTTTTTAATAACAAACATATAAACACTCAATTATCAACCTACAATTAAAATAACAATTTTTCTTTATAAATTAAACTTGTCAATCTATTAGAAATTATTCTAGTAGTTAAATTGTGTTTCAATTTTATATTCTTATAATTTAAAAATGTAAAAACATAAAAGAGTTTACATTCATTCAATGCACCCTCTTATGTTTGTATTTAGTTCATGCATGTCAAATGTAAAAACATAAAAGAGTTTGCATTCATTCAATGCATTGTGTTATGTTTGTATTTAGTTGATGTATGTCATTTTGTTAAAACCAGCCTAGATCCAAATCCTAGGCTCTATCAAGCGTCGAGATGGATCAAATCTTTCCAAATGCAAATCTCTTCTTAAGTATCCATTGATTTGATTGAAACCAAAAGACACATCTTTTTATTTAAGGTCTACATATAATTTTATTGTTATTAATATTTAATATTATTTATGGCCGACATATAATATTTTTTATTTTGTTAAGAACGAACATTGCATCATTTCCCCATACATGGTTTTAAAACCATATGCAAGGCCCTCCTACAATCATGGGTTGTTTAGGAGGCCTTGCACATGGTCTTAAAACCATTTGCAAGGCCCTCCTAAACCATGTACAATAAAACCATGGGTTGTTTAGGAGGCCTTGCACATGGTTTAAAAACCGTCTGCAAAGCCTCCTAAACCCAATAAAACCATGGGTTGTTTAAAATGCCTTGCACATGGTTTTAAAACCATGTGCAAGGCCAAATTTTTTTTGCGAATAATTCAATTTTGTGTTTTTTTCTTGACCCACATATTTTTTTTTACGGATAATTAAATTTTTATTTTATTATTATTTTGTTAGGTAGGAATATTACAACATCTCCCTCATATTAGATTGTTTTTGTGGCCGACATTTATTTTGGCCTATTAGAAAATTTATTTTTTATTAATAAAAATAACTTTACGAAAATGATATTATTTTTTATTTTGGGTTACAAAATCTCTCCCATAGTATTCACTATCACTTTATTTTTTGCCGACATGTTACAAACTTTACATCACGTTACAAGATCTCTCCCATAATATTCACTATCACCATTATTTTTTGCCGACATGTTACAAATGTTACTAACTTTACATCATGTTACAAGATTTCTCCCATAATATTCATTATCACTATTATTTTTTGTCGACATGTTACAAACGTTAGTAACGTTACATCACGTTACAAGATATCCCCATACTGGGCTATAGAGTTTGCATTCATTCAATGCACTGTGTTATGTTTGTATTTAGTTTATGCATGTCATTTTGTTAAAATATTTGGTTCTCTGAAAACATAATATTTTTATTTTATTTTATATATTTCTAAATATTTATTATAGAAAAAATAATGTAATAAAAATTTTATTTTATTTTATTTTAATAGTTATTATGAAAAACCTAAATAAAACAATAAAATAATAATTATAGTTTATTTTATTAGATTATTTTTTTAATGTTTTTATATTTTTATTTTATTAAATTATGATATTTTAACATGGTTTAAATTTTCTAAAATAAAAATTTAATAATTAAAATTTAATGAATTAAATAAAATTATAATTAAAAAAATTATATTAAAAATATAATTTTAAATTTAAAAAACGTTAAATTTCAAAAATTAATTCTATTTATTAATTAAATTACTAAAAACAATTAATTTTATTTATTAATTAAATTACTCCAAAACACTATAATTCACAAGTTATTTGATACATAATATTAGAAGAATCTCAGTAGCAGAGGGGATATTACATCCTTCATCCCTTAAAGGTATATTGTCCTCAGTGTTCATTTCGTTTATGCTTTGTCATTAACATACTTTTTCTCTTCATCTATCTTTGGTTGTTTTGGATTTTCTTTGGAAAGTATTTAATGCTTCTTTCCTTTCATAAACTGTTATTTACACATGCAATTTTAGGTCCTTCCAAAATTTTTTGCATACAAAAACATATGTATACATATAATTATTGAAATTTAAAAGGAATACAAACATTAGTTTCCTTTTAACCTATTTTTGCTATCTTTTCATAACAACCCTTAGAATTTAGCTTTACTTGCAATGCTTTACCTTGCAACGAGAACATAATGTTCCTGCAACTTCCATACGGTAGTACGTCTTCCCAAGTAATTTTAATCATTTTCACTTTGCTTCACAATATAAGTAATCATATCAAATTAACATAACTTATGCATATTCATAATTTTCTCACATATTCTGAAACATATACTAATTTAAAAACATTATCAATGCACATAGAAACAGTCCTTTTAACACATATGTCACATGAGGATTCACATTATATATAAATTTGTAGCCAATGCTTCATCCTTCATCATATCATGGTGCATAAAATACAAAAAATAATATTCACACACATACCTCTTGTATGGCGTTGATGTTGCAAGCATTTATTGGTGGAAATCTTCTTTCAAAAGTTTATATCATATATACATGAGGGTCCTCTCCTCATAAAAACACTAGTTCATGTGTAGGCCTCCTCAACTTGTATATATTTTATTCATCTGAAAAAAGGACAATACCCTTCATCGTATTTTATAGCACTCGGGCGTTGTTAAGATTTCATATGCTAGACTATATTCATTAGTGTTCAATTCAAATATCATAGCAGCAACATATCCAAAATCATTGATAGAAGCACAATCACAAGATAGACACAATATTTATCCTACGAAACCCTCAAGGGAAAGAAAACCTAGTAAAACTTCCTCTATATAAGATGTATAAAAGACAACCCCAAAAATAGGTGTTCTTGTCCTTCTGCTCTCTCTCTCTCTCTCTCTCTCTCTCTCTCTCCTATGCACTACTCAAGTGAGTGAGTCTCTGTCCAAATAAGAACCACAACTCCTCTATTTATACACATTGAGCCAATTGACTTTTACCCTAATCAAGTTAGACCTACTAAACTGTCTGAGCCAACTTCAACTAGGAAGAATCAAAACAATATATTATATTATTCATTAGGGTACTGATGACCCGACTTACAATGGAGGGTTTACCTCATGACTCTATGATGACAAAATACAATAGTAACACCCCATTGGAGGAATAATAACATCTCCCTTGGGTTACATCAGTAAAATACATTTAGAATATCCTTTGAAGTTACAATATTTCAACACTCCCCCTTAACGAGAAGGATATTCTAATGACAACATCATCATAGACTATAGGAGAACATAGAGACAATAATTTCAACAGTACATTGAGGTAATACATCTATATGTCATAGGACATTTTCTTAATCAGTAACTGGAACAATTACTCTTCATCTTCTGCATCACACGATCACTTGATCCTTTTGCAGCAACACTTCGACCTTTTGATACTTCGTAGCAGCACTTCAATCTTCTTGATCCTTTGCGGTAATTTGATCCTTTACAGCAGCACTTCGATCTTCTTTATCATTTGAAGCAGCACTTCAATCTTCTTGATCCTTTGTAGCAGCACTTCGATCTTATCGATCCTTTGCACCATCATTTCGATCTTCTCTATTATCCTTTTGATCTTCTCGATCCTTTGTAGTAGCACTTCGTCCTTTCGATCCTTTTGCAGCAACACTTCGATCCTTTCGATCCTTTTGTAGTAGCACTTCGATCTACTTGACCCTTGCACCGCCACACTACCTGCAATACACATGATCTATTTGCGGGATGATCAATCCCGATCACTTTAGGACCTAACTTCAAGCACGATGCAATCCTCCATCAGCATGATCCATGAAATCGATTAATTGAATCGTCTACAACTAAATGCAGATCTCAACCACACCTAGTTCCGACCCGATCGTCCGCGAGGACTCGTCGTAGACCATCCATACAACACAGGTTAGGACCACCCCCAAGTGAGTGTTATATTATGGTATCTACACTTACGTGTAGGCATACTCTTTCAAGAAAGAGTATTGTCTGTAGAGCAGATCTCGTCCGCATACAAAATGTCGGCCCATCGTAGAACATCCATACCACATACGTTAGGACCACTCCCAAGTGAGTGTTATACTATGGCATCTGTGTGGACTCATCATAGAGCATCCATATCACATAGGTTAGGACCACTCCTAAGCGAGTGTTATTCTATGGCATCTACATATGAATGTAGGCATACTCTCCATACAAGAGTATATTCTACAAAGCAGATATCGACTGCATACAAAATGTTATTCCTGTCATCTGTGAGGAATCATCGTAGACCATCTATACCACACAATTTAGGACCACTCCCAAGTGAGTGTTATTCTAAGGTATCCACAACTAAATGTGGGTACTCTCCATGCAGGAGTAACATCTACAAGGCCATCCTTATCTAGTAAGGACCACTCTCATGAACATAGTGTTATACATGGAATCCTCAAGAGAGGATACTATCGTCCATAAGTGAATTTGGGTACTCTTTATGCAAGAGTAATATCTATAGGTCCATCCTTAGCTCGTAAGGACCACTCTCATGAACATAGTGTTATACCTCACATTCTCAATACAAGATACTATCATCCACAAATAAATGGCATACCATCATCATCACTATCATTCATCATCGATGTCAGTCTCATCATTACTCCCCCTTTCCTAGGAAGTTCCATATTATCAACCTGCTCCCCCTTTGTCTGAGGAGGGTTCATGTCTTCAACCTGATCTTCGTTTTCGAAGAAGGTCCATATCTTCATCATCTATAGTCCCATCACTATTCCTCCTTGTGAGGAAATTCTTTTCGAACTACACCAAGCTTGTCACATAAATATTCAAACTTTACTCGATATAGAGGCTTGGTTAGTACATCAGAAACTTTCTCATCGGTACTCACATACTGGAGCTTGATAAATCCCTTTTATACCATATCCCTTATATAAAAATATCGGATTTATATGTGCTTCGATTTGTCATTGAACACCATATTCTCTGTCATATTTATACAACTTTGGTTGTCATAGAGAATTACTATGGTGTCCAACTCCATATAAAATAATCCCGACATGATCTTCTGAAGCCATATCACTTCACAACAAGCACAGCAAGATGCAATGTACTCTACTTCATCCTTACTGAGAGAACCACTGGATTGTTTGTTACTAAACCATGAGATCATGGCGGATCCAGACAATAACATCCACCTGAGGTGATCTTCCTATCTACAACACTTCCTGCCCAATCTGAATCTGTATATCCATACAATTTGTAGTCATGATATTTCCCATAGTAAAGTCCCAAATAAATTGTACCTTTTAGGTACCTCATCACATGCTTTGCAGGTATCAGGTGAACTCGTCTAGGTTTGACTAGATACTGACTCAAGGTGTTCACAACAAAGCATATATCTGGCCTTGTGTTCATCAGATACATTAATGACCCAATAACTTGTTTGTAGTGCTTCATGTCCACTAACTCTGATGTCTCATCAGACAACAACATCATGTTGGTGTCCATGGGTGTGGCCATGGATTTACAATCCAACATATCAAATATTTTCAAGATTTCTACTGCATACTTTCCTTGATTCAGAAAGATTCCTTCTGGGATCTTCCACACTTTCAGCCCTAGGAAATAATGCATCAATCAAAGATCTTTCATCTCGAATTCTTCAGGTAGCTTCTTCTTGCAATCCTTGATATGTTTCTCATTTCCAGTCAGAAATATATCATCCACATACAACAATAGTATGACAGGTTCATCATCCATAACATTCATATAAATATTAGGATCATTTTTACTCTTGGTAAATCCCATGCTTGTAAAGAAGATATCTATTCTTCCATACTAAGCTCTATGATCTTGCTTCAGTCGATACAGATCCTTTTTCAATTTTCATACATGAGTTTCTTTATCTTCGACTTCAAATCCTTGTGGTTGTTTGATGTAAAAATCTTCCCCAATCACACCATTACGGAAGGTTGTATTTACATCCATTTGATGTAAGTCCACTTCATCATGGAAGCAAGTGCGATGATAGTTCTGATGGAAGTGTACCTTGCTACTGGAGAAAATTTCTCGTCCTAATCTATCCCTCTTTCTCTAACCACAACTCTTTCTTTGTACTTTTCAATACTTCCATCAGCATCATGTTTTATCTTTTAGATCCATTTCAAAGATACCACACTCTTGTTTTCTGGTTTGGGAACAATATCCCAAACATCATTCTTCATGGTTGTCTGATATTCTACAGTCATTGATTCAACCCATTCTTTCTTCTGTGCAGCTTCCTCATAGCTAGTGGGTTCTTGATCTACAAGATCACACATCAAAGATGCATAATTGGAATATGGATTTGATTTTTTGTTGGTTCTTGTGGATCCTTCTGGCGCTCCATATCTTTCTACTTCTTGTATGATTTCTCTCACCCAAGCAGGTTTTCTCTTTTGATAGATATCCATAGTAGGGGGCTCTTGAGGCTCTAGCATGTCATGATCTTCTGATGCTACTATTTCAGGAGATGGTTCAGCTTTTGTCCTTCTGGGAGGTACATCCTCTTCATGTACTTATTCAAGCTGACACCTTCTAGACTTATTAAGAGATGTCTCTTCATAAAATATTACTTCCCTACTAATATCGATATGATGGAATCCTGGAATGTATATACTGAAGGCTTTGGAGACTTCACAGTATCCTACAAATATTCCCTTCTTTCCAGAAGGATCCAATTTGTTTCTCTTCTCTTTCGGAATAAGTACATATACTGGGAAACCAAATATCTTGAGATGGCTTACTTCAGGTTTCTTTCTGGTATACATTTCTTCAGGAGTCTTGAATCCAAGAGCACTATGAGATAATCTATGTTGCAAATATACGGTTTTTCTTGCTGCTTCATCCCATAGGTGCATAGGGAGGTCTTGGTCATGAATCATGGTCTTCACTTCTTCCATGATAGTTCTATACTTTCTTTTCGCAACATCATTTTTTTGGGGATTATAGGGAGTGGATAGTTCCCTCTTGATCCCTTCCTCCTTACAAAATGCTTCAAATTCCTTTGAATTGTATTCTCCACCATTATTTGATCTCAGTATCTTGATTCTCTTTTCTAAGTGGTTCTCTATCAAGGCTTTGAATTCCTTGAATTTCCTGAACACTCATTAGAGGAATTTTGGGGTCTAAAATGGGCCTCCTAAGGAAAATAATAAAATAATAGTTAAAATAATAAAATAATAGTTAAAATAATAAAATAATATTGATTAATTTTGGAGGAAGAAAGAAAAAAACTACTTTTTGTGTTCATATTTTCGACATATCTTCTTGTGTTTTTACTCAAATTTCAATCGAGAGAGCTTGTTGGATGCGAAATTTGATTCCGCATCCAACGGGTACCCACACTGCATACTTTTGATGGACCCCGCTACCCCAAAAACAAGAAATACCTAAAAAAATGTGATGATGATGTCATCATCACGTTTTTTCAGGTATTTCTTATTTTTGGGGTAGCGGGGTCCGTCAAAAGTATGCAGTGTGGGTACTCATTGGATGTGGAATCAAATTCCGCATCCAACGAGCTCTCCCGATCGAAATTTGAGTAAAAACACAATGAGATATGTCGAAAATACGAACAAAAAAAGTAGTTTTTTTTAATGACAAATATGTCAATTCAACCATTATGGTTGACTTATTTTATTGAAATTCTATTGGTTCTTGAATTCCAACTCACAAAAACTTATTTTGGCACGTTTTCATATAAGGCCCATTTTAGACCCCAAATTTCCTCTAATGTCACTCTTATTCCTCAAGAAGTATATCCAAGTATTTCTTAAATAATCATCAATAAATGTGACATAGTACTCATATCCACTTAAGGATATGGAGGAAATTGGACCACATACATCAGAATGAATTAGTTCCAATGTGCCTTTGGTCTTTGTTTCACTTTTCAGAAAGGGGTTCTTGATGTTCTTTCCCTTTTCACATCCCTTGCAAGTTCCCTCATGTTTGATCTTCAGATCTGGTAACCCAGTTACCACCTTTCTCACTTAGGGAAATTCTTTGTAGTTGATGTGAGAAAGTATCCTATGCCACAGTTCACTTGAGTTAGTAGTCTCATGGACAAATTTTGTCTATGGATGTCCTTTGAGTTTGTACAATCCTACTCCTTCTTCTCCAATGACTACAACATATTCAAGTGTCTTTCCTTTGGATCACATAAGTACTTGTCCATCTATAAAAACAAATCTATATCCTTACTTATCTAGAGAAGAGATGGAAAGTAGGTTGTTTTTTAAACCTGGTACATATAATACTTCCTTCATATTCATGGAATTCCCAGAGTCAACTTTGCAACTTGATTCACCAATACCTTTGATGGGATATTGATAGTCATATCCTAATGATACCTTCTGGAGAGAGTTCTTCTCTTTAAGTCTTGACAAAGTTTTCTTCTTCCCTGTCATGTGCTTAGAGGTACCACTATCAATAAGCCACGTGTCTTCTCCAGGTGTTATAGAACTAGAGAGTGTAAGGAATAACACATACTCTTCTATATCTTCACCTCTAGTTTTCTTTTGAGGTCTTTCTTCATCCTCATCTTCAGCTATATGAGCATGATGCCTTTTGTTGTTGTTGTTCTTTAGTGATGGACATTCTCTAGCAAGATGTCCTATCTTATGAAATTTGTAGCATTGATACTTTAAGTAATCCTTCTTCTTCTTCTGGACCTTCTTCTTTAAAGGATTATGATTACTCTTCTTGAAGTTTGATTGTTTTCTTCCTTTGGTATGGGTATCTAGAGATTCTGTATTGGCTACTCTAGCTTCTTCTTGTATGCAATCTTCCCATACTATGTCAAACTTCATACTTTATTTTCTGGCACACAGAGTTTGTATGAATGAGTCCAAAATTCTAGTGAGACCATTGAGAGCAGTCATTACTAGTTCATCCTCATCAAGGGTGTCTCCAATAGCACTTAATTTCTCTTTGAATTGGGAGACCCTTGTGAAGTAATCTTGAATAGATTCTCCTTTTCTCATCTTGGTGCCCTTCATTTGAGCTCTCAGATTCATATTTATGTTGATGTTCCTTCCCTCATACATTCTGGAAAGTGCATCATACATTTTCTTAGGTATCTTCTTATATGAAACTTGAGGGATCAAGTGATCCTTAATAGAATCAACAATGATCCTCATTTCCTTGATTAGGTCTTGTTCATGCTTCTCCTTAGATCTATCTTCTTCATGTTATGAAATATCATCCTTGATGTACTTCTCAAGACCATTCTCTTTTAGAATGAGACTAATCCTATACTTCCAAGCCATGAAGTTTTCTAGGCCTTCCAATTTGTCCTCAAGCTTAGTGCTTGGGGCCATCTTGTCGAGTGGGTCACTAAAAAATGAAATTTATTAAAATAATAGATGTGCTTGAGGGAGGTGAGTTGGTTTATCCAATTCCTTTATGGAGATCCCAAAAATTCAGTCTTCAAATCCTACTTGCGAGGTTGCAGCACTGTGAAAATTATGGTTCTATTTCACTGTTATTTTCTGGTTCACTGCCAAACTAGGGTTTGGATTTCTCGAAGATCCAATCACCCAAAAAAATAGATATAGGGATCAATAGATGTTTTCTAGGGAGGCACAAATTTATATGCAAGAATATATTCAAATCTCTAACTTTTGTAGAAACACTAATTTCTTCCAAAGAGGGAGGAGAGAGAATTTCACCTTGTGAAAGCTTCTCTAATCAAGTTAGCTCTGAAACCATGTTAAGATTTCATATGCTAGAATGGATTCATTATTGTTGAAATCAAATATCATAGAAGTAACATATCTAGAATCACTGATAGAAACACAATCACAATATAGATACAATATTTATGCTGGGAAACCCTAAAGGGGAAGAAAACCCAACAAAACTTCCTCTATATAAGATGTATAAAAGACAACCCCAAAAACAGGGGTTCTCCTCCTTCTCCTCTCTCTCTCTCTCTCTCTCTCTCTCTCTCTCTCTCACATGCGCTACTCAAGTGAGTGTGTCTGTGTCCAAATAGGAAGACTCAAAACAATATATTATATTATTTATTAGGGTACTACTAATGACTCGACTTACAATGGAGGTTTTACCTCATGACTCTATGAGGAATAATAACATCTCCCTTGGATTACATCAGTAAAATACATTTAGAATATCCTTTGAAGTTACAATATTTCAACAGGTGTATCTCCTACAAAGAACCTGGAAGCTCTCAGATCCCGGAAGCTCTTACTTTACAAATCCTAGAAGCTCAAATACCATAGAGCCTAAAAACTATAATCTTTATGAGCCTGATAACTCAATCCCTTAGCTTGCAGGATAATTAAAAAAAAATTATATTATGTTATGTCTAAAGTAAATACTCATGGTAATAATTTTATCTAATTATGAGGTGTTGTTACAGTAGAATTCTTATGACTTCATGAGATCTTGTGTAACCATTGAAGACTATGGTTTGTTTTATTTTACCTATTAATTTATCCTCAATTTTAATCAATTTTGGATAATTGATAAAGAAGGACATTTTCTTTGGATGCTCAATTCATGTATATTTGACTTGTAGTGGAACCAACAATTCATCTCTACAATTAAAGTGAATTTCATGTTCCTTGGGATTGTTCACTTTATGCATGAAGAATGTTGATGCATTCAAAGTAACTCAGTTTTTCAGTTTTAATGTGAATGAGATTAAGATTATGAAACTTTCATGCAAATTCCATTGTTTTTCTATTAGAACCAAGAAGTAATTTAATAACTGGTAGGAGTCTTGACTGTTGGTTAGAAGCCTCTAATTTGAAAGCTTAACTAGTGACAAGTTTTACCTTGGTGAATTTTCTCTTTTTCGTTATATTTTTGTGTCAATTGGTGAGCTGGGCACATGCCTAATTGGATTAGGTTTTAGTATCGATACATGGAAGAAAACCTTTAAGTTTCATAGCTATGTCTTATCTTAGTATTTTTTCTTAAAAATTGCCAAGTGGTTAACCTTGTAATAGGAGAACTCGTTTGCATGATTTCAATGCTAATGAGCCGGTGCAATGTGTCAAGGTTGACGCGTCGACGTCGAAATCAACATATTAAGTTTTATGTATTTGTTTGGTTGTATCATTGTGCTAATGTTGACGTGCGGACATTGGGATAGAAATTCAAATGTTAATTGTGTTATGTCGATGTCGATGTCGGGATCGACAAGTCGGGAGGGATTTGTTCTTGTTTGTTCATCCATTTTTTCCTTCTGACTTCTGGTGTGTCGACATCGAGATAAACATGTCGGGAGGGATTTTTATTTTTTTTGTTCAACAGTGCTGACCTTAGACTCTCGATGTCGGAAGCATTGAAAAGATCTGGAAAAATCCAGGAAGGAAAAATTAAACCATCGAGACTGTAAATTTTTGTCAATTAATGACTTTTTAATTATTTTTTAATCTTTAATTTATCTATTTTCATCTACGCTTTCATATTTTTGAGTTTGTTGTGACTCATTCTTATTCGTTAAAAATGTTTTCAATTATTTTACCTTGTAATTATAGAGCTTGTATAGTACTATGTGTTGTTCAGCTACATATATTTGATTTGCGTAGGTGTATGGTAACATGTGGGTACGCTATGGATTATGTTGGATGTAATGTAGCGTGCGGGTGTGTTACACATTGGTATCAAAGTGAAAACTCTTGAATTTATTTGTTATTGTAAAATTTATTGTATGAAATGTTTGCAATTGGATAAAGTAAATCATGTTATGCATATGAATAATCGATGTGAACTAAAAATAGTGGATGTTTTCATATTGCTAGTGACAATATAGAATTTTAGACCATTGTATTGTTGATTGCCGATGTAGTAGGAAAGTAGTACTGAGAGAATGGAAGAAAGCCTAGAAATGTCTCATTTACTGAAGAGGTGAGAATGGGTGATCAAAGGAAAGAATCTAATGGCCATTAGTTTGTGATGGAAGCCATAGAATTTTTCCGAACTTTGAAGGACATTTAGGTTGGAAATGGAAAAATCCTTCAATGTATGGAACAACAAAACAAATAAATTGGAAAATGATGCAGAACCCAATGAAGTTACAAAATCAGATGCAACAAGTTTCTTTCATTGTAGAAAGGAAGGAGAAGAATCAATGAACAGAGGAATCCTTGATAGATACCAGCATTCCAGGGATAAAGATGTAAGCAAATTGGGGTTGCATACCTGATACCATTCAGTTGAAAGTCATCATGGAAATGAGGAACCTGAAATCCGACATGAGCTTCATTATGGAAGACATCCAAAGAAAAAGAGTGATGAGAATGCATTCCAAGGTGTACTTAAGAAGCTCAAACTTCCCACCTTTGATGGAGAAAAATATATGGATATTGCAGAGGAATTTATTCTAGAATGAAGAAATATATACAACTCCAGGACTATTCTAATACCTAAGAAGTCCATATCGTTATTCATAATCTTCAAGGAAAATATTACAAGTGGTGGAAGCATCTTGTAACATCCCCGACCCTCCGACTGGCGAAGAGGATGCTACTATATGTCAAATCATCCAGGCATCTAGCCTCATGGACATGAAGATACATACATATAGTGCTGCAGCATGATACTTAAAACATAAAGAATTTTACGAAGCATAATCATTCATATACACAACGGAAGCAAAACATATTAATCAACATTCATGCATATATAGATCAGCATTTAACATGTATATCGTCATTCATCAATGGTAAATATATAATTGCATAAACAAGTTAGGCAAGAGTACTTATCTTTATAGAGAACTTGTTCCGCAACCAGCTACGTTGTTGCAATGTTCCACCCAACCATAGGCCCGCGTGCTCTTTAATCTCTCAGCAACGCTGCCACCCCTGAGTCGGGCATGATTCCCCAAGGAATAAGGAACTGACAACCTTACACATAGCCAAGGATAACAACACCACAAGGGTACACAGTTCAGCTAAGCCAACACCGTTGGTTTTATCAGGCGAACAATAGATTAGCCAAGCCAACAAAGTTGGGTTTACCAGGCCATCCAGGAGCTCAGAAAGGCTAATGCTAAGCTGGTTCACCGACACCAGAACCAGACTGGCTTCTAGAACACCCACACACACCCAACACAAGGAAACTAGTCCTTTCTTTGCAACGCAGTCCCTCAGACCCTGATCTCCCTTCTAGTGCTATTCAGGGGTTGTGGAGAAGAAAACCAGCTTAGCAGCTCTGTCTGTGTGGTTCTCAACCCACCAGGTTTATCAAGCACCTCAGGCCCTCATTTACCACTCCAATGCAGTCCGAGGACAAAACCGCTGCATGCAACCAGCCAAACAGCTCTTCAGGATTTTATAGGGGAAAACACGGTTCAGTAATCGTGGCCATTAACAACCCACGAGTAAAATAAGCCCATGGCACAAAATCTTCACTGCAATCGCTGAAGAAAAATACACAATCCAGCAAATGGGAAGATACCAAATCTCAATCTGTGCGTGAAGGAAAAGAACAAGACACAGCTAAAACATATAGCTAGAAAGGCAATCACGACCACAATTCCACGATGGAATAATAACCAATGAACCACAGAGGAAAACCACAACAATCTATAGCAATTTCTACATTGTACAGGAAAAACACAGTCGGCAATGCATGGAGGAAGCTGCAACCAGCGATTAGCGAGGAAAATCACAATAGTCTAATAATGGTGGGAAAAGACCAACGCTCTGGGTGAGCAGGGGAAGAAAATTCATAGACTAGCAAGGCGGCGTAAGAGGAATGGAAAACCCCACATCATGGATTGTCGATCCTTTTCACTTAGCCCGCATGAAGGTGGATGGACAACCACCAATCAGATAGTGGACAGACCATCCGTAATTCAGAAGGTGCATCATGTAGAGAGTGCAGGCGCATGGGGAGAATGACAATCCTAGCGTAGTGGTCTTGCTATCAGCGAATAGATGCCCCACTAACAACAGAACAATGAAGGGTGGTGGTTGGATGAGACAAGGGAGGGTGAGTGAAGAGAGTGGTGAGACATGGCTTTTCCCCCCCATGGCTTAGGATTTAACTTTCCCCCTCCTTACCCTTAGGAAATCATGCCCCTTCTCAATTTAGTTGCAGTGAACATAGCTAGCTGGGTTCAATTAATTAAGATGCATATTTACATGATGCCACAATTTAATATGTATGCCGCATGTCCTGATATACCATCGGTAACAGTTCCAATCACTAAAACATAACAAAACCGAATCGATGGTGGGGCTTTTGCCTTCAGCTCCACACCATGATTCATTAAAATATATATATCACATACATTAATGCAAATGGGGTCAAAACCAGGGTGTTACATTCCCCTCCCCCTTCAATAGCACTATCCTCAGTGCTTTGCAAAATTGAACAAAATGCTACACTGGTACCGCCTTAGTGTTTCACAGAATTGAACAAAAATGGATGTGCCAATCGCATGGCATCCTCTAGCTCCCATGTAGCCTCTTTAGGTCCATAATGCTCCCATTGCACCTTTACCTGCCCTATGCCCCGGTTTCAGAGAATTGTGACCTTCCTGTCGAGGATGCTCATTGGCTCGATTTGGGACTCTCCCTTGGGTTCCACCTAAATCACATCCCAATTTATCACATCGTTAGGATCATGTACATATTTCTTAAGCAAAGAAACATGAAAAACATTATGAACTCTAGTACTAGCAGGCAATGCAAGTCTATATACAACAGACCCTATTCTTTCAAGCACTTCAAACGGCCCACAATATCTAGATGACAGCTTGGAACAACTTCCAAGCTTCAAGGAACTTTTCTTTTCTTTCACTCTGAGGTAGACATGATCCCCAACACTAAACTCTCTATTCATCCTATGCTTGTCTGCATAGATTTTCTGTCTGTTCTGTGCTACTTTCAGATTCTGCCTAATCTTTACAACCTCTTACTCCATTTCCTTGAGCAATTCTAGTTCAAGCACAACTCTGTTCACTGGGCTATCCCAAGTCACTGGTGTCTTGCACCTTCTTCCATACAAAGCTTCATATGGACTCATCCCCAAGGATGCCTACTATCCATTGTTGTAAGCAAACTCTACCAAGTGTAAGTAATCTTCCCACTTGGTTGGTTTGTCCATCACATACATTTGAAGCATATCTTCAAGCACCTGCTTAACTCTTTCTATCTACCCATCTATCTGAGGATGGTATGTAGTGCTGAAGTTTAACTTTGTACCCAAATATGCAAACAACCCCTTCCAAAAATCAGAAGTGAACTTGACATCCCTGTCAGAAATTATTGCCTTCGACAATCCATGCAATTTGAAAATCTCCTTCATGAAGATCTTTGCAATGTCATCAGTCTTGTGCATAGACTTCACTCATATAAAATGTGTTGCCTTTGTCAACTTGTCTACCACAACCATGATGGAATCATGTTGTCTCCAAGTCATCAGCAATCCTGTAATAAAATCCATGGAAATAACTTCCCATTTCCATTCCGGAACTGGAAAAGGCTGCAACAAACTTGCTAGATGTTGATGCTCAACCTTTACTTGTTGACATTTCATACACCTTGAAATGTATTCAGCCATGTCTTTTTTCATACCTGGCCAAAAGTACTGCTTTCTAGCTATAGCAATTGTCTTCTGATATCCTGGGTGACTAGAATATGGAGCTTGATGGATTTCATCCATAACAACTCTCCTCAAATCTTCTACATTCGGAATATAAATTATACCTTTATAAGTGAGAAGTCCATCTCCTTCCAATTTATATCCCTCATACTTCTTCTCAAGACTTTGCTGCTGTAATTTGTCTTTTACCTGTTCGTACAATTCATCTCCGGCAACATGATTAACAATCTGTTGCCTCAAATCTGATTGGCAAATACTGAGAGATGCCACATGCATTTATTGTACCTTTTGGCTAAGTGCATTAGCTACCTTGTTTTCTTTTCCTTTTATGTGCTTGATTTCGAAATCAAACTCACATAAAAATTCCAGACATCTCACTTGCCTAGCATTCAGAGTAGGCTGATCAAACAAATACTTCAGACCACAATGGTCTGTCCTGAGTTCAAATCTTCTACCCATCAAGTAATGTCTCCACATCTTGAGAGCATATACTATGGCTGCAAGCTCTAGAGCATGAGTGGCATAGTTCTTCTCATGCTCCTTCAATTTTCTTGATTCATAACATATCACGTGGTTGTCCTACATAAGTACTCCTCCAAGCCCTTGTCCGCATGCATCGGTACTTACCACAAAATCTTTCTCTGGATCTGCAACCTTCAACATTGGTGCACTGGTGAGAAGATTCTTCAACCGCTGGAAGCTTTCTTCACACTTCGAAGTCCATTCGAGCTTCATCCCCTTCTTTTGCAAAGAAGTGATGGCATATGAAACCTTAGAGAATCCTTCAATGAATCTCCTGTAGTATCTTGCAAGTCCCATAAAAGATCTTACATCTATCACATTTCTTGGAGTAGGCCAATTCATGATGGCTTCAATCTTCTCAAGGTCTACTGATATACCCTCTTCCGAGATAATGTGACCCAAATACTGAATTCTATCCCTGTATAAGTCACACTTGCTCAGTCAATCTCAAATTCTCTTCATGCTCTTCGTCATTCTTAGAATAAACAAGAATGTCATCGAGGAAAACAAGAACAAACTTGTCCAAATACTTACTGAAGACACTGTTCATAAGGCACATAAATGTAGCTGGTGCATTTGTGATACCAAACGGTACCACTACAAACTCATAATGTCCATACCTTGTCCTGAAGGCTGTCTTATGAATGTATTCATCCTTGATTCTCACCTGATGGTAACCAGACCTCAAGTCAATCTTGGAAAATACCTTTGCTCCTCTCATTTGATCAAAGAGGTCATCAATCCTAGGAAAAGGATATTTATTCTTCACAGTAACCTTGTTCAACTATCTGTAATCAATACATAACCTGAGTGTACCATCTTTCTTCTTTACAAACAGAACCGGTGCTCCCCAAGGAGACACACTTGGTCGGATATACTTCTTTTCCAACAACTCTTGTAGTTCCATCTTCAACTCTAGCATCTTCGGTGTACTCATCCTGTAGGGTGTCTTGGACACTGGTGCTTCTCCTGACAAAACTTCAATAGTGAAATCGATGTCCTTCTGCGGTGGAAGCCCTGGAATCTCATTAGGAAACACATCCTCTAATTCTTGTAACACTTGATAGTCCTCCAACCTAGGAGTCTCATCTCCTGTTGGTTCCAGAATATGAGCTGCATACAACTGGAAACCTTTCCTACAGAACTTCTTCAACTACATTGCTGAAACTTGTCTTACTAAAATTACCTTCGGAATACCTTTCACAACTACTAGGTTTCCTTCTTCATCCATGCATTCAAAAGTTTTGTTATAACAGTCAAGCTTCACTCTATGAGCTTCTAACCAATCCATTCCAATGAGAACATCATAGGAACCAAGCGGTAGAACATTCAGATCTACACAAGTGATCAATCCATTCATAACCAATGGACATTTCTCTACCAGTTCACTGACCTTTCTCTTAGTCCCAGTGGCTAGCTGAACTAATCAAGATTTTCTATGCTTTACCTTCTTAAAAGCACAAATCTCCACTACTCTAGGAGTAATGTAACTGTGAGTAGAACCAGGGTCAGTCAAAATAGAAACAGATTGTTCAACAATCTTACCTGCAACTTCAACCATAGTTGACTGAATGATTTTCCTAGCGATCCTCCAGTGCTGCATAAATTCTAGGGACTGCCCTTGCTACTTGACCCACTATTTCTACTTCCTAAATGTTATAAGCTGGCCTTGCACTTTCATTCTCAAGTGGACAATATCTGCGCAAGTGGGGTCCTTCACATTTCCAACATTTGAGTGGCCTTCTATCCTGTTGTGGATCCTTAGGTTTTTCTCCTGACACTCCAACTAGCTTACTCGTAGCTTGGGATGGCTACTTCTGCTGATTCCTGAATCTAGAAGGTTTGAACCCTTTCTTTCTTTGGTCAAACTTCTCATTCTTCTTGTCCTTCCATGCCTTATGGTAATTAGGTTTACCTTTTCTTTGCTCATAGCAATACTTAGCCTTCTTTATTGCTTCTTTGAGAGTTCTCGGCTCATAGAACTCAATTCTATCTTTGTAAGCTTGCGGCAATCCACTCAGAAACCGTTGGATCTTCACTTTTTCATCTCTGATGTATCGAACATACCTCAATAATTCCAAAAAATTATTTGCATATTCATCCATGGTCTATTGTCCCAATCTCATCTCATGGAACTCTTTGATCTTGTCATCATAATAACTATCAGAAAGGTATTTTTGCCTGAAATACTTCTTGAACTGTTTCCATTTCAATTTCCTTTCACTGATCCTCTTTACTTGCTTGAAGTGTTCCCAGCAAATGGGTTGCTCGTCCATTCAGATTGAATATGGCAACTCTGGCCTTCATGTTTCTTGAATAATCCTACACTTGAAAGTACTTCTTTATCCCAAGAAGCCAAGCTTCAGCCTCTTGTCCAGTCTTTATCTCACCATCAAAGGTAGGTGGTTTAGCTTTCTTAAATTCATCCCGAGAGCGATCCATATGGTGTCTTCTTCTTCTCTTATGAGAACATGAACTGGTATCCCCGCTGGATACTTCAGAATAAGATGATCCACTAGAAGTCCTTCTCCTTCTCCTAGTGCTACTCTTGCTGCCTTCTGGCCTTGCTGTATCTCGTCCAAAGTCTATATTTTTCTGCAATTCTGTCAAACTCTGCAATATGTCAGCATTCAACTGATGCTGCTCTTCTTGGGCTTTAACCAAGCTTCTCATGGTGGCTACAACATCTAACGGTGTCTCTTGGAATCTCCTTCCATTAGACTCTATGCCATCATTCCCATTATGGATATTTTCTCCCATGGAATCTCCTGCACACTTGTATGAATCCTGAGCATCATACCCATCATGGGTTCTCATGACTGGACCCACTGGGAACCACATTTTACCACATTGTTCTTTCTAGAGTATTGCTCTCGGAAGTTGTCTATAATTCTGCAATGTGTTAGTAGCAAACTGTTAGATGCATAACATTAATATAAATCAAAACTACTTACCTTTTTCTTCTAGAAATTTCATAGAACAACAATTATGTTAAAACATAGAATTTTCTCTATTTCTTTTCAGCCATGTGACCACGGACAATTTGCTGAAATCTGCTGAAAACCAATTGAAAGACAGTCGAAAACTGCATGAAAAATCATTAAGAAATTCCTTCGAAAATCTCAAATTTCCTTAGGCCCTAATCGGACCTCATCCCAGCTATTTTGCCTACATTGTGGTAGTCAAAACGCCTATTTCATTGGTAGACTGTTCCATTATTCCTCCTCGGCATTTCGGTGGGTAAAATGACTAAACTCCCAATCTGTATCAACGAGCAAATCAACTGTGCATCGGTTGCATATTCATCTGAGCATCTGCAACGGCGGAAAGTGTTCTTACTTCAGTTTCTGCGGGCAACCGATTGAGCTTCCGATTTCCGATGCTTTTTTACTTCTCAAGTTGGGTCTCATTTCGGTGGCCAAGCCACTAACCCTCCGAATCTATAACGGCGATGCCGAGGTCTACCCATCGGTGGTTTCTTTAGCTAAGGTTCTCCGTGGTATCGACGGTTGGACGTGTTGTTCATCGGGTGCGTAGTCCTTTGGGCAGCCGCAACGGTGGGTTTACAATCTTCCTTTTCCTTTTGATCGGTCTATTATCCAGCGTATTTATCGGCGACCTGTTGGTCTATTATCATCCGCAGTACTGGGTCCGCAATCACTTATCGTTTCGAATACTAACCATGTTGCGTCGGTGGTCGGGTGTTCTGCACATCGGGCAGTTAGTCCCTTTAGCTTCCACAACGACGGACCAAAATCGAACTTCATCTTCCTTTGTCTTTCGTAGCTCATGACTTTGTTGACGGTCAGAGCGACTAATCCTTTACGGCATCGGTGCCTGGATGCTCATCGACGGAATAATCTACTAATCGGCCGCAAAAGCAGACGTTTGATCGACTAAATTTATCCGACGTAGCTCATCGGCAACCGCATCATCTGATCATCAGTGATGTGATCAACTAACCATCTCCATTGGCCGATGATTCCATGCCTTAGAAAATTTTTTGAAAATTCAAAATTTTTTCTTTCTCTGTTTTCATCGCTTGATTGGCTCAACTATCTTCTATTTATCGGCGAAATAGTTCCATCAGCAGCTGCAATGGTGGCTCATCATCTTCGATCTTTTTTCGATCGACGGCCCAATCTGCTAATGACTTCTGATCAGCAAACTAAGGCATAACCCAATTGGCATCGGAAGTCGAAACTCTTCTCGTCGAAATACTAGTGCTCTAGGCTTCCGCAACGGAGGACACACGAAACATTAGCTTCTTCCGATGGCTGACGATTTCGGGCCTTAGAAAAATTTTGATCCTTCATTACTGTGTCAGCTATTGGAACGTCTTCCTCTGTGGCGTCAAATGTTGTAGGCTCTATCTGTTGGAAGGATAGTCCTCTAGCTTTCCGCAATGGTGGCGCCCCAATCAGCTAAATATCGACAATCCATCTTTCTAAGTTTTTCGATGGGCCAATAATCCTAGTACTTAGAAAATTTTTGGAAATTGCTGTGCCATCGACGGTCGGATCAACTATCCGTCGGGTGGATAGTGTATTAGACTATTGCAATGATGGGTGTGTCATGAGCTAAACTTCGGTGATCCATCTATCTAAGTGTTCCAATGGGCCGACGGCTCCAACACTTAGAAAATTTTGGGAATTTTCTTGTCTTCACCCAATTTCCTGGTTTCTTAAGGGTAGTAGGCAACCTGCCTCTTTTAACTGTTCTCATGGCCCTCTGAGGCCCAATGCTACAACATAAACTCTGTCACTGCATCTTCACGACCCATTCAGGCCCATACTGCAACCAGAGCTTTGATACCACACTAGAATGTCCCCGACCCTCCGACTGGTGAAGAGGACGCGACTATACGTCAAATCATCCGGGCATCTAGCCCCATGGACATGAAGATACATACATATAGTGCTGAAGCATGATACTTAAAACATAAAGAATTTTACGAAGCATAATCATTCATATACACAACGGAAGCAAAACATATCAATCAACATTCATGCATATATAGATCAGTATTTAACATGTATATCCTCATTAATCAATGGTAAATATATAATTGCAGAAACAAGTTAGGCAAGAGTACTTATCTTTATAGAGAACTTGTTCCGCAACCAGCTATGTCGCTGCAACGTTCCACCTAACCATAGGCCCGCGTGCTCTTTAATCTCTCAGCAACGCTGCCACCCCCGAGCCGGGCATGATTCCCCAAGGAATAAGGAACTGACAGGATTACACATAGCCAAGGATAACAACACCACAAGGGTACACAGTTCAGCCAAGCCAACACCGTTGGGTTTATCAGGTGAACAACAGATTATCCAATCCAACAAAGTTGGGTTTATCAGGCCATCCAGGAGCTGGGAAAGGCTAATGCTAAGTTGGTGCACCGACACCAGAACCAGACTGGATTCTAGAACACCCACACACACCCAACACAAGGAAATCAGTCATTTCTCTGCAACGCAGTCCCTCATACCCTGATCTCCCTTCTAGTGCTATTCAGGGGTTGTGGAGAAGAAGACCAGCTCAGCGGCTCTGTCTGTGTGGTTCTCAACCCACCAGGTTTATCAAGCACCTCAAGCCCTCATTCACCACTCCAATGTAGTCCAAGGACAAAACCGTTGCATGCAAGCAGCCAAACAACTCTTCAGGATTTTATAGGGGAAAACATGGTTCAGTAATCGTGGCCATTAACAGCCCACGAGCAACCTGAGCCCACAGCACAAAATATTCACTGCAATCGTTGAAGAAAAATACACAGTCCAGCAAATGGGAAGAGATCGACTCTCAATCTGTGCATGAAGGAAAACAACAAGACACAGCTAAAACACATAGCTAGAAAGGCAATCACGACCATAATTCCATGATGGAATAACAACCAACGAACCACAGAGGAAAACCACATCAATCTACAACAATTTCCACATTGTACAGGAAAAACACAGTCGACAATGCGTGGAGGAAGCTGCAACTGGCGATTGGTGAGGAAAATCACAACAGTCTAACAATGGTGGGAAAAGACCAATGCTCTGCATGAATAGGGGAAGAAAATTCACAGATTAGCAAGGCGGTGTAAGAGGAATGGCAAACCCCACATCATGGATTGTCGATCCTTTTAACTCAGCTCGCGTGAAGGTGGATGGACAGCCACCAATCGGATAGTGGACAGACCATCCGTAATTCAAAAGGTGCGTCATGTAGAGAGTGCAGGTGCATAGGGAGAATGGCAATCCTGATGTAGTGGTATTGCTGTCAGCTAATAGATGCCCCACTAACAACAGAACAATGAAGGGTGGTGGTTGGATGAGACGTAAAAAGAGTGGTGACACATGGCTTTACCCCCCCCATGGCTTAGGATTTAACTTCCCCCCTCCTTACCCTTAGGAAATCATGCCCCTTCTCAATTTAGTTGCAGTGAACATAGCTGGCTGGGTTCAATTAATTAAGATGCATATTTACATGATGCCACAATTTAATATGTATGCCGCATGTCCCGAAATACCATCGGTAACAGTTCCAATCACTGAAACATAACACAACCGAATCGATGGTGGGGCTTTTGCCTTCAGCTCGACACCATGATTCATTACAATATATACATCACATACATTAATGCAAACAGGGTTAAAACCGGGGTGTTACACATCTAAAGCAGGTAGAAAATATTGATGAGATGAAAATATCATGGAGAAGTTTTCAAAATTATTTCAAGCATGAATACTTATCCCAAAAATACCATGATAATAAAATGCAAGAGTTCTTTGAACTCATAATAGGAAATATGACAATGGAAGAATATGAGAAAATATTCTTGCAACTGCTAAGTTATGTTGGCTTCATTGACAACGAGAAGGCTAAAATCCAACATTTTCTCGATGGCTGCCAACATTTTATAAAAAGAATATCTCTTATGATGAGCTCCATACATTGAAGGAATGCGTTGGGAAGTCTAAGTGCCTATATGAACTAGGTAAAAGCAGACATGATATGCATAAAGTTTGGAATGGTAAGATGAAAGAGAAGTAGGAAATGGGGGAAAAAGGGTCTAAACTTTTTGGTGATAAGAAGGACCAATATAATTCTCCCAATCAACCAATTTTGAAAAGTGAACCAAAAGTGGCAGAGTCAGTGGGACAGAAACCATGTTTTCAAGTAAAATGTTGGAACTTTTGAGGAGAACATTATGCTAGGGAATGCTTGAAGAAAAGAAAGAATAAGGAGGACGGTATTTATAATATGTTGGAAGCTACTATAGTGGATTATGTAGATACAAACATACATTATATATATGCATCCATGGATATTCACCAAGCATAGAATCAAGAAAAATTTCTTGAGGTTGAAGGTAGAACTAGATGGGGAAATTTAGGTGCATCCAATCTACATATTGGATAGAACAACCAAGAATCTCAAGAATAGGGCCATAGGATAGGTAAATGTAAAGTGGACCCTCTGAAACCTTGAATAAGTGATATGGGAGATATAAGATATGATGCGGGAAGAGTATCCCCGTCTATTTTTGAAGATGGTACATCTGTGAGTAAGTCTGCAAATTTTTGTTCATGTGTTTTCGACAAAGGAACATTAAGGACGGTGTTGAATTAAGGGGGAGGGGAATGTAATAACTGTGGTTGAGACCCATGAATTGATCATGTATATGATGTAAATATTGATATGCAATTCATATATGGTGCAATACATGTATATTATATATAATTGACACCAGCTAAGGTAGGACATTGAAGAGATGGGGGCATGTCAATTTACTGGTGATTTCTAAGGGGGATAATAGAATGGCCTAGGGTATTTGAGATATGACCCTAAAATATCTTGAAACATAAGCTAATGAAACCCTTCGTTTAATCCTAATTGCTTTTGTCTAATGTAAAACATGTTTAAGTATTAATTGTAGTTAAGGATTGATTAAGTTCCATTGGGAAGGTTAAGCGTTGCACCATGTGCCCTGGGAAAGGCATGCAAGGAAAAGTTGACATCCCGTTCCATCCAACAAGAGGGGGGATGGGATAGACACAGAGGGAGGGGAGGCAACGATTGAGGCCAAAGTATGAGTTGATGAGCCAAGTTGAACCCGTAGTTGGTAGTGTTTGAACATGAAACCTATGAATTGATAATTTTGTATGGTATTGGTCAATTCTCCATCCCTAGACCATTTTTCTAAGCTTGTGGTTGACTATTGGGTCGTGGTCAATGAAATGACAAATTTGTGCATGAACCGTCCTGATGAAATTATTTGGAACTAAATAACAAAAATGGGTTTTTACTATTTTTTATTGGAAGGAATCCAGGGTGGAAAGTGCATTGTTTTTCATGGAGTTGGTTGTATCATATTATCTTCGATGCCTATAAACATGTGTAAATCCCTATGAATTGTGAGGAATCTTGAATGATAAATATTGTGTTGGAATGAAATTCATGTAAAGGTAATAATCTCATGGTGAATTCACAAGTCCCAGCTCGAGGGTTGTGCTTTGTTGAGACATTAATGAGCAAAGTGGTTTATGGTTAGGTGGATCATGGATGCCACAAAGGTAGTTTCCAGTTATATTGATTTTAGATAAGTGTTTGATATTTAATATTAACTTTACAATTGATTATGTATTTGGTTGTGTGAAAGAACCTAATGTGCATGTTGTATATGTTGAGTGCCAATAAATTGATGAATTGTTGATATGTTTTGTAAGTGTATTGATATTATAACTTGTTCATGGTGTTGGTCAATTAGGTGTGTTGTTCTTGGATGTAATCCTTCATCAAATATTGTTTGAGTTAATAGTTGATTAGATGCTTTATTTATGATCTGTTGTGATGTTTTAATCATTACTAACTGGACTAGATGTTTGCATCATGCCATTGTTTTCTCAATTCCGGAAAATTAATCTAAGGGGGGTAGAATTCTTATGACTTCATGATAAATTGCATAACCATTAAAAACTATGATTTTTTAACCTGTTAAGTTATCCTACGTTTTAATCAATTTGTGGAGAAGTGATAAAGAATGAACCTTTTCTTTGGATGATCAATTCATGTAGATTTGAATTGTAGTGGTGGGATAATTTATTCACATTAGGATCTAGGATCCAAGGGGATTCTCATGATTCGATATCACACACAAATTATGCATAAAAAAACAAAAAGAGTGAATATATCATACAAAAATGTAGTCAAGAATTGATTTTATTATGACTTTCCAACATTTAAATATGTCTGGATCATGTTTATATTACATTAGGGATAAATAGTTAGCCTTTGGAGGCCATTTGGATGCATACATGTGTCAGACTATGATTTGACCCTCAAACCCCCGTAGGTGTACCAAACAGCTTCCTAACCATCCAAAACGGTCATGAATGCAAGTGTGAATATGGGTGAAGCATGCTGGATCATAAATGAAGGCATTCTAGGAGTGGGTGAGCACATGGGTGGGTGGGAGTGGCTCTAGGAGGCAATAAATGATCAAGGAAGGGAAAAAACCACCATAAACATGCACTAGCGCCTAAGGTCAAACATATTCCATAAATCTAGGGATGGGGGAGCTCACCAAGATAAATTTGTCATCAATGAGGGCACCTGGGTTATCAGAATGATCAAAGTGGACCGCCTCAACTATCAGTAAATGATCAATATAGCCTAAGTTTGGACTATAGGACATAGCATAAAAGCTAATGAAATGTATCATAGGTGTATGATCATGGTAGTAAGGTGTATTAATTCTATAACACCCCCCTTAAGCTAACTTAGTACAAATTATACCAAAATATTATTGAGGCCTTGTAAACTAAGGCTCAAGTCACCTTATACAACATAAATTTTTATTTGTCCGTAGAAAAAAAGGTGAGGAAAACCACATGGGAACAAAACCTCCCCTAAAAATGGACATGGAGCCAAAATATGAAAGTGAATATCATCCATCTCCATGTGTCACCCACTCCAAGAATGGTTCTTAGATATTTTAATGTCTTCTCTGTGAATCTCTTGTTGAAAATGTCAGCAGTTTTCTCTGTAGATGGGAAATGTTGCAAGTCTATCACCTAATCATGCACCAAGCTCCGGATGTAGTGCATGTGTATCTCAATTTGTTTGGTCCTATATCTATACACTGTAAGAGTGGAAATATTTATTTCACTTTGATTATCACACCAAATGACTATGGGCAAATCAAATGCAAATCCAAGTTCCCAAAGAATACCTTGCCACCACACACATTGTGTAGTTGCGTTCACTACTCCTCTGTACTCGTCCTCAATTGAAGAGAGGGACATGGTGTGTTGTTTCTTGCTTGAAAAAAATATGGGACCATGTGAAAGCATGAAAACATAACCTGAAGTGGATTTCTTGTCAATGGTATCTCCATCCCAATCATAATCAATAAATCCAACTAGTTCTAGTGGAGAACCAACAACATAGTGTACCTAAAAGTGTTTGGTTCCTTGCACATAATGCATGATCCTCTTGGTTTCCTTCCAATGGATCTCATGAGGATGCTGCATATATATAGAAAAAACACCTACATTATATTCCAAATCAGTTTGGAAGTGTGTAAGATATAGTATACTCCCAACTAGTTGTGTGTACAACGAGCTATCCACCAATGGAGATGCACAAAATTCACCTAGTTTTATTCTTAAAAGGGTGTGAACTTGGATTCCTTACATTTAGACATTTTAAACTTGAAAAATAGGCATGCACCATACTTTGGTTGGCTGACCTTGATCCTTGCTTCATATTTCTGAATTTCCAATCCAAGAAATTGCCTCAATAATCCAAGGCCAGTCATGGAGAATTCATTGCTCAAAGAAGACTTAATTGATCCAATTTATTTAGTGAAACTACATGTAATAAAAATGTCATCAAAATACAACACCATGACATTAAATAATTCACCAACATTATGTAAATACACATTAGGATCATATTTACATCTTTCAAATCCAAGCGAAAGCAGAAAATTGTCCATCTTGGCATACCAAGCCCTAGGGGCTTGCATGAGGCCATAGAGATACTTATTTAACCTGAATAAAAGTGAAGGATCCTCAATGAAAACTTTAGGTTTATGCATATATATATCCTCTTGAATTTCACCATGAATAAAATAACTCTTCACATCCATTTGGTGAACCTCCCAGCGCTTAGATGCACCAATGGCCAAAACTAGCATGATAGAGTCCATCTTTGCAACCAGTGCAAATGTATTTGTATATTCCAATCCTTGGAATTGAGAGAATCCTTTGGAAACCAACCTGGAATTATACTTGATATCTGAACCATCAAGATCCACTTTTTTCCTATATACCCACTTGCATTGCACTAGTTTCCTCTTGGATGGAAAGGGAACCAATTCCCAAGTCTCATTGTCTTGCAATGATTTGAAATTTTCTTGCATGGATGTTTTCCATATTGGGTAAAGTGATGCTTATTTATATGTTTGAGGATCATATCCATCCATTCATGAATAATCTCTCATAAATAGTCAATTCACAAGCAAATAAATCATTATGAAATTGAGATATAGTCTTCCTAGAATCATGAGGATCACCAACAAGATCCCCAGTTGCTTCAATGGCTTTCTCAGCCCACTTTGTCCGAATGGGTGAATCATGATATGAATTAATTTCATAATCATCATAAGAAATTTCAGAATAATAAAAATAAAAAAAGGATTCATCACTTATGTCATCATGGAGTGGAGGATGTGAGCATTCCCCGTGAGCTAGTTTGGTCTCTTGCATGAGCTCCTCTTCGAACTGTACACTCCTTTCTATGAATGTATTTTGAGATGAGGGATAAAATAGATTGTATCCATTTGTATATTCAACATATCCAACTAAGATGGAATCCTTTATTTGAGGTTGCAAGGCCTTTCTCTTCTATGGAGAAAT
Source organism: Pseudotsuga menziesii (assembly GCA_001517045.1). NCBI lineage: Eukaryota > Viridiplantae > Streptophyta > Pinopsida > Pinales > Pinaceae > Pseudotsuga > Pseudotsuga menziesii. Next base: position 38,488 of record LPNX010015017.1, on the reverse strand, counting down.
CCTAGCCCAAGCCTTTGAGCTAAAGACCCTGAAATAAGAAACACTTGGCTTGTGACCACTCCAAGACTCATATGGTGTTTTTCCATCCAAATATTTGTGAGGAGCTATATTTTTAAAATATGCATCACAGTTAATGGATTCATCCCATAGCTTTGGATTCAAATCCTTTGCTTCCATCATATAGGTTGTCATCTCCTTGTTGGGTATATGTTATATTCTTTGCATGTGTGTATGGAGTGGAGGTGTGCATGTTAGCGTTGCAGCTCGACGATCCCAAAAGCACCTTAAAATTTATAGAATTTATGGCTATTTATAGTTGTTTGTGGATATTTTTAGAATTTATCTAAAAATATGTAACTTAATCCCAGTTAAGGGATCGGAGTCTTTTTCTAATCTGGGTTAATGGATTAGGGTATTTGGATGCTACTGAATACCTATATTGTTGTATTGTGAGGATTCATAATGTAATGAAGAGAAAATAGGAGGTGTGGCTCCAAGGTTTCCTAGTTTTCTTGGTTAGGGTTTCTAGGGTAAATCTCTATGTTTATGTGTAAATGATGTGTTGTGATCTCTAATTTGCTTAAAAGGATCTGTATGATTTGCTTCTCTACACAGGTTTAAAACTTACACTCCTTGAGATCCATGTTCTTGCGCTCTACAACACCATTTTGTTGTGGTGTGTAGGGAACTGAATGCTGCATTTGGATGCCACATTCTTCAAAAATATACTGCAAAATATTGTTCACATAATCCTTGCCATTTTTATTCTTAAGTACATTGTTCTTGTTCCATGTGCATTCTCAATCAGGGCTTTCCAAACTTTGAGAGTCTCAAAAACTTCAGATTTTTGTTTGATAAAATATACCCAACAGTACCTTGAGAAATCATCTATAAAGGTCAATACATACCTTGAATTCCCATAAGAGGGAGTGGGAAGAGGCCCTATGAGGTCTGAATGAACCAAATCAATCACTTGGACAACTCTCCTTTCCTTTCCTTTCTCATAGCTACTCTTAGCATGCTTTCCCACTACACATCCTTTGCATGTGCCATTTGAGAACTTGATAGAAGGAATCCCTTCCAACATGCCTTCTTTGCTTAATGCCTAGTGGTACCTGTAGTTGATATGGCCATATCTCTCATGCCATAAATTTCTTGTCTATTTGGCATGTGACATGAGTGCATTCCCTTGGAAGTAGGGAAGGAAGTGAGAGAATTTATACATTTTAGCATTATGGTCAGCAAAACCCAATGCCACAACTTTTCATGTATATATTTCTGATATCTCCACTGCATCTGGAGTAAATGTTACTCTTTTGATTCACTAGTGTGTGCCATTTGATATATTGATAGTAGGTTTGATGCTAGATCAGGAACAAACAACAAATTGCTGAAGTACCCATCTTCAAGATCAATCCTGCCAATCCCTTTGGCTTGGATTTCTGAATCATCGCCCTTTAGAATGGATGGACCACTATAAGGATACATGGTCGAGAAGGAATATTGGATGGATTCCATGTGCCTGGAAGCTCCTGAATCTATAATTAAGGAAGAAGAGATTGAATAACCGACAAATAAAGAATGACACCTCTCCTTGTTGTCTAAGCTTGAACCACCATCTTTCTTCCTTGCACCTTCTGGTAGAGGGATTTTGTTTTTCTCAAGTAGCCGCACCATCATATCTATGGTATTTTTCATTCATGCACTCTCTGGATTCCACCCCTTGTGTCAATAAGTGCATTTGGTCTTCTCTTGCTTCTTCTTATCCTTATCCTTGGTAGGATTCAAACCCCCATATGAAGATTTGGGTTTCTCCTCCTCCTTCTTCTCTTGCTACTTAGAATATTTGGCTTTATTCTTTCCTTTGGTTAGATTCAAAACACCTACTAAAAGTTATTGATCCTTACTGGATTTGTTGGTTCCCATTTTTAGTAGATTGTATTTCTCTTGTGTTAATGACTCCATGAATCCTGCCAGTGATGGAATCCTCCAATTTTGAGTTGTGAGATTGATAGAGTGGAATGTAGACACAAAAAAAGAGTACTCTAGCCCTAACTTCAAAAGTATTGAAAATATAAGCTACTCCTGTTTCTTCTCTATGCCACACTATTTCAATGTAAGTACTAATGATTTGAACTTGGTGAAGAATTCTTGGATTGTCTCAAAGTGAGCTGAACTTAGTGAGATTAGCTCATTTTTGGGTTGGTGACCTCTCATCTTATCAGTATTCCCAAACAATGCCTCAAGATTAAGCCATACTTCATTGGGAAGAGTAAGTCTCTCGAAATTCCAAGACAAAGCATTCCAAATGCTTCATCAAGCATGTTGAAGTACTTTGATATCTCCACAACAGAGTTGGGTTCGACTTCAGTCCCCATGGTGACTCTGTACATGAATTTCGACCTCAGTTGGATCACCATTTCATCCTTCCATTCGAAATAGTTGAATTGGGTCAGCAATACATGAGTCTGCTCCATTTCTTTTTGTGCATTGAGTGATAAACTGTTGATTGTACCTGCAATGCAAACACTCGAATTTCTCTAGACAATGCCTAAACAACAACTAAAACACTATGGATTTGATTTGTAGCTCCAAATAGCTCTAATACCATGTGATAATTGATTCACATTAGGATCTAGGAGCCAAGGGGATTCTCACAATTCGATATTACACACAAATTATGCACAAAACAACAAAAAGAGTGAAAATATCATACGCAAATGTAGTCAATAACTGAGTTTATTATGAAAGTACAAAACATAAATATTTCTAGATAATGTTTATATTACATTACGGATAAATCATTAGCCTTTGGAGGCCATTTGGATGCACATATTTGTTAGACTATGATTTGACCCTCAAACCCCCATAGGTGGACCAATAATCTTCCTAACCATACCAAACGGTCACGAATGCAAGTGTGAACTTGGGAGAGGAATTTTGGATCATAAATGAATGAATTATAGGCATGGGTAAGCACATGGGTGAGTGGGAGTGGCTTTAGGAGGCAATAAATGCTCAAGGAAGGCCAAAAACCACCACAAACATGCACTAGCTCCTAAATTCAAACATAGTCCCTGAATCTAGGGATGAGGGAGCACACCAAGAATAATTTTTCATCAATGAGGGCACTTGGTTTGGTAGAATGATCAACCTGGTGCCTCAACTATTAGAATGATCAAATTGGAGCATCTCAACTATCAGTAATTGATCAATATAGCCTAAGTTTGGACCATAGAACATAACATAAAAGATAATGAAATGTATCCTAGGTGTATGATCATGGTACTAAGGTGGATTAATTCTCTATCAATTGGAACCAACCATTCATATATGTATTTAAAGTGAATTTCATTTTCCTTGTTATTGTTCACTTTATGCATGAAGAATGTCTATGCATAAATAGTAACTTTGTTTTTCAGTTTTAATGTGAATGAGATTAAGATTGTGAAACTTTCCTACAATTTCCAATATCCAGCTATAAAACCCAAGATCCAGTTTAATAATTGGTAGGAGTCTATATTGTTGGTTGGAGTCCTATTGCAATATTAACCAATGGCAAGTTTTACCTTAGTGAATTTTCTCTTTTTCGTTATATTTTTGTGTCAATCGGTGAGTTGGACACATACCCAATTGGATCAAGTTTCAGTACTGAGACATGGCATAAAACCTTAAAGTTCAATAGTTATGTCTTTCCTTAGTCATTTTTATTAAAAAGGGCTAAGTGTTTAACCTATAATTAGAGAATTCATTCACAATAAATCAGTGTCGATGAGTCGGTGCCAATGTAATGATGCTAACGCGTCGACGCCATAATTGGCATATTAAGTGTTATGTATTTATTTGGCTGTATTGTTGTGTCGATGTTGACGTGTTGACATCGAGATTGGAATTTGAAATTTTAATGTTGTGTTATTTCGATGCCGACTTCCGACTTTCGATGTGTCGACATCGGGATCGACAAGTTGGGAGGGATTTTTTATTGTTTGTTTGTCCATTGTTTACTTCCAACTTCTAACTTGCCAACGTTCGGATCAACAAGTCGAGGGATTTTTTATTTTTCTTTTCAGCATTGCTAACCTCTGAATTTTGATGTCAAAAGTGTCGTAAGGTTCTGGAAAAGTCGAGAATGTGTAATCGTACTGTTAATACTATTAGTTTTTGTCAATTAATGACAATCAAATTATTTTTAATATTTAATTAATATATTTTCATCTATGCTTATGTAATTTTGAGTTTTTTGTGACTCATTCTTATTTGTTAAAAACGTTTTCAATTATTTCCTCTTGTAATTACAGAGCATGTATAGTGTTATGTGTGTTGTTAAGCTATACATATTTGTTTTATGTAGCTGTATGGTAACGTATGGGTACAATACAGATTACATTGGATGTAATGTAGCGTGTGGTTTTGTTACAAAGAATCATATACCCTATAACAATTATTCATTTTCACAATGAGAATCTAAGAATTGAGATTAACACAAAGGTGATGGATGTAATACTATAGGGCATGAACAAGTGAGATAATTATACCATTGTATTCAACTTGGTTGTTGGTGGCAAATATGGCACAAGCATCATTGGAATGGAGTAGTGTATGCAAATGTTAGTAAATTCTTCAATTTGTCTAGGTAATATTCCAAGTGTAGCTATTTATGTCATTAGAAAAATTGATGTGACAAAAGAGGCTTTGGAATCATCTAAATCAAATGTAAACCATAAGGGGACAAGCAACAGGTGACATTAAAAAAGCTTATACATCTAAAATGTAATGATGCTTACGGTATTAAGAGTAGAACCTATTTAAGTATAACCTATTAGAAGGATTCTTGAGGGTTTTACCATTATAAAAACCAACTAGATATGACCCATTTCCTAAAGAATGTTTGAAGGCGTCGAGGCCCTTCCATAAAGGCTCGAACCTCTCAATTCCTGAGATATAATGATCTTGGTCATAAACAACAACTAGGTCACCTTTGAGTAATGGGTGATGGTAGAATTGGTGATCTCTTTGGGATTTATTTAACATTTTTTGTGACCTCATTGTTTTGTAAGGTAGTGTGATAGTCCTTATCTGCTTGCTCCAATGCAATTAGTCTTTGCTCGAGAGTGATGGTATAAGGAAGAAGTTTGATAGCCAAATGGATGGAGAGGATTTCACATTCAATGGGTAACACTATCTCTATGCTATGTGTTATCACGGAATAATTTTCCTATGGTTGTGGTAGGAAATAAGTGGGGTAACCATTTCAAACCAATCTTTAGATTGTATTCTAGCTTATACAATCAAAGAGGGCTCTCTCTTTGTCACATGATCATTCACATACACATATAGCTTTAAGAAAGCATTCAGAAGGCTAGGTTTTTGAAGGGAACTGATTTTCAAGGTTTTAAAGAGTGTAAGACCGAAAAAAATTGAATACCATTGGGTAATGGAGTCAAAACCTGAAATATTCAAGGGCTTACAACATAATGACTAGATGATATCCTTCGTAATACGAGGAAAAATAAGTGTTAATATTTAGTTAAATACCTTTTAAGACATGACATGGGGGATTAGAAGAAGCCCAATGAAACATGAGGCACCTATATATGGATGAATCTCCTGAAACACCTTTAACGGAAGCAACAGTAAAGGATGATAATTGAAATGGAGCATCTAACAAAGGACAAATTCCAAGGAATTTACCATAAACACATCACAAATGCATTATCTGATGCAAGGAGAACTTAACAAAGAACGAATTCCTTGCATACAACTAGAAATTCATTAGTAGAAACTACACATACATGGAAATGAAGAATACATTGGAACACAGACTCAACATTGAACACCATGATGAATCTCAGACACTCATGGAATACTTTGCATTAATACTTCCAAGAAAAGTTGCAGAGCTACAAAACCAAGCATAGAGGCTTCAAAAATGAATGTACAACCCTTTGTTCCTCTATTGAGACTATATTTGTAGAGTAATATGCTACCGAGACCAACCTTGAAACAAAGACAAAATCAGTTATGATATGGTAATCAAACATGCACACACTAAACCCTAACAAATTTTGAGTTGGAAAATTCACCATGATCACAAACAAATCAGGAAAACACGCTGGTATGTGTGTGGTGGATAAAACTGGAAAAATTGACATCTAGGACTTAGGCTTGCTTAATGAAAATGACTGTTCAAAGCATCTCCGAATGGCTTGCAAAATTTTTATTCATCATTGCATATTCAACTTTGAGAAATTGTTTTTGACCATTGATATCCACAATATTCTTCTCTTTTCATTGATCTGAGATCAAATTTGTGGGTTGCAAATCGCATAATGCGGGCTTCCAGCTTTCTCGAAGCTCAATTTCAATCTTTATGCTTCCACCTTTTTCTAGACCATTGATATTATGCAGAAGGTTTTTGAGTTGTTGATCTTGCGGGTTGCGGATCATGAAATGCGGGCTTCCAGCTTTCTTGAAGCTCAATTTCAATCTTTCTGCTTCCTCATTCTTTTGGACCGTTAATATTATGTAGAATATTTCTGAGCCATTTATCTTGGGGGCTGCATATCACAGAATGTGGATTTCCAAATTTTCACGACCAAATTTATGTCTTTTCCTCTTTCCGCCATTTTACTTGCGGGATCCTTTTGGACCGTCGGATATTTTGCAGAAGCTTTCTAGACCGTCGATCCTGTAGGCTGTAGATCGCGGAATGTAAACTTCTAGCTTTTCACGACCAAATTTCTGTCTTTTTTGCTTTCCACCTTTTTACTTGCGGTATCCTTCTAGACTGCCCGATGTCTTGCGGAATATTTTTGGACCATTGATCCTGCGTATCGCAGAATGCGTACTTCCAAATTTTCATGAACAAATTTTTGTCTTTTCTGCTTTTCTCCTTTTTATCTTTCTATAGTGTTGATTTCCTTTAGATTCATCCTAGATGTTGACCTGAGATCCAAGTTGCATAAGATTTCAGAACCGTCGATCCTACGGATCAAAGAATGCAGACTTCCAACTTTTCATGACCAAATTTTTGTCTTTTCTTCTTTCCACCTTTTTACTTGCGGGATCCTTCTAGACTGTCCAATCTTTAGTGGCTCAAATATCCACCATTCATCCTCACTAGGCCTACCGTATTTTGTAAATCTGAAAAGTTCATTTATCTGCGCATGTTGAGATTGTGAAATCAACTCCCATCGTTGATCTCTCTCCACCCAAATCTTGACCATTGAAATATGTGGATCCTTTAAACCATTGCACTCTATAAACATGAATTTTGTACCTCCAATCTTCACGCGCAATATCCAATGGGGGGGCACGTCATTTATGAACGTTCCCCATTGCGCAGGACCTCTCTGAATTTGAGTGTCTAAGTTTCCTCAGCAATTTGCGTGTACACCATTGATCTATCTACCTCACTCCATTCGACGACTGATTCTGCCTACAAGTTAACCTCCTTTCCCAATGTCAAAATTATTTAGATCGCGCATATTTCCTTGGAGAAATGATATGCGGCCTTTGATTTTCTTTGTCATGCATCTAGGCCCTCCATACCTATCACCATATAACCTTGAGCGGATCTTCTTATTCTTGCTTTTACTGGCCTAAAATTTTGCATGGATTAGTGTAGGCTCTCCATTGTAATTAGTCATTGGTTTCTATGTTATGAATAAATTTGCAGAGGAAGGATTGTCTTTCAAGGCAGAGATTCATGTGTCGTCATTTCTTTCAATATGTAATTTCCTTACGTGAAATGTTCATCCTATTTTCATTCCAGTTTGTTAATTTCTTTCATGTCTGAAATAAGTGTATAACAATTTGGAATTCATACGTGCTATGCTCTATCTATTGTTTCAGATATTCATTTAAGATTTCTTCTAAAGTCACGCAGAATTCACCCTGTATATGCTCTGCGTGATGGACTGTTCCCTCTCATCTACTAATCACCTGCTAAATATCTCCTGATTGCAAGATCGATGGTTATCTTTCCTCTGTTTGTAAATTTACGCCATTCTTTACATCCTGCAATATTTTCCCTACCCGGACCTTCAAATCCATTGCCCAATGGTTCCTTTCTCTGATAGTCCCACCTGCATCTTACATCAATGCACCTACCCTATTTAGGATTCTGGCTTCCTCACCGTTCTTGATAGAATATCTTACGTGAAGTAAATATGGAGAGTAAGTGAGAGATCCCTCTCTGACTGTGTTGGGCTAGAGGCGCAGTCTAAAGTGCTTTTGATGTTTCCCATGAGAGAACCCTTTTCCGCCAACCTATGGGCTTAATCTCAGCACTAACAAACTGGCGCTGTTGCTGGGGATGATATTGAAGATCATCCTTGGGAAGAACAACATAGTTTTAGATCTGGTTTTTGATGGTGAACAATGATTAGACATCAAGAAGGTTGTGCACTTTTCACTGGGTGACTCCACTCTTAAAGGATTCAGACTTCAGCGACTCCGTTGGTGGTATGAACTAGAAATCAAATTATCAGATAGAACTGGCAGGCTCCGCTGAGGAAAATGGACCCCTTGTAAGGGCCAAAAATGCATGGTGAAGGGGTAAGATACTCAATTTTCCATTTCTTCCAAGATGCCTTGTCTTGCCTTGTAAGTTTGTTCTTATCCTTTCCTAAATTTATCAAAACAACCTTCTATGGTTCAATTCGTTCGGAATAGAGATATGAATATATTCATGTTTCTCCTTCTTTACTAACCGAAAGCATTGCATATTCTTGTACATTTGATTTTGACCAATATTTTTCTCTAGAAGCTCATGACATTAAAGGTCACCCTTGTGAACCTCATGAAACCTCGGTTGATAGCGTATCTATTGCACCTAACCTGGTCTCTCCCGGTTTTCCAAGCCGGTACAAACCACTACAATTGCCTCCTAACCTCCATGATTTTCTTGCGAAACATTACAAGTACCTGCCCAAATTTGATGGAGAATCCAAAGACTTCACTGCTGAGAAACATTTACAAGCCTTTGAACATTTCTCTGTCCTTTTTGAGATAGAACATGATGATGTTTGCATGAGGACTTTTTCCCAGTCTTTGCAAGAAGATGCTAAAGAATGGTTCAAACACTTGCAGCCTAATTTCGTCAATACCTAGGAAGATTTTTTTTGCACCTTTTTGAAATTTTGGGGTAGGAGAAGGCCACTGGATCAAATACTTTCATAATTTTATTCCCTGAAGAGGCATGAGGGTGCGGCCATAGCTAGTTTTAACAAAAGATTTGAAAGATTTTATTATAACATGCCCAAGGAAGTCCAACCTCTTGAGAACGTTGCTAAGATCTATTATGCATCCACCTTTCCTCCTGAATTGTCATTACTTCTTTTGAAAAGAAAATCAACCACTCTGCAACATATGCTTACTGATTGTTTGGAGATTGAGGAAAACCTTAATATGTCCAAAAAATTGTCAGGTCAGGACAGTGGTGGTGAAATAAAAGATACATTAAAATTGGTTGGGCCCTACAAGTAGAAGGGGAGAGTCCCTGTTCAGCTAAAGCTTTCCCTTGCTAGACATAAAGATGATGAGCCTAATATAGAAGCAGATGGTTTTGCAGGCTGGTTTTCTGAAGGTTGCAATCTGCTCAACACCGGGTCTGTTAATGATGATTTTAAAAGGGATTTCGGTGTACTTGTGTACGATGAGTATGATGAAGAGTAACTGGAGGCTATACCTGAAGAGCTAGTTGTAGAACCAATGTCTGCTAATGGAGAAAATCAAGATGCAATCCAAAGTCAGAAAGTTGAGACAGGAAAGGATGGTAAATGTGCTAAAGGTGATAGCCTACCCTTGTGTTATTCCTCTTTTGAATTAATATGGAATATGCTTAAATCCTCTAAGCAGAAACATAAGTTAGAGGATATGGTGCATTCCATAAACTTATGTGGAAAATAAGATGATAAAGAGGAATAGTCATGTAGTCCATCTCCATTTATTGATACGTCAGGAGTTTGCGATGAGGTGTTGAGTCACAAAGAAGGTGGCAGCAGCCCTCAAATAAATACATTTTTTAATTTTCTTCCTTTAGGAATATCACCCCATAAAGGAGGAATGTGCTTACTCGATTCTGTTGAAGAAAAAGAGGACATCCATGTTGAGGCATATGAAGAGGCGAAGCTCTAGTTTCAGAAATTTTGAGCAAAAGGGTGGATGTTTCATTGGAGAAAAATTCTATGGGACCTTTTCTAAGATCTTTCAAGTATCATCCTAACAACTCACCAGAGGAAAGGAGTTCTGGACATCTTTCCCATGAACAGATGACAGAATATGCTGGAGGTTTCCATGCTTTCTATGACCCCATAGAAGAGTACATGGAAAGGCTGGGTAATGGTAATGACTGGTCACATCTCTGCTGTAAATATCAGTTTATTTGTTATATCCTTCTTCTGTTATGCATTTCATTCCTGTTCATCAAGCACAAAAAGGAAACAAAACTTTTAGGCAAGTTGCTTGATTGGATTTATTGGAAGTCCGATTTCACTTAATTGGGCTTGTACACTAAATTTGGTTGAGTAGGTAGGAACAAATAAGCTCGGCAATCATCGAGCATTTCCTTCATTAATGTTTAGTTTGTTTTCATTTTTAGTTGTAAGTACAGGTTTGCAGTCACAACTGTTCTTAGTTTCAAAGTATGGCTAAGAGCATAGTTTGCAGAGTGACATAAATTTGCTATAGCAGTAGCTCAGAGTAGGTTGAAGGTTTCAAAGGAAAGATTGGGGGAGACCCAATGGATTTGGCACTTGGTCTATGGGGGTTCTTTGCTACCTCATTGGGAGGATAGCGTCCCTCATGGAGCCAGGTGTTACCAATCCATTTGAACCAGTCAAGTTATGGGCTAGGAAGAATTCAGAAGGGTCCTGTTTAAGGGAGAATTATACGTACACCCTTCAAGTTATCCAATGGATAGTTTCCATCAATTGGGACCGTCAGATGAAGAAGAGGGCTTGATATATGGTGGTAGATCCTTCCAAAGGTCAAGGAATTGCAGCAGCAAAGATGAGATAAAGAGGTGTCGTAGATCAACGATCCTGAAGCACAACGAAGAAGATCGACAATGGAGTATGGTTCCATAGGATGAAAGATGCGAGGAAATACCTAAGTTGGGTATTTGCGAAGCCTATTAAAGGGGATAAGCAATGAAAGGCCAAGATCCAGGTGAAGCCCGATCGACGACCTAAGACGGGTTCACTGGGAAAACATGCTCGGTAGAAGGAACTTTCCCAAATCGTGAAACAAGTTAAAAGGTAGAAATGTTTGACGATGGAGATGAGAGCAGGAGTAGATCTATGGCCCTAGATGATTTCATGATCCAAATTTGTGTGGATAAATTCACGATTCCAAATTGCGAAAAGTGGTACTGGCTGCAAAGATCAGTGGTCATGACAAAGGCGGCGATAGATCTATGGTCATGGTTCATTTTGTGATCTGAAATAACGCGGATGAGGTTAGGGTATCAATTCATGAAAAGTGGTAGGGTCCTCCCCGATCAACGGTTGCATAGAGAGGTCGATCTTGATCAACGGATAAGAAACATACCACGGTCTAAAGCTACTCGTTGGATCTAGGAAAGAGTAAGTGGTGGCAGAAGTTAAAGAAACGTGGACGACGGATGTGGAAGACCCCTAAATTAGAGGGATGAAAAAGCCTCAAGGCTATAGGTATCACATCCAGTGCAGATCTGACAGTAGAACAGACGTTCCCATGCATGATCTGCCTCCTAGTAGGTTAGTTGATCCCATAGGAACCATTTGTAGCATGCGTACATGTGAAATCATCCTTGTGGTGGAGCCGTATCACCAAAATATAGGCAGCCTCTATGAAGTTTGGCATGAAAAAATGAGAAAAGTAACCGCCATATCCACTCTTTGCATGGGGAAAGGCTAGCATGACGGGGGAGACCATTCTGTTTCGTACGTCACAAGAGAAAAAGAGCATGAGAACATCCACTCCATGTGCTTTGCAGCATGGATTGACTGCACTAGGTGGCACCCCAAAAATATTTCCCACAACAGATAGTAAGGTACCGCATCCGATGAAATGATGTGACTAGATCCCCACCAGGTAAAAAAATCACTCTGCCCACACCCTCACACATGTCGGCACTGAGACACTTAATGGAAGAATGTGTGGAATGCTAACCAGTCATTACAGAGTTCAATATCGTAGCCTTATATATATTTCCTTTGAAATTCCGGGAATGAGCTAACATACTTCTAGAGCCTGAGGTTTCGTTTGGTCACGAGTCCATAGAAATTCGAGGAGTTAACGATGGAAATATGGTTCAAAAATCTTGTCCATCTCGATGTGCTGATGGTTGGTGACCAAATTTCCACATTTACCCATTGCCTTGGTGTTCCATGCCAAGGATGACACCAGCCATCGAGGCACAAACGTGAATAATTTTGAGAGATACACCTGCCTTCAGATACCCGCACCTCTAGTGGCGCATTACCTGGACACTCACTTCCCATAGGTATTTTTCCAGGAATCCCTGATACCATCCCTGCCTCCAAATCCTCCACACAAGGAGATATCCCTGAGCTATGCTCTATGGGAGTAGTGTTCGGATGGGAGCATCAGGGGTCCAATTCCTTCACATCCCTATTTGTGAATTCCACTTTCCAAGGGTAATGGGGCTGGTGGAGGTATGCTCCACCGTATTTCCTGTGGGAGAGCCCACCTCACAAGAGGTGAGGAGTACAAGAATAACAAGCCACTGCAAGGGCTTGACTTGGATGGAAGCAATACGACCCTTCCTCCAGACCCCACGTCTAACAGTGTTACCCAGAGACAGAAGGGCTGCAGGGAAGGTTGAGCAGGGGAAAGATGCAAACTGCCCAGCCAATTTGCATCCATGCAGAAAGCCACCTTTGAACACAAAGAAAACACAAACTTGGGACAAAAAGAGGAGCGCTATGCTGACTCGACAAGCCAGCCAAAAAGGTCCAAAGTCCAATAAAGGATGACTCACCTGAAAACAATCTGAAAGACGTCATACTCAGAGTCTACAACAATAGCCAAGCATGTCAAGCTGTCACCCAGGCTGAACATGCCCACTTGATCCATAATGTCTGTTCATATTTGTAAATCATGGCTATAGTACCACATTCTAGAACTGTTAGTGTCTGATTGAGACTGAAAATAGTTTTTAGGTTTTGTTTCAGAGAATAGTATCAGTGCTGAAATAGTATAAATATACTCCTGATAGAGGGAAATAGAGGTTGGTGGGGAAAATTTCAAGGGCTGAGGCTCTCCATTGTAATTAGTCTTTGGTTTCTGTGTTATGAATAAATTTACAGAGGAAGGATTGTCTTTCAAGGCAGAGATTCATGTGTCGTCGTTTCTTTCAATATGTAATGTCCTTACGTGAAATGTTCATCCTGTTTTCATTCCAGTTTGTTAATTTATTTCATGTATGAAATAAGTGTATAACAGTTTGGAATTCATGCATGATATGCTTTGTCTGTTGTTTCAGATATTCATTTAATATTTCTTCTAAAGTCACGCAGAATTCACCCTGTAGATTCTCTGCGTGATGGACTGTTCCCTCTCATCTACTAATCACCTACTAAATATCTCATGATTGCAAGATCGATGGCTATCTTGCCTCTATTTGTAAATTTACGCCATTCTTTACCTCCTGCAATATGTTCCCTACCCGGACCTTCAACTCCATTTCCCAATGGTTCCTTTCTCTAATAGTCCCACCTGCATCTTACATCAACGCACCCACCCTATTCAGGAGTCTGGCCTCCTAACTGTTCTTGATCGAATATCTTACATGAAGTAAATCTGGAGAGTAAGCGAGAGATCCCTCTCTGACTGTGCCTGGCCAGAGGCATAGTCTAAAGTAGTTATGTTATTTCCCAGGAGAGAACCCTTTTCCGCCAACCTATGGGCTCAATCTCGGCACTAACAAATTGGCGCCATTGCCGGGGACGAGATTGAAGATCATCCCTGGGAAGAATGACATAGTTTTAGATTTGGTTGTTGATGGTGAACAATGATCAGACATCAAGAAGGTTGTGAAATTTTCACCTAGAGACTCCACTCTTAAAGGATTCAGAATTCAGCGACTCTGCTGGTGGCAAGACCCATAAATCAAATTATCAGAAAGAACTGGCAGGATCCGCCAGGGAAAATGAACCCCTTGTAAGGCTCAAAAATGCATGGTGAAAGGGTAAGATACTTAGTTTCAGTTTCTTCCAAGATGCCTTTTCTTACCTTGTAATTTTGTTCTTATCCTTTCCTAAATTTATCAAAATATCCTTCTATGGTTCAATTCATTTGGAACAGAGCTATGAATATATTCCTGTTTATCCTTATTTACGAACCGAAAGCATTGCATTGTCTTGTACATTTTATTTTGACCAATATTTTCCTCCTGAAGCTCATGACATTAAAGGTCACCCCTATGAAGCTCATGAAACCTCGGTTGATAGTGTATCTATTGCACCTAACCTGGTCTCTCCTAGTATTCCAAGCCGTTAAAAACCACTACAATTGCCTCCTATCCTCCATGATTTTCCTGCGAAACATTACAAGTACCTCCCCAAATTTGATGGAGAATCCAAAGACTTCACTGCTGAGAAACATTTACAAGCCTTTGAACATTTCTCTAACCTTTTTGAGATAGAACATGATGATGTTTGCATGAGGAATTTAGCCCAGTCTTTGCAAGGAGATGCTAAAGAATGGTTCAAACACTTGTAGCCTAAGTCCATCAATACCTGGGAAGAGTTTTCTTGCACCTTTTTGAAATTTTGGGGTAGGAGAAGGCTACTGGATCAAATACTTTCAGAATTTTGTTCCCTGAAGAGGCATGAGGGTGAGGCCATATCTAACAGAGGATGAATTCTTAGTCATTTACCATAAACATATAACAAATGAATTATCTAACACAAGGAGCACTTAAGAGAGAATGAATTCCTTGCATACAACTAGAAGCACATTAATAGAAACTACACATACATGGAAATGAAGAATACAGGGGGACACAATCTGAACATTGAATACTGTGATGAATCTCATACACTCATGGAATAATTTGCATTAATACTTCCAAGAAAAGTTGTAGAGCTACAAAACCAAGCACAAAGGCTTCAAAAATGAATGTTGAACCCTTTTTTCCTCTATTGAGACTATTTTTATAGAGTAATATGCTCCCGAGACCAACCTCGAAATAGAGCCGAAATCAGTTATGATGTGGGAATCAAAACTACACACAGTAAATCCTAACAAATTTTCAGTTCGTAGATTCTCCATGATCACAAACAAATCAAGAAAACACACTAGGATGCATGTGGTGTATATAAATGGAAAAATTGACATATGGAACTCAGGATCGCTTGATGAAAATGACTATTCAGAGCATTTCCAAACGGCCTGCAAAAATTTTATTCATCCTTGCATCTTCAACTTTGTGAAATTTTTTTTTTACCGTCGATCACCGCAAGATTCTTCCTGTACCGCTGATCTGAGATCAAATTTGTGGACTGTTAATCACAGAATGCAGACTTCCAGCTTTCTCGAAGCTCAATTTTGATCTTTCTGCTTCCTCCTTTTTTGGGACTATTGATCTTATGCGGAAGATTTTCGAGTCATTGATCTCATGGGTTGCAGTTCATGGAATGCAGACTTCCATCTTTCTCATAGCTCAATTTTGAGCTTTTTGCTTCTTCCTTTTTTTGGACCATTTATCTTATGCGAAATCTTTCTGAGCCATTGACCTTGCGAGCTACGGATCACGGAATGCAGACTTCCATCTTTTCATGACCAGATTTCTATCTTTTCCTCTTTTTTCCTCTTTACTTGCGGGATCCTTTTGGACCGTTCGATATTTTGTGGAATATTTCTGGACTGTCAATCTTGTGGGCTATGGATTGCAGAATGCAGACTTCCAGCTTTTCACGACCAAATTTTTGTCTTTTCCAATTTTCACCTTTTTACTTGCGGGATCCTTCTAGACCGTCCGATCTCTTACAGAATGTTTCTGGACCGTCGATCCTGCGGATCGCAGAATGCAAACTTCCAACTTTTCACGACCAAATTTCTATCTTTTCTGCTTTCCGCCTTTTTACTTACGGGATCCTTCTGGACCGTCCAATATTTAGCGACTCAGATCTCCACCGTTCATCCTTGCTGGGCCTACCGAATTTCACAAATATGGAAAGTTCATTTATTCGTGCATGTTGATATTGCGAAATCAACTCCTGCCATTGATCTCTCTCCACCCAAATCCCAACCATTGAAATATGCAGACCCTTTAAACCATCGTGCTCCATAAACGTGACTTTTGTACCTCCAATATTCGAGCGCGATATCCAATGGGGGTGGGACATGTCATTTACACATGTTCCCCATGGCACAAGCCTTCTCTGACTTTGAGTGTGCAAGTTGTCTCAGTGATTTTCATGTACACAGTTGATCTATCTACCTCACTCCATCCGATGACCGATTCTTCCTACAAGTTAACCTCCTTTCGCCAATGTCAAAATTATTTTAGATCGTGCATATTTCCTTGGAGAAATGATCCACGACCTTTGATTTTATTTGCTGTGCATCCAAGCCCTCCATTCCTGTCACCCTATAACCTTGAGCAAATCTTCTTATTCTTCATTTTACCAGCCTAAACTTTTGTAGGGATTAGTGCAGGTGCATATGTAAAAATTGCCAAAATTTAGCACAGGTGCTAACACTATGAATGAAATAAAAGGCTATGAAATCTATGGTTGTCTTATTATAAATTTCCTATAGGCCTAAATTCAATAACAACATGTGATCAAAATTATTTTTGTGCTTATTGAATATTAGTTGTGACATGGTTTTGAAGACATTATTGAGAACCTTAACTTGGCCATGACCCTATAGACAGTATGGAGAGGAAAATTTGTGCATGAGACCTAAATGCAAAGAAAAATATTGAAATCTTTCATGTTCAAAATTTTTTCCATGGTCGAATACCAATTGTATAGAAACACTAAATCAAGTAATAACGTGGTTGAAAAAAAATGTAGTTGTGGTTGTAGTGTTATTGAATGTTGGCATAGCTTTAAACCAATTTGTAAAATAATTGATAACTACGAAAATGTATGTGTGACCACCAAAAATGTATAATGACACTCCATGAATTTAATCCCTCATTTTGAAAAGGAACCAATAGTGATGATGGGTTGTAGGAGAGTTGGTGGAGCTTGACCCTTGGGAGCAGAAATTTGACAATTGGCACATCACATGATTACTTGAATGCAATCAATAAAAAGAGAAGGTAAAATAATCACTAGCTAGGGTGATCTTACCAAAGGTGTCCATCCCTAAAATACTACCACTCTGACAACCATTTAAGAATCATTCAACCTCCTCATGAGTGAGGTAACAACACATAATGGTTTTGATTCCTCACTGGTAAAGGATATCAATAATGAAGGTACATTAAGGAGACTAGTGATGTATATGTCATTGAAAATATCAAAATATCATTAATTATGGGGAACAAACTTTTGGGTACACAAATAACCAATTAAATGTTACCAAACCAAGGATCCTCTTATGAAATAGGAAATGCTCCACTTCGACCCTTCACCTCCTATTGAAGGGTTATATATTGAGCTACTATATAGAATTAGAGAAGAGGAGAACTTTGAGAGAAACTGCATTGTAGTGAAATTGTGCCCCATTCTTATGTACTTGTGTTTGCATCCATTTATCCTTGAAGCAACCATTAGTGTTATTCCACAAGCTTGCCTTGATTTTTGTGAGCTTGCCTTTATATAGAGGATTGAAGTGGTGGAGGCCTAGGTGGAGGGACTCAGTTTCTTGATTTCGATGAGGTGCTGACAGAGTTTGTCATTTTTATCTCTATTCATATTAATAGAAATATCCATTTCTTGTCCATTGCATGTATAATTATAAATATTTTCTATCCATGGTGTTAAGAACCCGTGTCAACCCCCTTTTTTATTTTGCTAGTATATTGTGTCAGACGCATATGTTTTGTAAGTCGTCCCATTAGTATGTTGTATTATCCCACATTGATGGGGAGTAAGTAATAGTTGTTAAGTCATCTAGTTAATATGTTGCATTATCCCACATTCATGGGAAGTAATAGTTGTTTATATTAGACTTAGTATATAAGTATGTGTTGAGTCTAATGAAGGCATCGAAGAGTTATTTTTTGTTGAGCTTGCTCAAAGGAGGTTTCTCCCTAGAAGTGGCACACGATCAATAAAATCTCTTTTGTGCTCCAATATTTCTATTATATGATGCATTTTTATTGTTTATTGCAATAGGTTCTCCACATCTGGTATCAAAGCACTTTCTTGGGATCGTTGGGTGGAATTTTTGGAAATCTTTTTTTTTTTTGGCAATGATTCCTAGTGCTATGAGCCTTACAGTTGTTTTTCTTCTTGCAGCGATATTATTCATTCAGATCAAGGAATAAACCCTATCCACTTAACTGTGGGAAGTACTTGGGAATATCCCTAAAACTCATTGTGAGGAGTACCACATGAACCTCGAAGTACCTGGCCATTGAGAGGGCATGCCAAGCAAAAAGGGAAACGACCCCCACCAAATTGACTAGATTCCCATCCATGAGGAAAACCAAAGAGTTTTCATTTTTGGCCAAGCGGTTAGCATTTTTACCTGTGACGTGAAGTGAGGGGTACTTCCCTAATACTCAAGCCTGGGATAACCTTGGTGGTCGAGTGACTACCTTTGAACCATTAGGAATCCAAATATACCTGGGGTCCATATTTATTTACAGTTGATAACACACAGAAATCTAGAATTGTCATAGATCATTTAATCCATTTCAAGTTGATAAAGCACAGATTTCTAGCATCACCACAGACCATTTCTTTAAAAAAAAAAAATTTGTTTATGGTTGTCACCCACACCAGAGCAAATAAACAAATGGAATAAGAACTTTCCACGATCAACTCCAAACTCGAGGATCTAGATCAAAAATTTCTCAACCTCCATCTTCAGCATTCACCCAAGAACAACCACCTCCATCCTGAGTCTTCTGTCGACATTCGGTTCTCGTCGTCTAGCAACTTCCACGGGCCAAAGCTGGATTTTCCTCACTTCAATGGTGATGATCCGACTAGATGGATTTATAGGGAAAAACAATATTTCAGTCTGCATAACACTTTTGATGTCAATAAAGTCCCACTTGCATCCTTTCAATTGGAACATGAATCACTTCAATGGTTTCGTTGGTACATTAAGGCTCATGCAGAGCCAAACTGGAAAGATTTTTCCTAACTCCTTTTGCAGTGATTTGGCCCTAGCTATTTTGATGAATTCACAGGATCACTCACCAAAATTCGCCAAACGAGAACTGTGTAGGAGTATTAGACAAAATTTGAGAAACTAGCCAATCACACCGAGGGATTTCCTAATGCATTCTACCTGAGTTGTTTTATCAGTGGTCTGAAGGATGCAATACGATCTAAGGTTAAAATGTTCTACCCCAACACAATGATGGAATCCCTAGGGTTGGCTAAGCTAGCAGAGGACAAGATCAGGGCTCAACAATGCTCCAAATCCACTCTTGGTCCATTCAGACCTATGGTTCTCCCAAGAACCCAAAATTCGCCAGCTCCTAGAAGCACTCCTATCAAGCATTTGTCTGAAACAGAGATGTGGGAACATCGGGAAAAAATTCTTTGTTATAATTGTGACGAGAAATTTACACAGGGACATAGATGTGTTGAGCAAAATATCTATCTCTTGGATAAGGATTCTCCACCCGCACCTAATTTTTTTTATGATGCTCAGGATCCAGTAGATGATGATGGTGACATTCAACAACTTCCTGCTCTAGATGACCAACCAAAGATATCTCTCCATGCCTTACCCGGAGTCACCACCCCATAAACCATGTGGGTCAGAGGGTTCTTCAAAAAACTCCTTCTTACAATACTCATTGATTCTGGTAGCACTCACAACTTCATTGACCCAAGGATAGCCAAACAGGCTGATTATTTTTTCCATCCTTGCTCCATCTTTGAAGTCATGATTGCCAAATGGGGCACCTTACCTTGCAAAGGGAAGTGTCGTAATGTGCACATATCTATGGGGGATTATAACTTGCACTCTGACATGTTTGCCTTGCCCTTAGGCGGCTGTGATGTGGTTTTGGGAGCTCAATGGTTACAGACACTTGGACCCATTTTATGGGATTTTGCTAAACTTTGGATGCATTTTTCAATCAATGGTACCAAACACACATTGCAGGGATTACAATGAAGGTCTCTCGGCCTCATCAGTTCGCATCAAATGGAAATTATTCTTAAGAAAATTTCACATGGTGTCATTTCTTAGCTCCATTTCATTCATATGCAACCTTCAGCAATCTCAACTACTCCATTGGATCTCCAACAAATTCTGGATCGATATGCCGCTGTTTGTTTGCTGAGCCAGTGGGATTTCCAACTTCCCGACCCAAGGACCATCGTATTCCGCTCCTTCTTGGAAGTGTCCCTTCCAACATTAGGCCCTATTGCTACCCATTTCACCACAAGACAGAAATTGAGATGCTTGTTCATGACTTACTGAAGCAAGGTGTTATTCACCCTAGCACTAGTTCCTTCTCTTCACCTGTCCTTCTAGTCTAGAAAAAGATGGGTCATGGCACCTTTGCATCGAATTTTGAGCACTTAATCACATCACTATCAAGGATAAGTTTCCAATTCCCCTTTGTTGATGAGCTTTTGGATGAGCTCCATGGTGCTCATTTTTTCTCCAAGTTGGATTTTCATTCTGGGTATCACCAAATTCGGGTCCATGCGGATGATATCCCTAAAACAGCTTTCCGCACACATGATGGCCATTATGATTTTTTTTTCATGCCATTTGGCCTCACAAATGATCCTTCCACGTTCCAGGAATTGATGAATAAAATATTTCGTCCCTACTTGTGAAACTTCATTTTGGTCTTCTTTGATGATATCCTCATCTATAGTAAAACCTGGGTTGAGCATCTCCAACATCTGGATCTGGTACTGCAACTTTTATGTGATCATCATCTCTATGCCAAACAATCTAAATTTGTTTTTGGGTAGAAGGAAGTAGAGTATCTAGGGCATATTGTTTCAGCACAAGGGGTTCATGTCAATCCTGCCAAAATAGATGCCATGAAAAATTGGCCACATCCTCAGACCTTGAAGAGCCTTCATGGGTTTTTGGGACTTACTTGCTACTACCGCAATTTTGTCAAGGATTATGGGAATATTACAACTCCATTAACAACTCCACAAAAAAGGATTCTTTTGCATGGACAACTGTTATCGAGTGTGCATTTGAGAAACTGAAACAAGCTATGTGTACCACACCTGTTCTAGCTATGCCTGATTTTTCCAAGCCCTTCACTATTGAGAGTGATGCTTGTGACAATGGAATTGGTGCTGTCCTCCTCCAAGACAAACATCCCATTGTGTTCACTAGAAAATCCCTATCTAGTAAGAATTTAGCCACCTCTACATATGAGAAGGAAATGATGGCTATTTTGCATGCCGTACAGAAGTGGCATCCATACCTCTTAGGGAATCATTTATGCATCAAGACTGATCACCAGAGTCTGAAATATTTCCTGGAACAAGGAGTCTCATCCCCAACACAACAAAAATGGCTTAGAAAACTCATGGGTTATGACTATGAGATCACTTACAAGAAGGGTAAGGTCAATCTTGTGGTAGATGCTCTTTCCCGCACATTTGATGACCATGCTTCTCTTTCAGCTATTTCTATTCCTATTCCAAATTGGTTACAATCTGTTTACTAAAGGCTATGTCAATTACTCTTCCTTATCTCAAATAATCCAACAGTTGGCCAGTAATCCTTCTCTTGTCCCACATTACTATTGAAATGGTGCTTCTCTGAGATACAAGAGTCTCCTGGTGCTTCCCTAGAGCAGAGATCTTCACTGGGCTGTCTTCTATGAACTCTATGATTCTCCAGTGGCAGGGCACTCTAGGTTCCTCAAAACGTATGAGTGGGCATGACGTAACTTCTTTTGGAAGGGAATGAAACATGAAATTCAACATATGGTTTTCGAATGTGATACCTACCAACGCCATAAGGGTGAAACTACACTCCTCCCTGGCTTGCTCAAATCCTTTCCAATCCCTACAAGGATTTGGACAGATATTTTGATGGATTTCATAGAAGGGCTCCCTAAATCTAGAGGGAAGACCGTAATTTTGGTTGTGGTTGATCAAATCTCCAAATATAGTCATTTTTGTGCTCTCAGCCATCCATATACTACCTCCTCAGTCACATAGATTTTCATGGACCAGATATTTAGTCTTCATGGCATCCCTTCTTCTATTGTCTCAGACCGCGACACAACTTTCACAAGTCATTTTTGGATCGAACTCTTTCGCCTCACTGGTACCAAACTGGAAATGAGTTTAGGATATCACCTACAAAAATATGGTCAAACTGAAGTCACCGACAAATGCTTGGAAACTTATCTTCGTTGCTTCACCTCTGAACAACAACATCAATGGGAAAAGTGGCTCCATCTCGCTGAATGGTGATACAATACTTCCTACCATACTGCATCTAAAATGACTCCATATGAAGTTTTTTATGGGAATCCACCCCCAGTGCTCCTTCCATACACCCCCCATAGTTCAAGCAGTTGACATGGTTCTTCGAAACTGCGATCAGATTCTCCACATTTTGCAAGAGAATCTTCACATGGCAGGAAATCGCATGAAGCAACAATCCAATCAACACCATTCTGAGCGCACCTTTCAAGTCAATGATATGGTTTTTCTTCATCTGCAGCCTTACAAGCAATCCTCCCTGAAACTCAAAGGGCATCAGAAGTTGGCTCCAAAGTTCTAAGGGCCATATAAATTTCTTCAGAAGATTGGGTCTATTGCTTATAAATTCGAAATTCCTCCTTCTTCTCGCATTCACCTAGTCTTTCATGTCTCTTGTCTCAAGAAAGTGATTGGCACCAACATCAGAGCACAAACAGTTTTACCAGAGCTAGATACAGAAGGATCCATCATTTTGGAACCGGAGGCCATCCTCAATAAGCACACTCATCAGCTTCTCTCTTGGTCCATAATAAAGGTCTTAATTCAGTGGCACGACATGCAACCCGAGGATGTTACATGGGAACCGCTCCTTCAGATTCAGCGGCAGTTTCCACATCTAAAGCTTTGAGGACAAAGTTTTTTCTAAGAGGGAGGGGACATTAAGAACCCGTGTCAACCCCACTATTTATTTTGTTAGTATATTTTTTCAGACGCATATGCTTTGTAATTCATCCCATTAGTATGTTGTATTATCCCACATTCATGGGGAGTAAGTAATAGTTGTTAAGTCGTCCAGTTAATATGTTGCATTATCCCACATTCATGGGGAGTAAGTAATAGTTGTTAAGTCGTCCAGTTAATATGTTGCATTATCCCACATTCATGGGGAGTAATAGTTGTTTAGATTAGACTTAGTAAATAAGTATGTTTTGATTCTAATGAAGGCATCGAAGAGTTATTTTGTATTGAGCTTGCTCAAAGGAGGTCAATAAAATCTCTTTTGTGCTCCAATATTTATGTTATATCGTGCATTTTCATTGTTTATTGCAGGAGTTTCTCCACACATGGAAGTAATTACTTTGATTATGTATTGGAATATAACATGTTATATTATATTATAATGCTTTACATATATCATGCTTGTATATCTTGTTGTTTTTTAGGGAAATGTGTAGGTACAAGCTTGATTGAAATCCCAACAGGGTCTACTTCAAACATCTGGAATAATGTACGCTCCCTTGGTCCCCTAGTGTTAGTTTCGATTGCATATTTAGAGTGATTGGAAATGGGTTTATAATTTCTGGTGTCATCATGTCTGTTGTGGTCCACCCCAATCCATAAGGGATCTTATCCGTAACAGAATTGGCGACTCTGCTGGGGATTTCCTTTTTGTTGGGGTTTGGGTGCATTATTGAATTGATTTACTCTCTGCTTCTCCATATTTTTGTGTCACGTTCAGTAGTTTATTGAGTTATTGGCATTACATTGAAGTAATTTGAGTCTTAGCCCTTTTTCTTTGTATACGAGGGTCATAGAACTCACAGTCACGTATATACGCGGGATGCAGTGTATACAATCACGTACATATGCAATTGTTCCTTGAACAACACACATATCTCTCTTTGTGATGGAGATTTGGATATGTGGAGGTTCTGGGTGGGTTGTGAATATTATTGAGTCTTCCTCAGTCCCTATGTTGCATGTTGATTTCCTTTGTTGTGACCAGATATGTTTTTTTTATTGAATTTGTTTGAAAGTTATTCTTCTTTTTTATTTCCTTCTTATTTTATTATTAGTGCATTGGCCTTCTTGGTCCTAGTGTCTTGCTTGGCGGGTTTACTGCTTGCTGCGAGGTATGGGAGTTTGTGAGGTCTTTTTATTTGAATTTTCATTGCATCTATATTGAAGATACAAAAATATGTTGTCTTTGCATGTCTATTGCATTGAGCATTGCATTGATTTGGGACTTGCACTAGGATTTCTTAGATGGAATTAGTGATCAGATCTTCATATAGGAATCATTGCATGGGAATTTGAAAGGAAATTTTTGCATTGCATGTAGTGGCATACCCCATTTTTGATGATTAAAAACAAGTTGGAATTGGCATTGTTATTTAGGTGTGCATATTTACTTCATTGTTGATTCATAACCTCACTAGTTCCACACTCATTACCCTTGAGTAATCACATCCTTAGAATTAACGCTTAAAATAAAATTGATTATGTTGATGTATTTGTAACTTCGGAATGTATTCACTTGTATATCTTATGTATTGTATTTCATTGTACCTTGATGTTCCTATCGGGAGAGTAATTAATGTAATCAAGTCATGTAAAGTCATAGAGGTTAACCCTCCCTTGTTGATCGAGGGGGAAATTCCCCAAAGTTGAGGGGCACTAGGGTTATTAGACTCTCCTAGTGAAGTCGGCCTTAGTAAGTATTTGTCAAGTCGGAAACTAGTATAATTAGAGAGTGATCCTTTCTATTTGGCACACACACTCACCTAGATATAATGCATAGGTGACGTAAAAGGAGTTCACACAAGTGAGAGAGAGAACAGTTGTTTGAGATCATCTTTCTATCTTTGGGTTTTACTGCTACCATTGGTGCTCATTCTATCTCTGAGGAAGTTGCAGGGTTTTCTCCTTTCTGGTTTCCCCGAGGAAAATATTTGTGTCTATTATATCTTATGATTGATTTCTATGCATGTTATTCTCTTAGATAAGATCCTAAGATTATATTGTCTAAATGATAAAAATCTAACATGGTATCAGAGCTAATCTGAGAAGAAGACACTGTGCTGCTGCAAAAGCTAGGGATTCTTACCTTTTGGGTCTCTCTCCACAGATCATCAGCAAAAGAAGGATAGGATAAATATACATTGAAGGGTGCATCTTTCTATAGAAGAATAATTTGATTCCAAGCATTTTTAGTTTTTGACCAAGATAAAAAATTTTGGTTTGGTAAAACTCCGGGAAAGTGAAATCCTAATTTGACGCCAGACCTGAAAACCCTAAAATAATAAAACTAGTAGTTTTGGTACATTCACTATATCTCTATATTGGAGAAGGATTAGGACCCAAAAATTTCATACGCTGAAGATAAATTCCTTATTTACCTTGTGTAAAGGTTTCAGCCTTAGATTCACAATATTTCAGGAGATATGATTCCTCCAAATCAGGGTTCCATCCTATCCCAGGATTCATCCCTAAAAAGGATACCTTGGGATAATTTCTATATCTCAAGCTCCGAAGGTCCAAATTAAATTTCTCAAGATGTTCCAGAGAGGGAATGGACTATAAATTATGTGGTAAATTTTTTAGACCCCGAAGGTGAAACAGTGACACTGGGAAGTCTATACAAGTTCACTATGCTGAATAGTCTTGAAATAAGTCACCTTGGTAAAAATCTCATAAGTCCCAATTGGTGAAACCAATTCTACTAAAACCTACAGTGTTGGAAATAGGACAGACGAGGATACCTTAGGGAGAATTTTCAAAGACAAAGGAGTATTAATTTTGGATATATTACAGAAACAATATCAGGAAAGTTTGTAGAAGAAATTGAAGAAAACTAGGGCATCAGATATTTTGCAGTTTTGATCACAGTTTTGGGAAAATGAGGATGTTGCTTAGCTCACATTGAGGAGGTGCATATTTCTATCCAATTAGATATGAAATATTCCAAGTTTTAAAAATTAGGGTTTCTTTGACAAACCCTAGATCATCTAGATCCAGAACCAGGACGGACACCTCAAGTTGGTAAGATCTAATCTTTTGCTATTTATATTTGAGGTTCTCATTTCAAAATGACTAATCACATCGGCTTGATGACAAGCTTGGTGAAACTGACAACTTCCAAGCATGGAAGTATAGGATCTCATTGGTTCTTGAAGAAAATGAATTATAAGTGGAGAGGTTCGAGTTCCAGAGGGAGATGAGGATAAAATCCTTACACAAGAAGAACTTGGTCAAGGCTAAGAGGATCACCTTATACCACAAGTGTCTTCCCTAAAGACACCTAAAGAGATGTTTGATTCCTTGAGAAATCTATTTTGAAGGGAAGAATGAGATATTGTTATAACCACCTTGAATGGCCTCCCAGGATCATGGGATTCATTCATTCAAGTAATGTGTGCCAGAAGGAAGTGACTACCTTCAACAGAGTCTGGAATATTGCACACAAGAATAATCTTGACTCATAATAAGCGAAGAGAAAATGGGAGAAATTGAAGATCAAGCTCTCACGATCCAAAGAATATCCCTCAAGTGATGAGGAATACGAAGGACTCAACTCTTGAAGAACCTCTTATCCATCTTAGCATTTGGATAAGAAATGATGTTATTATGAATGAAGAAGATGATGATGATGATAAAGGACCAAGAAGGAGTCTACCCATGAAACAAATAAAGATAAGTACTCAATTGTCTTTTCATGATATTATTTTGTTATGCATTTGTTTCTATTCAGTTGATGTGTTATGCATGATAGAATGTTTGAATTAATGACAATATACTACTAATATGCATGTGATGGGTAAGTAGCCCATGGTGCATGATAGAATGTTTGCATTAACTCTCCATTGCTACTTATCTAGAATGAAACCTCTTTGCTGAAATATTGGATTAGTACACAATCTCAATGTTGTCATGGTAGACATGGAAGGCATCTAGAAATTTTCCATGAGATATGGATGAATGTTGTATTGGATAAAATAGTTGCATGATTATATCTTTATGCATAAGAATTTTCCATTATGAATATGATTTATAAAATGTTTCTAACCATACAAATAAATCATTTGACTTGCAGGAAAGATCTCTTACAAACACCTACAAGAAAAGAAGGACGAGACTTGTTCCAAAGAACAAGCGACGACAATTCAAGAAATAATCCAAGATGAAGAATAATATGACGATACTTTCAAAGAAACAAAGAGGTCTCATACACAATGCAGTTATGTGACACTGTTGAGCGACATCATTGATGTAAAACCTTCCAGCTATGAAGAAATGCCCAAGAACAAAGGGAAGGAGTGTACCAGCTTAAGAAGAATGATGTCTAGGATGCGGTATCGAGACCTGAAGGAGTGTCTTCCATATGGATATACAAGATAAAACATGCAGTAGATGGAAACATCATGGGATACAAGGCAAGACTCGTAGCACGAGGATTCTCACGGAAAGAAGGCATAGAATACGAAGAGACATTTACAGCGACTGGAAGTTAAGACACATGACAGGTAGACTCATGTGTGCAAATTAAAGAAGGCCTTGTACGAGCTTAGAAGACACCCATGGGATAACACATACATGAGGAGCTTGAAGATCACCTAGAGTGATGAAGGTATTAACCTTTGCTACAAGGTTGAAGATGAAATCCTATAGAGGATGAAAAGCTCATAGATGGGTGTG
The DNA here is from genome assembly GCA_001517045.1 of Pseudotsuga menziesii. Taxonomy (NCBI): domain Eukaryota; kingdom Viridiplantae; phylum Streptophyta; class Pinopsida; order Pinales; family Pinaceae; genus Pseudotsuga; species Pseudotsuga menziesii. Next base: position 10,499 of record LPNX010015017.1, on the reverse strand, counting down.
AGAAGAAATTTTGAAAAGGTTCAAGATAGAGGATATTGGTATGCAATGACCCTAGATGGATACATAGAATATTAGTAGCAGAAGAAGCTACTTGTCACTATAGTACATAATACATGGAGTATGAAAGGCAGAGGGAGAATAATGCTTCGCTTCAAAGGGAGTAACTACAAAAGATCCAGAGGTTAGACATGGTATGACATGATGGACAGATTACTAATGGATCTAGGATTTACTGAGAGTAAAGCAGATTCCAACCTTTACTTCAAGTTTGAAGGTGGAAGACCAGTGATGCTCTTGTTATATGTTCATGACCTGTTCCTAACAGGAAAATAGGAACTCGTTAAAGATGCAAGAAGGAAACTTGCTTCCGAGTTTGAGATGAAAGACATGGGTATGATGCACTACTTTCTAGGCATGGAGGTGTGGAAGAATGCACATGGAATCTCTCTGGGACAAGGGAAGTATGCAGTAGATATCCTGAAGAGGTTCAAGATGATGGACTACAAGGACATGACCACACCTATGGAATCGAACATGAATCTATTGAGTGATGCTTCGTCAGAGTCGGTTAATGCCACGATGTATCATCAAATGATTGGGTCCTTGATATACCTAAAGAATACAAGACTAGATATTTGCTTTGCTGTGAACACATTGAGCCAGTACCTAATGGATCCAAAACATGTTCACCTGATTGTTGCAAAGCATATTCTGAGGTACCTGAAGGGTAGAGTTGATTATAGGCTCAAGTATGAGGCGAATCAAAAGAATAACCTGGAAGGTTATGTGGATTCAGATTGGGAAGGTAGTTCCATTGATAGAAAGATAATTTCAGGGTGTTGCTTCAGTATGGGATCAGGTGTGATCTCTTGGTTTAGCAGGAAGTAGTCCTATGTGTCTTTGAGTATAGCCGAATTAGAGTATGTCGCAGCTTGTTCGGCTAGTTGTGATCCAGTGTGGCTGAGGAAGATACTATCTGATTTATTTGATCTCCAGTTGGATTCTACTTATATATATTGAGACAACCAGAGTTGTGTGGAGTTGTTAGAGAACCCAGTGTTCCATGACAAGTCGAAGCATATCAAGATCAAATATCACTATATTAGGGATATGGTGCAGAGAGGAGCATTGAAACTCCAGTATGTTGTGATGTAAAAGAGATAGACGATGTGTTGACCAAGTCATTGGGAAGAGTGAAGTTTGAATACTTTAAAGAGAAGCTTGATGTTCATCAGATTGAGGTTCCTTCCAAAGGGAAGTGATGAGTCCGAGAGCCCTTCTGACATGGATGCTGGATGTGATCCTACCATGGTCAAATGTAAGTATAGATCCCTTCTGACATGGATGCTAGATGGGTTCCTCCCATGGTCAAATGTAAGTGCAGAGCCCTTTTGGCATGGATGTTGGATGTGTTCCTCCCATGGTCAGATGTAAGTGCAGAGCCCTTCTTACATGGATGTTGGATGTGTTCCTCCCATGGTCAAATATAAGTGCAGATCCCTTCTAACATGAATGATGGATGTGTTCCTCCTATGGTCAGATGTAAGTGGAGAACCCTTTTGACATGGATGTTGGATGTGTTCCTCCCATGGTCAGATGTAAGTGGAGATCCCTTCTAACATGGATGTTGGATGTGTTCCCACCATGGTCAGATGTAAGTGCAGAGCCTTTCTGACATGGATTTTGGATGTGTTCCTCCCATGGTCATATGTAAGTGCAGAGCCTTTCTGACATGAATGATGGATGCGTTCCTCCCATGGTCAGATGTAAGTGCGAAGACCTTCTGACATGGATGTTGGATGTGTTCTTTCCATGGTCATATGTAAGTGCAGAGAATTTTTGACATAGATGCTAGATGTGTTCCTCCCATGGTCAGATGTAAGTGTAGAGCCTTTCTGACATGGATGTTGGATGTGTTCCTCCCATGGTCACATATGAGTGCTGGGCCTTTCTGACATGGATGTTGGATGTGCTCCTCCCATGGTCAGATATAAGTGCTAGGCGGGCCTTTCTGACATGGTTGCGGGATGTGTTCCTCCCATGGTCAGATATAAGTGCTGAAGAAGATGAAGACCTACATGAAGGCTAGGCCTACAACCAGCATGAAAAAGGGTTGGCTCTGTAGAACTTCTTATGACGAGTAGAATTGAAAGATAACATCATTTTCTCGAGACAGAGGGAGCAATGATGATGATGATGATCCTTCCTAATGATGATATAGCTTGATGATGATTTAGTTTTGATGATGATCTAGAGATGAAGACTTGTGTTGATGAACTGTGTCAAGAGAATACCTTCCTAGTTAAGAGGGAGTGTTGATGTATTTGTAAATTTGGAATGTATTTACTTGTATATCTTATGTATTGTATTTCATTGCACCCTGATGTTCCTATCGGGAGAATCATTAATGTAATCAAGTCAATTAAATTCATAGAGGTTAACCCTCCCTTGTTGATTGGGGGGCAAAGTCCCCACAGTTGAGGGGCACTAGGGTTATTAGACTCTCCTAGTGAATTCGACCCTGGTAAGTATTTGTCAAGTCGAAAACTAGTATAAATAGAGAGTGAGCCTCTCTATTTGACACACACACTCACCCAACTATAGCACATAGGTGAGAGAAAATGAGCTCACACAAGTGAGAGAGAACAACTGTTGGAGATCATCTTTTTGTCTTTGGTTTTTACTGTTTCCATTGGTGCTCATTCTATCTCTGAGGAAGTTGTGGGGTTTTCTCCTTTATGGTTTCCCCGAGGAAAATATTTGTGTCTATTGTCTCTTGTGATTGATTGTTGTGCATATTATTCTCTCAGATAAGATCCTAAGATCATATTTTCTACATGATAAAAATATAACAAATTACACATTTTTATTTGATAGAGGTGCATAAACAGGCTTAGGATTGTAGAGTCTTGGAATAGGGTGTCGTGAGTAAATATTTCCAAGAATATGAAACAAAACAACTAGGTGTATGTCAGGTGAGAAGTGAAATCCTTGGTATAATTAGTGTTCTTAGGATGCTCCTCTTACACAAGAGTTAAGCACGAGGCAACACACACGTTTGTAGTGGGGATAGCCCCTTTGCCACTTTCTTTCGAGTGCCAGAGATATTTCCAAGATCTTATTCATATATGGGGGATATTGAGGTACCTTTGGTGCTTTAGAGATCCAATATTTGTTACCCCTCCCACACGGTAGATCTAACCTATGATTGTCTGCATGAGCATTGGTTATATTGGGGTGATCTTAGTTTCCTTACCTAGGTATCGCATGGGGTGCTTGTAGAGGTTATTCTACGAGTGTCCTTTCTAGGTAGGTGTCATATAGCATAGTCACAATATGCGTTGAATCTTAGGGCCACCACAATTGGTTACACACCTCCTCTTGTAGGTGTATGGAAGTCTATCCTATCATATGCTATTGGTCTTGGTGAGGATCCCGGTGTTGGAATTGGGGGCCCTAGTTATCCTTTCGTTGATTATCACTTTGGGAGAGGTCATATTGCACCCTCCACTCCATTTGTGGGAGTATTTTCTCTCCCTTTATCTTGTCTTAACACTAGGGTTCACTCTCTCTGGGGTGATAGTGGATGCATGAACATTGGGTCCACTTCTTACATTCTGTATTATGTCCCATCATTCATGCTTGTTCCTTCAAACGCTTTTCTTATGTCACATCTGTTAGATTTTTATCATTTAAGAAATATGATCTTAGGATCTTATCTGAGAGGATAACATGCACAATAATAAACACAAGACACAAGAGACACAAATAATTTTCCTCGAGGAAACCATAAAGGAGAAAAACCCGCAACTTCCTCAGAGATAGAATGAGCACCAATGGCAGCAGTAAAACCCAAAGACAAAAAAGATGATCTCCAACAGTTGTTCTCTCTCTCTCTCACTTAAGAGAGCTTCTCCTCTCTCACTCATGCACCCCAGTGAGGGAGTGTGTGTGAGATATGTAGAAATGAGGAGAGCCTCACTTCTATTTATATTCTTCCGTTCACTTTATGTCCACTCCAACAAGTTGGCCTCAATTAACAATTACTTACTAGGGTTGACTTCTCTAGGAGAGTCTAATAACCCTAGTGCCCCACAACTATGGGGACTTTTCCCTCCAATCAACAAGGAGGGTTAGCCTTGAATCAATTGTGGGGACTATTTCCTTGACTTACAATGGAGGGTTAACCTCAATGACTTTACATGACTTGTTTACATTATTGAATCTCCCGATCGGAACATCGGGGCATAACATGAATAAATTACATTATAGATACTTCCCAGAATAAACATCGAGGTACAATACATAAGATATACAAGTTAATACATTCCGAAGTTACAAATACATCAACACTCCCTCTTAACTAGGAAGGTATTCTCTCAACACAATTTATCAGCACAAGTCATCTTCATCATCAAGTCATATTCATCAAGTATGGATCATCACTAGATCTGGATCATCACTGGATCATCATTAAGTATGGATCATCACTTGATCTAGAGCATCACTGGATCATCATTGATGCTTCTGTTATCTCAATCAAATGGTGTTATCTCTTCATTTTTCTCATCATAGGAAGTTCTATAGAGCCAGCGCTTTTTCATGTAGGTTG